>VDFB02193867.1:431813336-432142529 GCA_007258455.2 Sequoia sempervirens
TGAAAAATAAACTATAATGAAATAGAGAGAATGTAAGACAGGAGATAAAAGAAGAATGAGACAGAAGATAGAAAAATTAGATGCATGTTGATAACAAAGTTCATCCTTCAACAAACTACTTCTCTGGGTCCACTTCTCAATTTTAGACTGCTTTGATTAATATTACCAAGCACCTAAAAATTCCTTCTTACAATATTCAAGCTTTGAAACCTGCACAAAATTCCTCACAATCTCTCTCTTTTTACAATTTTTGTGTATAATAACACTTGTAATTCTTCTTCTAAAAAATTCTCATACAAGAATTATTTCTCCAAGTAAAACTTTATTAATTCCCAAGCCAAAACATCCCCTTTATATACCAATTTATTTGCTAATCTCAGCTAAAACCATATTATTTTGCAAATATACCCATATATCCAATATCTCCTATTTACATCCAAAATATTTCAAAATCCCCTTAAAATATCTTTGAAATAATTCCTAATCCGTTCAAGTAATCCTAACCCATTTTAAAAAAATAATGGCTCTTATAATTTGAGCCTTACAAGATAATACTTGAAATATTCTAAACCCCCTTATAATTCATAAAAATCTTTAACCAATTATTTTAAGCCCCTTAAAATATTATAATTTGTTGAAATATGAGAAAGGTGGTTAAAGGGGTTAATTTGTTGAAATATAAGTTTACGGGCTTTATTTATCTCCTTGTCTTATGGGTAATGCAAGAGGATTTTAAGGGATAAAATCCCACCAAATCCTCTTTTCTTTTAATTTTTAAACCATATGTTTTTCTTTAGCAAATATGGTTTAATCCATATTTTTTTCCACTTATTTGGTCCATGTTAGTGCCAACTCACTAGTCCTACCACACCATTTGGCATGTGTCCTACCAAGTGTCAAGTTTTGGTGATGCCACATCACCACTTTGACCAAGTTTGACTGCAACTTTAACTGGTCATAACTTCCACATACAGACTCGGATTTGGTCTATTCAAAATGCATCAGAAAGCTCTCGATGAGATCTACATGATGGAACTTGTATAGAAATGTTCCATGATCATTATTTTTGTGGGTTTACTAGCTTTGACCTCATGTTGACCAAAATTTTGACCAAGCATATCTCAGGTGTACAATCTCCTTTTGACGTGATTCAAGTTGTGTCGGGACTATGTAGTTGAGCCCTATGCGATGGACCTGGTTCCATATGATTTTGAGACTATGAATTTTTAAGGTCTTCTGGATCCTCCTGGATCAACCAAAACCTTTGAAACCTTAGGGAAATAATTCTCACATTCCAAAACTTAAGAATCCACCATTAGTTCACAAAAATACACTCAACCAAGTGTCAAACTCAAAAAGACTCTTTTAAAACAAAAAATCTAGGGTTTAATTGAAAAAATACCTTCTTTCCCTCAAACAATCTTAGAACCACTTCACACAGGACCAACTAGGTCTACACTCACTCAATACAACATCCATTAATGTTTCCCCAACCTATTTCTCACTTTGACATATCAAAATCACTCTTTTCCTTATGGAAAACTCAATTTTTCACTTAGGGCATCAAGCCCAATGCACTTCTAGACCTTCCCCACTCTCACAAACCTAATACACACCTTTTAATAGTTAGTTTATACCCATTCCACTAAGGTACATCAACTATAGTAGGCGGAATGGGTTTATCACATTATGAAACCCTCAAAATGCAAATACCCTATTTCAGCCGGTTAGAGGAATTAGTCAAATAAATGCTCAAAAAATTATTATGGAACCTTCAAATTGGACCCAAATACAAGTTAAAATAAGATACTATGCTTTTCCAAAGTGATTTGAACCAATGGATTGTTGTACGACATCTACAAGTGCTAGAAAATGTTAAAAATCAGGAAAATCCAGATAAAGCAATGTTAAAGCTTGGTGTTTCTTTTTCAAATCTTCAAAAATATCCTTACAGCAATGGATATTATCATATTTATGATTTTCCTAACCCAACTAACTCTCTAACTTCCCCCCAACTACCCTTTGAACTCTATGACCATTCAGATTCCCACAAAAGGCAATTTTGCAAATTTAATGTTTGACAATCTTTGCATAAAATGCAATTTTTGCTATGTCAAACCAAATAACCTTCTAAACACCTAATATCACTCAAATATGATCCATTACATCATGAAATGGTCTTGAGACCTTATTTTAATACAAAATTTCAAAATTCCTATAACCTACTCATTAACCTTGATAGACAAAATTTACTTAATGGTGCTCCTGCACCATACACCCCAACTTGAAAGTTTTCCAAGTCTCTTGGAAAGATTTGTGTAACATGTCCTCCTTTGTACTCTTCATGTTTCAATCCTCCATTCTTGTCTTCATCAGGTTTTTTGTGTCCTTTATTTTTACTTCCCTTAGCATCCTTAGATTTGCTTCCATCTGAAACTTGCTCCTCACTGTCACACAACACTATGGGGTGTTTACCAAATTTTCCATCTTCAAATACTATCATTTCACCTTTCTTTTCATCTGTGCTCTGATCTCCAACACCTACCTTCACTTTACCTTTCTCTCCATGCATCATCCACTATCCAATACTCATGCCAACTGCTCTTTCCTCACTGTCAATTGTACCATCATACTTCTTTATCTCTGTCAGGCCTATACTTGCCTTGTTTACTATCCTATCAACATCCAAAGCCTTTATTTCCTTGTCCACTATTTTACCATTCTCCCAATGTTTTGTGTCAACATCTTTATACTATCTTTTCACTACACCAACAAGTTTCCAATTTACTATCTCATCACAAACCTTTATCTTCTTGTCTGCTACCTTACCAATCTCAGTACTTACACCTTTGAACTATCTTTTTACTTGTTTCCTTGTTGCTACAGGGCACTCAACTGTCCCAATCAACACATTGTCACTCTCTTCTTTCCTTTCCAAAGGCCCTTCTATCCTTACACTGCACTATATCTACCTGAGACTCACTTACTTCTACTTTCTTGTTCCATATGAAGGCATTCCTCTTTATCACTACCTACACTTTACCCTCATTTCCCTTACTTACTGTCTGCACCTTGTCTTGATTTGCATTGGCTTCCAAATCTACACTCTTACCTTTACCTTCCTCAACATGCACATACTCCTTTCTCCCTAACATAATGATCTCACCTTGTTCATTTACCCCTTCATTCAATGGAGTTAGAACCAACTCTCTTCCATCTTTCTCAATCATGTATTTGTTTTGTCTACCATTGTAGAAGGCTAACCTATCAAACTTCCAGGGCCTTCCTAGCAACATATGACAACAATTCATGGGGATTATATCACAAATTACTTCATCTTTATACTACCCAATCTGAAACTCAACTTTTTCTTGTTCACTCACCACCAAAGATTGACTATCACTAACCCATGACACCCTATATGGCCTCTCTCTAGGTACTTTTTGCAAATGAATTTTTTCTACCATCTCATTATACACAATGTTATTTGTACAACCAAAATCAACAATCACTTTGCCTACCTTGTCTTTACATCTACATGCTCTCCTGAAAAATATTTTCTTTGAAGCAACTCTTCTTCCTTTGTGGTCTTCAATGTGTTTCTTCATCATCAACATTTCACCAACTTCAGCCCTTGCAACCAATCTATTTGACCTTGAACTACTTTCAACTTCATCTTCTTGAACTATTTGTGCTCTTCTATCATGTTTTCTTTCTCCTCCACTTGAAGTTGAACCAACCTTCTCAGGGAACTTCCAATCAGGATGACCATATTCATGAAAATGATAACATCTACTTGTAAAAGTATTAAAATTCCTTCCACCTCTAAAATCTACAACTTGTTCATCTCTCTTGTTTGGTTCTTCTTGATTTTCAGTTGCTTGTCTTGGAGCAGAGAAGGATCCTCTTCCTCTCATGGTGCTACCTCTTTCTCTTACTATTTTCTCTTGTCTTCTTTTCACTTTATCTTTAGCCTTCAATTCCATTTGATAACATTCTTCCATGCTCCTAGAATTTTTCAAAGCCAACTCATCTTGTCAATTCATCTCAAGCCACTCAAGTACCTAGATATCTTCTCATCTTCATTTATAGTATGGTTAGATCTCATACACAATTTATAAAATTATTTAGTGTATGTCTTTACATCCATTTTCTTTTTCCTTAAACTTTGCAATCTCTTAAACATTTGAATTGAATAATCTTAAGGGAGAAACTTACCTTTTAACTTTTCTACCATCTTGTCCCATGCCACAATTTTGGGCTTGTCTTGTTTCCTTCTTTCTGATTGTAGATAATCCCACCATACAAGTGCATGGCCTTTAAGCTTTGTTTTTGCAATCTTAACTCTTTCTTCCTCAAGAATCTCTTCACATTCAAAATAGTTATCCAAAGAAGATATTTAGTCTAACAAGTCCTCTTCATTCAAATTTCCACTAAACTCTTGCACATGAATTTTTACCTTATACTTTCCACCTTTTACTACCTTCAACAACTTGGCCATTCTCTAATCTTTTGGATCAAATTCTTCTTCAACATCTTCAAAAATTTCATCATCTTCGTCCTTTGATTCACTGCTCTCAATTGCTTCTCTTCTCTGATTGGTTTCTAAGGTTGTCAACCTCTCTTTCAGTTCTCTGATTTCTCTTATGTACTGAATCCTCAATTCATTCATCTCCTTTGCTCTATTCTTTCCTTTTGGAGGCATCTTCACAATCTTTCCTCTTCACCTTCCAATCTCTCTTTCACAAACTTCAACTTTTCTCCACAAGAATCTGGTACCTTTGCTCTTGTACCACTTTGATGCAATGGGGGAAGGTCCTATAAACACACAATCAAAATTCCAATCTACAACAACAATTGCAAATCACAATTTGATAAAAAAATCATCATATCATCAAATCAACTCTTTCCCTTGTAGCATAGGGAAACCCCTAAAACGGGTATCTTTCCACAATAACTTCCTTTCAAATGAAGAATAGATCCATTTTAGGGACCCATTATAATGCTCAAAAAAATATCAATCAATTACCTATGACTCCTTTGTAAAAATTTACTCAAATCAGGGATTCTACACCTTTTAGGGCTCAAATTAGCCCTCTTTTCCAAAGAGACTTGCCTCCAAACTCTACCAAAACATTTTAAATCTTGGGGAAGCAATTATCACATGCCAAAACTTAATAATCTACCATTATTTCACAGAAATACACTCAACCAAGTGCCAAACTCAAAAACCCTCTTTTAAAACCCAAAATCTAGTGTTTCACTAAAAAACTCCCTTCCTGCCCTCAAAAAATCTTAGAACCACTTCAAACAAGACCAAATAGGTCTGCACTCACTCAATACAACATCCACTAATGCTTCCCCAACATATTTCTCACTTTGACATATCAAAATCACTCTTTTCCTTATGGAAAACTCAGTTTTTCACCTAGGGAATCAAGCCCAATGCACTTCTAGACCTTCCCAACTCAAACAAAGCTCATACACACCTTTTACCAATATTTTTATACCCATTCCATTGAGTTACATCAACTAAAGTGGGTGGAATGGGTCTATCACATTATGAAACCCTCAAAATCCAAATACCCTATTTTAGCTAGTTAGAGGAATCAGTCAAATAAATGCTCAAAAAATTATTATGGAACCTTGAAATTGGATCCAAATACAAGTTAAAACAATAGGCTATGCTGTTCCAAAGTTATTTTAACCAATGGAGTGTTGTACAACCTCTACAAGTGCTGGAAAATGTTAAAAATAAAGAAAATCTAGAAAAAAAAGTGTTAAAGCTTGTTGTTTCTTTTTCAAATCTTCAACCTTACAACGATGGATCTCATTATATTTATGATTTTCCTAAACCAACTAAATCTCTAACTTCTCCCTAACTTCCCTTTGAACTCTATGACCGTTCACATTCCCACAAAAGGCAATTTTGCAAATTTAATGTTTGACAATCTTTGCATAAAATGCAATTTTTTCTATGTCAAACCAAATAACCCCCTAAACACCTAGTATGAATAAAATATGGTCCATTACATCATGAAATTGTCTTGATACCTTATTTTAATCAAAATTTCAAAAGTCCTATAACCTACTGATCATTAACCTTGATAGACAAAAATTACTTAATGGTGCTCCTGCACCAAGGTTTCACAATTCCACCCTACAATCCATACATGGGGTCATTATATCCTACAAACTATAATGACAGAAAAAATTTGGGTATTCCAAATCAAAACTTTGAAACATCTTATTTCATGATAGATTTAAATCAATGTCAAAACTTACCAATCTATCAACCAAATGATCAAAGCATGAGTCTTCATAAAAAAATGTTAGCTCACCATGTCAATACATGTCAAACATGATCATAGCAAATGTAAACATATCAAATATGAAAATGTAAAATCTGCACTTAGTGAACTATGGGATAGATACATTCATGCCTAAAACATCATTCAATATCCACAACATCAACCACATCCTCAAAATCCATACCAAAATCAAGTACATCAAGGGTTTAAAAATTAATATCAAGGTCAATATCTAAAACATCAAATGGCCCTAAATTCACTTACCAAAATAGTTGATACAATTCTCCAACAAAAATCTCCACCTCCAAATCAATATACTATTGATTGAGATCATCAAAACATTGATTTGTATCCACAACATCAACTAACACATCTCCAACATCAAGATAGTGGATGTCAAGAAGGACAACACTGACAACAAGATCTATCCCTACAACAACAAGATCAATCACAATAATATAAAACACAACAAGCACAAGCTTCACAAGATAACAAAACCATCACCAAACGTGAATATAATCCTTTAGGGGAGCCAATTGAATCAATGTTAAACAAGCTAGTCCATGCTAAACTTATCAATCTTCCAAAGTAATTAAATAGGGGCGAACCTAGCTTCAAGTTCTCATGGTATGATGATAATGTTTATTGTGAATACCATGGCACAAAAGGTCATGACACATCAAATTGTATTAAATTCAAAAATCTCATCCAAGACCTTATTGATCAAGGAGAAATAACCATTGAAGACAACCTTCAAGGTTCAACCACTAATGATAACATTGATAGTATCTCAACCTCAAGTGCTAAGGAAAATGATCAAGATCCATCTACCAATGATTAAATTGAAGAATTTTCTACCTCATCCAATGATAAAATCAACATACCTCAAGATTCACTTCATAATCATGATTAGAATCCCTCATAAATATCTAACAAGGATCTATTTCAAGAAATCTTAACATAATTTGATCTCATGGTTGAATACATTGATAAGGTTTCTATCACGATTATTGAGGATAGATTTAAGATTCATCCACCAATGATCATGTTAACAATGTCTCTACATCACCCAATGAATTAGATGACATGCATCAAGAATTTATTCCAAAGCATGATCAACATCTTTCACCAAAGTCTAGCAATGGTCCTTTCCAAGGCATATTGGCATCATTTGACCTCATGGTTGTCGATATTGAAGAAATCCTTAATTCAACACTTGATCCAAATTTAGTTGAAGATCAAGAAAATATTGAGCCAATACCCATGCATAATGAAGACATTCAATAACCCTTTGAAAAAAATCCATTCTTTGAAATGATCCATGTAAAGAACACAAACTAAAGCATATTGAAGATAACACCACTCAAAGTCAATATCAAGGATCCATACCTCGAAGATACTACCGTGATTTAATGGGTATTCTTCAATCCATACAAGATGTCACAAATAATGATCATATACATATATCACATTCTTGTCCATCTACCCATGAGATGCTTACTCCTAATTGATATGTAGATGATCTTCATCCAAAACAAGAGTCTCCTACCAAGGAACAAGGTTCTTCTACTCTTAATATCTTTACACATGATCAAGGCACAGTAGAATTCATGGACATACCAAAAATTGATCATGAAGAAGTCCTCTACATGGATGGTGAATCTAAAACATCCTTTGAAGAGAAAGCATAAATGGATCATGAGAAAGACTCCTATATGGATTGTAAAGCATCAACACCTTTTGAAGGATCATCAAAATAAGACAAATGCTCCATACATATTGAAGAATGAGAGTATGAGGATATCAAGCATTTTCAAAAATCAACAAAGCTAAATAATCTTGAACAACAAGTAAATGGTTTGTCAACAACAAAATCAAAGCATGTTAGTAACACTCCCATAATGTTGGGGAAAATTTATCTAGCGCAAACACCAACATGGGGAGCACGAAGAGTCCTTATGATGAAATGGCTATCAACACTCTAACCATTCATATCCTGAATAATCATCCACAAATCTTTCCACCCACTAATTGGGACCAACCACAAGAAAGATGTCTATATCAAAGAAAAGATAAAATTATTAAATCAAAAGAATCAACAAAGAGAAATGAACAAAAATAATCAAATGGATACCAAAGCAAAAGAATGATCATCCCTATCAAACTCCATTAGTAAAAGAAACTATGGGGGAAAATCAAAAGGATAAGTTCATCCATCAAAAATTCCCATCGATACAAAAGAAAGCTTCAAGAGAGACCTACAAGGTATATCAAGAAGTTGGTACCAATATCCACCCATCATTTCTCATTGTCCAAAGTTTGGAGAATCAAAGTTTCCAAACAATCGACCAATCCATCTGCATCTCATATCCCTTAACACATCCCACCATCCACTCCGACATCCATGGTATCCAACTCTCATATTGATCGTGTATTGGCAACAACTCTTTATCATGAGGAATCTAAGTGCACTCTATCATGATGTGTACATCTAGGTAAGGTTAACTCCGGTATCGATAAATAATATGGAAAAATCCAAGGGTTACATTCAAGCACTTGTTGTTAGAAACCAAGATTACCTGCATGCAATCACCTGTCACATGCAAAATACATGCAGAACCAAAGAAGATGTTCTGTAAACCTCAAAGTAAAAATGCATTATTGAGAATCAATTATTACAAAGAGATCAATCCTTATGAAGGAGATCAAGAAACCCTAAAAGGGAAACCCTAAATGAAACCCTAGTGTGCACACTTAATAATTAATCAATTATTAATGTGCCTAAGTTTAGCTTAAGCAACTAAAGGAATAAGTGACTTAATTAATTAACTAGTATGATATAATTAATTAAGCATAATAACTTATTACTCTAACACCCCTCCTTAAGATGAACTTAGGAAGAAGCTAAAACACTAGAATAAGATGCATGAAAGTAAAGATGGGTCCTGACAACTAGGTCTGATTAGGTACCCATTTACAAATTCAAGAATGAGGTAGAGAAGGAAAAACCCAGTGGGACAAAACCCCCCTACAATGAGATGACATGCTGCAAAGAAGCACTGGAAGAACTCTGCAGAGTAACACTAGAACTGAAATTTGACAAGCAAGGAAATATTCTTCTCTCTACTACTAAAACCGGATGAGAGTCACTGATTGACTCAAGGAATCATGAAAAAAACAATAGTAGACCCGATACCTCGGATCACTCAAAAACCCCAAATGGGAACAACCCTAGAATCTATGAAGAAGCAAGCAATTATTGAAAGATGTATTACTGAAAATGAAGTGAAAAGATGCAAGATGCACCCTCCCAACTGCCAAAACATCCAAATATTCTCCAAACAACCCATCAGGACAAATCTGGACTAAGCGATCAACTTGGGACAAATACAAAAAAAGTGCATGTATAGTAACATAGATCTCCTTAATACCTTTCCAACGCCGTAAAGATAGCGAAAATCAGAGATCGTGGAAAAAAGTTATGAGCTCGAAAGTCCAAAATAAACATCTGAATTCTAACAGCAATAAATGTAGATAAATAGAAAAATACTAAAAAATAAACAGCATCACATGAAAGTACTTGGAACCAGCTTTCTGGTGATATCTTGTTTGCTCGATTTCGATACCGTATGCCCAAGTTATGAGCAAAAAAAAAAAACTACTCCTTTAGGAAAAATTAGGGCTAGGAGGGGCAAAGAGGCCATATGGTCGATGACATCATGCTGACATAAGCAATTCACAGGAAAAAAATTTACAGCCTAAAGGCCGTTAGTGGAAAAAATTGCCCCCTGCTGGAAAAATTTGTGGCCACCAATATATTCTGCAATGATCAGAATATTTTGTTGTCACTTCCTAGAATATTCTATGCCAATGGAATATTCCCTGGCGGTGTTGGCGGCCAAGAGCCGGGCTCGGAGCTCTTGGTCCATCATAGGATTGCTGATGGAGCTAGGGGATGAGAGTGGGCACTTGGTCACATACATGACCACCGGTTGGCGCTGAGGGGCCCGTGGGGGCTACGCATAGGCCCCCGGTCGTCCATATGACTAGGATGGAGCCTAAAGGAGCCTACGGTGGAGATGGGCAGTGCCACTAGCAGTGGTGGCGGATTGGTGGCCACCCAATGGCCGCTGGGTGGCGGAGGGGTTTTATACTGGTCGTGGAGACACGAAAAACAAGAAACACATTTTTTTGATATTTTTCTCAATTTTTGAGCCTCAGGAAGCATGCAGGGGAGGCCATACGGCCCCTTAGACAAATTTTTTTTGCCTTTTGGACCAACTTCTCTGAAATTGACAAAACAAAAGGTGATCTTATGATTTTTGGTTGTTGCGAACACAATGGAGACCTCCATTTCTGCCCAAAGTGTCCCAAAAAATTGGCTACCCTCAGATCTTGCAAAAAAGATGCCTGTGGAAACCCTTGCATTAGAAACTCACTGAAAGGCCATATCTTCAGATCAAGAACATGCAGTTGTAGGTCTAGAGCTCTGATACCATGTTAGAAACCAAGATCACTTGCATGCAATCACCTGTTACATGCAAAAGACATGCAGAACCAAAGAAGATGTTCTATAAACCTCAAAGTAAAAATGCATTATTGAAAATCAATTATTACAAAGAGATCAATCCTTATGAAGGAGATCAAGAAACCCTAAAAGGGAAACCCTAAAAGGGAAGCCCTAAATGAAACCCTAGTGTGCACACTTAATAATTAATCAATTATTAATGTGCCTAAGTTTGGGTTAAGCAACTAAAGGAATAAGTGACTTAATTAATTAACTAGTATGATATAATTAATTAAGCATAATAACTTATTACTCTAACAATCTTAGCAAAAAATCTCCTCCAAGCAGGATATGCACATTGTGATTGCAACATCTATATCACCACCAACAATGTCTACATCAGGACCACCAAGTGGTTCAACATGAGCATAAACTTTCAAAAAATCAAGAAAATAATCAAGAGAAAAATCATCCTCTAGTGAAAACCACTTTGGTGACGCTTTGGAAAAGTATCATGATGAAATCCTAGAAAATAGGCATCATGAGTAGAATCGACCATCTATGTGCACCATTTCAAGTGGAAGCACCCCATCACATCCATAATAAATCCTTCATTCCATCCATATTATCCATAATAAACCCATGATTCATTGTTTAATCCATTTTCATTCAATCTAACTTATCTTGATCTTGGAAAAGGTTCAGTATGTACTTCACACTTGCTTATGGTAAACATCTTGGCATGGGTCACTATCATTGATCCTATCCTAGCCAGCATTATTTGAGCCATGAGGCATTTTCCACATAAGCATACTCTATCCAAACATGTTATCCTATCAAAAGATAATCCTTGGTATCCTTTGCATAGCCATACATCAATCCATCCATTTATCCATGCATCCACCCATACCATTCCATACATTGCTAAACACTGGGGGGTAGATACTTACATCTTGCTTCAGGATTATTTTTGTACTTTACAAAGTAGATGGAAGCTATCCTAATGACTTATATAATGGGGAAACAAATCTCCATGTTCATCCTGAATTACTTTATTTTCTGCTATGGAGTTTTGCAAGCCCATATCTTAGATAATGGAACACCCTTCAAAAATTAGGATGTAAGAGAGCTATGCCAATGATTCAACATCTAACACCAATTCTACACTCCCTATTACCCCCAAGGTAATGGTTAAGTTGAGGCATCAGAACCATTCTTAAAAACCTAAAAAAGACAACCAATGAAGCTATTCATGAATGGCATCTATAACTAAATCCTACCTTATGGGCCTATACAACTAGTATTCACACACCTATAGGTGAAAACCCCTTTTCTCTAGTCTATGGATTTGAATCCATCCTAGCCATAGAGGTCGAGCTCCCCTTGCTAAGGGTATCACTGTAGAATTTGATCACTAATGAAGAATATAGGGTGTCTCGGTTGAACAAGTTAGAATTCCAATATGAGTGTCATCTTGATTCCTTGAATCATCTGCAAGCATACCAAAATTTACTAAAATGAAGTTACAACAAGAAAATAAAGGGTCGTTCCTTCTAGGTAGGAGATCTTGTCCTCAAACTAAATCAGAAGAATGTTCTAGATTAGGAGAGTAAAGTTAAGTTTGAGCCCAACTAGTTGGGACCATTTGTCATCACAACAAGCTACAAATAAGGAGCCTATCAATTATCAATTCCTGAAGGAGAACCCTTTCATGAACCAATCCACAATCTCCATTTTAAGAAGTTTTATGCTTAGAATTAAAGGGTGTAAATTTGAAAAATACAACAAAAATAAAATAACAAAATATGAAAAAAAGAAGAAAAGGGATTGAAAATAGTAAAGAAAAGATTGTCCTCTAGTGAAAACCACTTTAGTGGTGCTTTGGGCAAGTACCTTGGTGAAAACATAGAAAATAGGCACCTTGCATAAATAAGCACCTCCATCTATCATTATCTCTTTAGCTTATCTTGCTTCATCATCTATCACATCTAATCATCGCATCACTAGTCCTATTTATTCCATCACCCATCTATGTTTGTATCATAGCTGGATATTACACAAGTATCATATTCCCCTTTAGTACTACTTGCAGGCATATTTCTAAGGTCAATTTGTCCTACCTATATCGAGGTAGTCTATCACATCACACTAGAGGAAATTTTTTATGCTTGCATCAGATCGAGTTCTTTTATATCTTAAGGTTACTCAAAATCTCTAAGAAAATTCCAAAACATTTGAAAATCACCAAAATCCAAAAACCCTTACAAAATCTAGAAAATCTATAAACATCAAAATATTGTACAACCAAAATCCAAAAAAAATCAAAAATTTGTAAATTCAAAATCCAAACATCCAAAACACATCAAAATCCCTAAATAGGTTAGAATATCAAAAAAATAATAAACTATACCTTGTCAAACTACATTTTCTATGAGCTTGAACATAGGAAAGGCCATCACTGATGTGCCCCTGAGATGCTTTAGGTTAGTCTTTAGGAATCTGTCATAATAAACTGACAATCCATCAAGTGTTCATATCTCATCAATAAACAATTACTGCTAGTTGAACTACATGGTCTCTGCATGTATAATGTATGAAAGAAAAATCTTTGATAAGCCCCTGAGGCCCTAGGTCAGTCCCTCTTAGGTCTTGGTAAAAATTTAGAAAATACAAAAACACTTAAAAAATTGAAAACCCAAAACATTTGGAAAACATTCAAAATTCCTAAACACCCTCAAATATTCGAAAACCTAAACATTCACATAAATACCCAAAAAGACCAAAAATAGCCTCAAAACATTGCAAAATATTAATAACATTAAAATATTCCAAAAATGTTCAAAATAACCCATCCCACTTTGCTTCAACCACAATAAACCTCCATTCATAATAAATTGATTGTCATCATGAACCTTTGGTAAAACAAGTAGAAAACAAGTAGAAAACAAGTATGGCAAGTCTTGAAGTGTGAACCTAAATGTAGAAATCTAAAGTCTAGGTCATAGGTAAACAATTCAATAATGTTTGTATCAACGACCTATCAAACACTTAGTCTTAGTCAAAACATATGATCAACATGTCCTAGGATGCGTCCTTCCTATAATGGACATCAACATTACAAATCATCCTAGCTATGTTACTTTGGCAAAAGATATAGATAACATTGGCTATTTGTTTTGATCTTTTCTTATGGTTTATTTTGTTGACCAATTCTGAGGACCTCTCAATGATGTTTAAAAAATTTAGAGAGGAATGGGACATCGATCATTATCTTTCATTTTCTTTGCTTGTGGGATGTTCTTGTAAAATAAATTTGGTGAATACTTGCTTTGTTGAGTGTAGGAAGGTAATTTGAATAGATTGTTGACTATTATGTATGCTTTGTTCTGAAGTGTTCTAAACTTCTAAACTAAATTCCAACAAGGTTTTTGTATGTCAAGGTTTGAACAAGGACTATCCTATCTATTTGTAGATTTAAAGTCCATTGCAATAGATACAATTCCATCTTGGTTATCAATACCTTGATGCATCGTGTCTATGTGTTATATCAAAAATAAGGAATGATGAAACTTATCCCAATCAAAGAAGTGAGCATATCATATTTCTCATCATCATATCTAATAAAGTCTTGATGAATCATAGACTTGTTGGACTTCTAGATCAATCTCAAAATCAATGGTCAATACATCCATCTTATTCTTCTATCTTCTTTCCATGCTAACATGGTATCATGATAGTAAAAAAAAATCTTAATGGATTCATCCTACATCCACAAACCATTAGCATACATACATCCTACATAAAGGTGATCCCACAAAACTATTTTACAATTGCTAGGAGATTTTGATTTTTGTTGAAATCAAATATTTTTAGAAAATATAATGATTTAAGCCTTAAAAATTTCCATTTAAAGCATTCCAATTGAAGAGGGTTTGACAAATCTACCTTAGATCAAACCCCCTTCGATAGAACCCTACTAGTTTTAAACCATACCTAACAGTGTCTCCTTTACACCTATCAAAATGTTGATAATTTTTTTTTTATTTACCTTTTGGGGGATCAAATGAACTCATTTAATTTTTTTTTGTAAGTATGTAGTCCTTATTATAAGCTTCCCAAAAGTTATAATTTTAAATAAATTAAATTAAATTATTATATTTATTTTTTATTTCTTGTGAATGTAGGTTTTTCACCGAAAATCAAGCTCTTTGTTCTGCACATGTGGAAAAATAGAAGATTATAATTTTTTGTTGAAAAATATGAGTGCACCAGATATTGAAGTCCTTGATCCAACAAAAAAATAAATTGAATTTCGATACATACAAAAAAAGTTGTGTTATACAATCTCCCTATGTCTGAATTGTAATTGGTTTGACTTCAAAACTTGATTAAGAAAAAAATATTCAATAAAACACTATGAAACCAATTGGAAGCACTAGATATCATAGTTATAAATATAAATTCAAAAAAAAAAAGAATTTTATCCTTCATGGAAAAAAAGTTATGTGTTATACAGTGAGTGTCACTCCTTAAAATGGTGTTTATTGAAAAAACCTAGTTTTCAAAGGAGATGGAAAAAGAAGTGAAATATGATTCCAAAATTTTTGAAAAAAATGTATTTATAATTTATAGAAAAAATGTCACAAATCACTATTTTGCATATTCTTCAAATTCCTCACAGTTTAGCCGCTATAGGTGCCCCAAAGTGAAGATTTAGTTAGAAAAAATTAGTTTAGTGTCTAGTTTGGCCAAAAATTGTAAACCAGTATTGTGGGATCACCCATAATAATAGCATACTCATCTACATATCATAAGCATGACATCATCATATGGAAAATATGCAAAAGGGAAATACAGCCATCTCATAACATATCATAGAAAGATACTGAAAAAGAAAATAAAAAATCAATTCCATTGCATCCATAACATATATCATACATCACATAATATATCACATCATTTCATAAGCCATAATAAAGAAATGCATCCATAACATCAACATTTGCATCCATACATGATCATAAAACATGAAATAAATGAAATGTCACATCAAAATAATAGAACATCATATCATAATTGAATCGGGCCATCTCATATATATCATCAAAATTTGAATGTCATAATACAAGGTCTATATCAGTGTGTCAATATCATCCAAAATAGATATACAAGAGGCTATAAAAAGTGAGTCGATGAATGTGTATACATATAAAGCATCAGGGTTGTACACCAAAATTTTTCTATAAAAGGGGCATGGGATATCCATTAATATGTTGATCATCATGTCAAGACTAGTCCTGATGATCAACAAATTGTTGTCTCTGACTACCCTCTCCAGGCTATCTAATGGATAACACACCCCCTGAACCTCTGAGAGCAACCCCTCTCCTATGAGAGTAGTTTGGTTGCCACTGCTCTCAAGGGACATCCCTATGGTAAAGTTTCAAGTAGTATGATTCCTCCGATATGACATCTATGTACATACATTCTGACACTACCTGACCCTGCACTGCTACTACAATAGCCTCTAACTATTGTTGTTGTCTAGTCTCCTGATCCAACTCGAGATCCACCTGCTACCACAACTGTTGCTCATAATCCCTATCAGCTTTCAAGGCATGTACTTGCTATAACAACTAATCTCTCTCAAACATAAGGGCTTGAATCTATATAGCATGAGGATCATGACCCTGCTATTGTTGCTACTGTAGAGGTTCTTGATGTTGGTGTAGTGGTGTTGGTGGTGGTGGGGGTGGCCCTAGTACTTTTCTAATTTCTTGATCCTGTACACCCTAGTCCTGATGACCCTAATCATGGGGAGGCTACTGATCATCCTACTATAATCCTCTACTTGCAACCTAACCTCTAGGTCTACCCCATGGATACCCTCTAGTTAGATCTATCAAGCGTGTAGGGGCCACCCAACATACATCATAACCTAGGGTAGTACTTGCATCATACTATCTCTCATCATACACCCAAGGATGAGCCACAAGATGTCTAAAATAATCTATAGCCACCTGAGGCTAAATCTACAGGCCCTAGGATGTCTCTCTATTTCCATGTAAAAATGGTTTAGTCATCTAGGGGTACATCACATGTCTCTCTGAACTAGTGAGCTACTCGATCTAACAAATAACACTCTACCATCTTATGCTCCCAACCCTAGATGTATCAGGTTTTCCTAGAAAAGAACAACTTTTGGTGATCATCATACCATGGTGGTGCCTGAAGCCATGGTCTCCACCTAAACATGATCATTTCATATATAACTCTCCTTCAATATGGAATCCCTTTTGGCCCCATGTGCTCCAATGTCGTATCTACTTGGTATAAATATACCACTGGCTCATCTAGATCAATTTCAACTAAATTAATAATCAGCCTAAGCACAACAATGTGCTATAATGCCCATATGTGTAGTAATGTGACACCTAATGATAAAATCCCCCCATAACAGTATATAGCCTGATGCATATCATGGTACAATGATGCAAGCAAGACAAGACCCCATGAATACTGAGTCATCCTAAATAGTATGTTGTGCCATGCTAGTCCCCAACCTAGATTGAAACCTCTACCTTGTTGGTCTGGGGAAATCAAACTAGAGATCAAGGCACCTACAACTAATTTGAATTTTGACACCTGTCCTCAGAACTACTCTAGGTCAATCTAAGAGCTCACTAGAATGATATCATCCACCCTCAAGATCTAAAATCATGCATCTATCTTGAAAACTATGTCATAGATAACTTGCTCCCCATGGATGGGAAGGCACAAAATCCACCATACATCCTCCAATGTGATGGTAGCCTCACCAGTGGGGATGTTGATTGAAGAAGTCTCACTATGCTAGTGCTCCACCAACACTCTCATCATAGCTAAGTGAGTGCAAACCTCAAGCATGTATTCTATGAATCCCAATCCAATGACTCACAAGAGCTCCTACTCCTCCATTGTGAAATGTTGTTCCACTACAAGAATTCCAAGTTGATGCTCCCAAGACATGAGAGATTGAACATCCTCTTGCACACATGAAGCAAACAGTGTCAATTTGGCTAAAAAATGATTCAAATTTGAGTTTCCAAACACTAAGTTTGCAAAAGCATCACTTTTTTCAACAGTGTCACTTGATCCTTCTACAAAAGCATTGCCATTTTGCAAGAGCGTCACTATATTTCAATAGTGATTCAGCATTGTAGGTGTGTCACTTTAGCCAAAATCCTTGGCATGTCGATCTAAAGCAAGTGCATTGATATTTTTAATAGCATTACTTAAAACCTAGAAGTGTTGTTCTTTTCACATGCATCACCCTAAATCAATTGTGACTCTACACCCAAATCCCATGATCCATCATATTTTGGAAAATGCATCACTATAAAATGAAAAGTGTCACATTTCGCTTCAAAAATGCCACAAAACAATGACGTTATTAAATGGTCTAATTCAACCCCTAATAAATGTAGTATAAGTGTGAAAAATTAGGAACATTTTGAAGCACATACTTGGGGTCTTGTTTCTGGAGGTCATCACTACTCTTGAACTCTCTTTGTGAGGTATGTAGGAAGCACACAATGAGCCATTGTGTCTAGGGCTTAGAGTGAAGATGCAACAATTTGCTATAAGACAAGAGTGCAAATTAATTGGAAATAACAATTTAACCTCGATTTAAGCTTGAAAATTAGGGTTTTTACCCTAATTTGAGGGGGAAACTAGGGTTTTGATCCTATTTTTTCTTTTTATCGGTGATGGAGCATATTTTGAAGAATTTTCCATGCTTCTAAGCTTGTTTTCACATCCCAGAACATCTATTTGCACCTGAATCAATGTTAATATTTTGTCACTATATCGACCTGAAAATTCAAATTTCTGCTTGATCACTCGAGGGGCTAGGGTACCAGCTTAATTCCTTCCACTGGGGCAATAGTGAGGCATCCGAAAAATTAGGAATTTTTAAATTTTTGGGGCATCTACTGGTGTATTTAGCTATTACTATAATTTCAAAGGCATCACTCTAGTGAAAGTCAAAAGCATCGCTCTGCAATGCCTTTATAATCATAGTAATAGCTAAATACACTAGATCCATACAAATTTAAGCAATATTTAACTAACTAAGCTACAATCCCAAAGAAATGTTTGAAAACCATTAACAAAGAAGCCATTTAAATGAAATGATAAAGAAATGCATAAATGAAACCTAGCTAAATGCTTCAAACCCTATCCCATTAGGGGATTTGTGTTGCATTGATGTGGAATGGTAGCCCTTTCCCAATCCATTTGATAAAATGAGCATCTAATTGAACTCCATTGATGAAAAAAAGCTAAAATTGATGAAACTATGCTAAAGATGGATGAAAAAGCTAATAATGGATACAAAGATGAATAAAGATAGTATTCAAATGTGCAACATAACTTTTCTTTGATGGAAGTGGATCCATTTCTCTCAAAAATGTGAGGTATTTATAAGAGAAAATGGTGAATCAAGGGTCAAGATTGATTTGATCAATCAAGGGTTGAGATACAATCAGAGGTTAAGACATGGATCAAGGATTCTCCTCAATGGATGAGAATGCAAGATAAAATGGATCAAAGATTCAATCAATGGATCATAATGATTCAAATAAACACTCTTTCAAATTGTTAGAAATTTTGTTAAAAATATTTTTAGGAAAGAAAATTACCTTTTTGGAGCTCAAATGTATATTCCAAGGGAATATTCCCATTCAAATGGATGGGTGAGGAAAAATGGTGTAGGAGCACCATGGAAACTTTGTCTAAATGATGTCATTAGGTGTTTTGGTTTGGATTTTGTGTGTTTGAACGCTTATTGGATGTAATAAGTTTGAATGTAGACCATTTTTAATACATTTGAGTCATGTAGGGTTCCTTTAGTGGTGTTTTGTAAATATTGTCAAAAATATTGCAAAAGTCGCTTTGCAACTTTGCAATTTTTGCAAATTTTATCTTTGGAGGAAGTTGAATGGTCATTGTTTCAAATTTCAGTTGTATACCATTGGGATTCAATGTAAATATGTTTAAATTTCCTCACAAACTTTGAGGAAAGTCTTCTACAATGTTTTGGTGATTTGGTAATACAAAAAGCCTCTATTTTCTGGAAAATTACTATGTTTTACTATGTTTCAGTGTTGTGTATGGCTCTGTACTGTCATCTCTTGGCATGAATTGAACTAGAAAGTGTAGAGTAGTATTTATACTTTAATTTGAATGCCATTTGAGTGATTTTCATCACAGAATAAGGTTATTTGAAGTAGTTTTCTGAAAGTAGTCTGTAAACCCTAGTTTTCAAGGGTTTGTGACAAAAACATGGATTTGTAAGCCATTCCACCATAGGAAATCAACCAAATTTGGTGGAATGGAAGGGATAGGTGTATTTTTTATGTTTTTAAAGTTATTTAAGGAGGGAATGGGGTCTGGTGTGGATTTTTCCTTGAATTAGCCTAACATCCTCATGTGTTAGGCGTAGGTGCTTTAGGGTATTGATAGGATAGTAGGTTGAAGGTGAATTCTAATGAAACCAATGATGGTTTGGGAACTTATGTGACCTAGGAAGAAAATTAGTGAAGAGTTTTTATGTTAGAAAGTTGAGTTCCTTGTAGGTGCTTTGTAAAAGTAGCCTAATTGAGCAAGTTGGTCCAAAAAAATCATAGCTGCAAATGAGGTATGTTGAATTCAAGCAAAATGGGTACGTTTGAAAAAGTTTTTGGTCCAGTGTTGAAATGGAATTCTTAAAATATGCACTTGAAAACCTAGTTTTGGAGACCTAGTTGATGAACAAGCAATATTGTGCAAAATCACCATTAGATTGGGTCTTGTGGTTTGAGAGGTGTTTGAATTGAATCAAATTGTTTTAGTTAAGAAAAATCCAACCCTGATCTACATTAGGTGGTATCAGAGCTTAGGTTCTAATTTGAAGTGGGAAAGTGAATGAGACTAGGCATAAGAAAGATGCCTCCAAAGAATAATCCAACAATGAAAGTGATGAAAGAATTGAAAGAGAAGTTGCTATAGAAGGAAAGGCTCTTCAAGGAGTCTCAATAATCAACCCTAGCTAGAATAGAAGCTCCCTGGAAAAGAATCAGAGGAGAGGAATGGTCAGTGGTGACCATAGTGACAAGGAGGATGAGGGTAAAAGTAAGAACCCTATAGTATGATTCCATGATGAAGATTAGGACTTGGACCCTAAAGAAAAGAGGATGTACATGATGCTAAAGGCTGTAAGGGGTGATAACAATCCAAAAGTGAAGGTTGATGTACCTATATATGGTGGTAAAATGGACAGTGAGGAAGTGTTGGCATGGATTAATGCTTTGGATAACTTTGAGTTTGAAGAGATAAAGGATAGTAAGAAAGTGAAATTTTCAAAGATTAAATTGAAGGGACCTACCCTTACATGGTGGAACTATGTTGAAGAAGAAAGAGATAGGAAAGTTAAGGAAAAGATAAGTTTATGGGACAGAATGGTAGCAGAAGTGAAGACGCAATTCCTACCTGTAAATTATGCCATACAAATCTTCAAAAATCTACAAAATTTGAAACAAAAGGAGTTAGATGTGATGGAATACACTAAGGAATTCCACAAGCTGAGCATCAGGGTAGGACACACTGAGGATGAAGTAGAAAAAGTGGCAAGGTACTTGAATGGCCGTAGACTCAATATACAAGATGAGATTGGCCTTACAACTCCTAGGTCAATTGAGGAGTGCTTCCAATTGGATATTAAGGCTAAGGAAAGAATAAAAAGAAGGCAAGAGCAGAAAGGAGGAGGAAGAGGGAAAAATTTTAGAGTCAAAGGAAATTTTGGTGCAAGAGGGAAGTCACAAAAGCAACAAGTTGAAGCAAGCAACCATTAAGAGAAAAGTGGAGAGTCAAGTGGAAGAGGTAACTTTAGAGGAAGGATATTTGGAAGTAGAGGAAGGTTTGGTGGTGGACAAGGGAGAGGATCCAATACTTTCTCAGGAAGATGCTACAATTGCAATCAATTTGGACACCCAGCTTGGAAATGCCCAGACAAACAAGCCTCAAGCTCTCATGGTGGTGAGTGTAGGACTAAAATTGTGCATGAGGAGGACACTAAAAGTGTTAATTCACCATCTCAGTATGGTTCCCTTGAGGTAGGCGAGTCATTGATGATGAGGAGAACACTTATCAAGGTGCCTACAACCAAGGAACCTCCACAAAGGAAATCCTTGTTTAGGACTACATGCAAGTCACATGGAAAGGCATGCAAAGTAGTTGTAGACTTTGGCTCTACTGATAATTTGGTGTCTTTGGAAATGGTAGAAAAACTAAATTTGAAAAATATTTCTCATCCCACACCCTACAAAGTGTCATGGTTAAACATGGGTCAACAAGTTTTAGTGAATGATTAGTCATGGGTAGAATTTAACATTCGGGGGTATAAGGATAAGATACTTTGTGACATCTTCCCCATGGATGTTTTCCACTTGCTGGTAGGAAGTCCCTAGTAGTATGATAGAAAGGCCAAGCATGATGACCACAAAAATGTCTATGTGATAGATAAAGATGGTACTTCATACACCTTAACACCCCTTCAAGATGAAGAGTTTGATAAACAAGTTAGTTCTAGTGTCATTGTAGTGGATGAGAAAGAGTTTTTGAAGACTTTGAAAGATGAAGGAGGTTAGGGATTTGCATTAGTGATCAGACCTAAGTCCAAGTTTGTTTTACCAGCAAATAAGTTGGAAGGCATATCTAGTGAAGTTCAAGCCTTGTTGGATAAGTATAGGGGTATTGCATTTGATGAATTTCCAAGTTCCTTACCTCCCATGAGAGATGTCAGTCATCATATTGATCTAATCCCTAGTTCTAGTTTTCCAAATAAGGCTGCATACAAAATGACCCTTGAAAAAAATGAGGAAATAAGGAAACAAGTTCAAGAATTGTTAGATAAAGGTCTCATTAGAGAAAGTTTGAGCCCTTGTGTTGTCCCAACAATTTTAGCACCTAAAAAATATGGGAATTGGAGGATGTGTATGAACTCTAGGGCTATAAACAAGATAACCATTAGGTATAGGTTCCCAATACCTAGAATGGAGGACCTAATGGATTGCTTGGGAGGTGCATGCTACTTCTCAAAAATTGACTTGAAAAGTGGGTATCATCAGATTAGGATAAGGGAAGGAGATGAATGGAAAAATATATTTAAGACTAATGAAGGCCTATATGAATGGATGGTAATTACCTTTGGACTATCAAATGCTCTGAGCACATTTATGAGACTTATGAATGAAGTGTTGAATCCTTTTATTGGAATTTTTTGTTGTTGTGTATCTAGATGACATTCTTGTGTTTAGCGGGACAAAGGAAGAGCACTTACAACACCTTGACCTAGTTTTATAGAGGTTGCATGAGGAGAAATTGATGATAATCCTTAAAAAGTGTGAGTTTATAAAGGAAGAGTTAGTATATTTTAGCTTTGTCATCTCCAAAAGGTCATTGAAAATGGACCCCACCAAAGTAGAGGCCATACTTAGTTGGCCAACTCCAAGGACAGTAGGAGAAGTGAGGAGATTTCATGGGCTTGTAAGCTTCTATAGAAAATTCATAAGAAACTTCCATCATATCTACTTACCTATGATTGATACCATCAAGGGAGATAAGAAGAAGAAGTTCCAATGGACTAATGATGTAGATAAAAGCTTCTAATACCTAAACGTAAAGTGGCACACCAACACATAATTTCTCTACCTGATTTCAATAAGGTTTTCACAGTGGAGTGTGATGCTATTGGTTTAGCAATGGGTGCAATCCCCAGTCAAGAAGGAAAACCAGTAGCCTTCTTTAGTGAAAAGCTAAATGAAGCAAAAAGGAAATATTCTTCATATGACTTGAAACTCTATGCTTTAGTACAGTCCCTAAAGAAGTGGAGGCATTATCTTTTCCTAAGGAATTTATTGTGTTCACGGACAATCATGCTATGAGTTTCATAAACAGTCAAGATAAGTTGAGTTTGAGACATGTAAAGTGGGTTGAATATTTGTAGAGCTACACATTCTCAATCAAGCACAAAAAATTCCAAGCTAAAAAAGTAGTAGATGCTCTCAGTAGGAGATTTATGATGGTGTAAGAAATCAGACTTCAAAGTGTGGGTATAGAGGCATTGAAGGACATGTATGTAGCTGATGAAGACTTCAAGGAGGTATACTCTATTTGCAATTAGTTTCAAGGTACTTTTCATGATGAATTTCCTGAATTTTTTCTGCAAGATGGACTGTTATTTAAGGGAGCTTAGTTATGTATGCCAAGGTGCTCTATGAGGAAAAATATAATAAGGGAAAAACATTGTGGAAGTCTTGGTGGATATTTTGGAATTGAAAAAACATTGGATCAGGTAAGAAGGTTTTATTTTTGGCCAAAGATGCATTTAGATGTTAGAAAGTTTGTTGAGAGTTGTGGGATTTGTCAAAG
Source organism: Sequoia sempervirens (assembly GCA_007258455.2). Taxonomy (NCBI): domain Eukaryota; kingdom Viridiplantae; phylum Streptophyta; class Pinopsida; order Cupressales; family Cupressaceae; genus Sequoia; species Sequoia sempervirens. The sequence goes on from VDFB02193867.1 coordinate 431,837,604, forward strand.
GGCCAAGGGATCTAGCTCAAATGCAGGACTCTATTAGCTCCTTCCAATACCTAGTAGTCAATGGGGGCACTTGAGTATGGAATTTGTATTGGGCTTACCAAAAACACAAATGGGAGTGGAAAGTGTGTTTGTAGTTGTGAATAGATTTAGTAAGATGGCTTATTTTATTCCCTACAAATGTACAAGTGATGGCTCAAATATTGTAGGCCTATTCTTCATGGAAATGGTTAGGATTCATGGATTGCCACTCACTATAGTATCTAACATAGATTCTAAGTTCATAGGTCACTTTTGGAGGACCTTGTGGAGGAAATTGGGTACGAATTTGACCTTTAGTACTCCCTACCACCCACAAATAGATGGGAAGACTGAGGTGGTAAATAGATCATTGGGAAACTTTCTTATATGTCTTACAAAAGAACATGGGCAACAATGGGATCTTATTCTCCCATAGGCAGAGTATGCTTATAATGATTTCATTAATATGAGAATAGGGAAAAGTCTCTTTGAAGCTGTATATGGTCTAAAACCAAGGGGTATCTTTGAGATTAGAGACTTGAGTGGATTGGAGAAGAAGAGTGTAGAAGGAGAGAATTTTTCCATAGCTATGAAGGATATGCATGAGAAAGTCAAGGAAAATATGAAGCAGAGTGTTGAGAGGTATAAGAAGCGTGCAGAATTGAAGAGGAATGTTTAGTTCAAAATTGGAGATTTGGTGCTTGCATACCTAAAGAAAGAGAGGCTACCAAAGGGAAAATACACAAAGCTACTAATGAAAATTATTGGCCCTTGCAAAGTGGTCCACAAATTCAATGGTGAAAATACATATGAGATAAAACTCCCTCCTGGAGTTGCTATCTCCCCCTTTTTTAATGTTGTTGACCTCTACCCCTTCAAGGGATTTGTGGATGTAGGTACATGTGTTGATGCTGATGGAGTTGATGATGATTGGGTTAGAGGTCTACCTCCTTCTGAACCATTAAAGCTTGAAGCAATCTTGGATACAAAGGAGGTGAAGAGGACTAGACATAAAGTTAACAATGAGTACCTTGTCAAATGACATGGTTTACATCCTGAGGATGCAACATGGATGTCTGAGGTACTTATTAAAAGGTGTGGGACTTTAGTACAATAGCTGATCTTTGGTGGAGCCTGAGATTTTTCTCTCCCAAGGTGTATGGTGCAGGAGCACCATGGCAACTTTGTCTAAATGATGTCATTAGGTGTTTTGGTTTGTATTTTGTGTTTTTGAATACTTATTGGATGTAATAAGGTTTAGTTTAGACCATTTTTAATAAATTTGAGTCATGTAGGGTCCCTTTAGTGGTGTTTTGTAAATATTGTCAAAAATGTTACAAAAGTTGCTTTGCAACTTTGCAATTTTTGCAATTTTTGTCTTTGGAGGAAGTTGAACGGTCATTGTTTCAAATTTCAGCTATAGACCATTGGTATTATATGTAAACATGTTTAAATGGCCTCACAAACTTTGAGGAAATTCTTCTACAATGTTTTGGTGATTTGGTATTACAAACAAGCTCTATTTTATGGAAAATTACTGTGTTTTACTATGTTTCAACGTTGTGTATGGCTCTGTATTGTCATCTCTTGGCATGAATTGAACTAGAAAGTGTAGAGTAGTTTTTCTACTTTAATTTGAATGTGATTTGAGTGATTTTCATTAGGGAATAAGGTTGTTTTAAATAGTTTTCTTAAAGTAGTCTGTAAACCCTAGTTTTCAAGGGTTTGTGACAAAAACATGAATTTGTAAGCCATTCCACCATAGGAAATCAACCAAATTTGGTGGAATGGAAGGGATAGGTGTATTTTTTAAGTTTTTGAAGTTATTTGAGTATGGAATGGGGTCTGGTATGGATCTGGCCTTGAATTAGCCTAACATCTTCATGTGTTAGGCTTAGGTGGTTTAGGGTATTGATAGGACAATAGATTGAAGGTGAATTCTGATGAAACCAATTGCGGTTTGGGACCTTGTGTGACCTGAGAAGACAATTAGTGAATATTTTTGGTGTTATCAAGTTGAATTCCTTGTAGGTGCTTTGTAAAAGTGACCTAATTGGCCTTGGTTTTGGCGTAGCAGGTGTAATTTGAGCAAGTTGGTCCAAAAAAGTCAAAGCCACAAATGAGTTATGTTGAATTAAAGCCAAATGGGTGTCAGAAAAGTTTTTGGTCCAATGTTTAGATGAACTTCTCTTAAAGATGTGCTTGAAAACCTAGTTCTGGAGACCTAGTTGATGAACAAGCAATATTGTGCAAAATACCCATTAGATTGGGTCTTGTGGTTTGGGAGGTGTTTAAATTGAATCAAATTGTGTTAGTTAAGAAAACTTCACCCCTGCTCTACATAAAAAATATTAATTAGTTAATTAAACTAAATTTTTAATTATGCAAGTTGAGTGAATTTAGGATTATCATTAAATAATTAATTTATTTAATGAAAGGGGTTCAAATGACATTTAATTAAATAATTAAGATTATTTAATGAAATGAGAGGACATAAGAAATCTAATCAGATAATTTTCATTACTCAATTAAATAAGATAGGAAATCAGCGTGAAAGGGGGGAATCAACCTAATGAAATTAATTATCAGATTAATAGATAAGAATGATGCATTTAATTGAATAACTAGGATTATTCGATTAAATAGTTGAAAAGGAGATGAATGTTAGGAAAAATCAATGTTAGTAATCATATTCAAGTGTGTAATATTATTCATGACAATTTTAAGTGTTTACACAACCTTCCCAAGACTTGACAAGACAAGGTGTGCGATCTCCCTAACCTTAGGTTTTCCAAACGACCAACTTTGGAAGAGTGCACATAAAATGATATAGGAGAATCCATAAGTCCTCAATGAAAAAAATTAAGTAAAAGTTATAAAAATTATTAAACCCCTATAACCATGATGAAAACTTTTATTTACATGGTATACCCATCCAAGGTCCCAAAATTGAGAGGAACTAATATGTCCTAAAAGTGAGAAAACTTGACTAGGTTTTTAAAGACCTAGTCGACAAAAATGAACACCACAGATAAAAAAAAGGGAATAAAAAATATTTGAAAAGGGTAAAAGGATTAGAAAAACCCTATATAATCTTATTTAATAGGTTTTACATTCTAGAAAATGTATGGGAATGAGGCTACCCCTGCACAAAATGAGACTATACAAACACTATGAAAATTTTGGGATTTTAACCTTCAAACTAGGCCACCCCAATTTCCACAACTTTGACCCAATTTCTACCAAGATTCCCTAGCCTACCAAGCCATCCAAAAATTCTCCAAGCCACCCCAACACACTTAGGAGGTTTTTTGGAAGGCTAGGTTAACTTGGCTTACAACAGGGCCACCTAGGTACAATACTAGGCCACAAAACTATGAAATTTGACTTAGAAATTAATTTTAAACACAAAATGAAATATTCATAAGTTCATTTTAAGCCTCAAAGAAATAAGTACATATCAAAAGGACTCTAATTTCCTTAAACAATTAAATTACATTCAATAAACTAATTACAAAGAAATGAATGGATGAAAATATGATGTCATTGTTGATTTGCTCTTTGTACCTCCAAACGCCAATGGTGGTTTCCACATGACCCTACCATGTGAAACCAACAAGGTTCATTCCCACTATGCTAGGAGATGCCAAAAGGCCCAAAAAAAATCACACAAGACACATTGGGAAAGGGTATACACTCACACCCATCATAGAGTAAATGTATGTCAAGCATATCACACAAGGATAGCTGTGACAAGCAAGCATCAAATATGAACCAAATAAAAAATCCATTGGCATGAACACAATGGGATATATAAAAGATCACATTGGGGCACATCCACTAATGGAGGAAATGATCCAAAATCACATGGAAAAAAGTACATGGTCCTAGAGTCAACACATTTGTCGAACCTTTCCTATTCCATCATGGAAATTCATCAACACATTTGTCGAACCTTTAATATTTTAACAATGAAAAAACCATAAATTTTTCCAATCCCATCATGGAAATTCATCAAAATTTCAAATTTTAAAAATTAAAAATATAAGAATAACCTTTGGTGGAAAAAGTGCCCAAAGCCATAAACACACATTTTACACATTTCAATGTAATTTTGGAAAAATATTAAAATTTACATATATAATATGATCTACACTCAAATTCTACAAAATAAAATGCATTGGGAGGTTCTAACACCTGACCAATCCATTTGCAACCTTTCAAAATGAAAAAAAGAAAAAGAAATTGAGAAGCTACTAAAAAATTACCCCTCATTTTAGTGAAATTTGAAAAGAGAACTTAAAACACACCTCACAAATGCATGAATCCACACACTAGCATGATCTCCTACCAATTCTTATCCCAATGCAAAAAATCCCACTCCATAAAAATTATAACATAAAAATAAAAAATGAAAATGTCTTTTCTTTTTAATCCCTTTTTCTTTCCAATAAACTAATATATATTTTTTCTAAATAATTTCATTAAATCCCGCCAATCCCAATTAAAAAATTTAAATGCAATCCAATTTTCTATTCCACATTGAATTCACATTATATATAAAGGTATATTTCCCATGAATAACCTCCAAGTCCAAAAAATCAATTAAATTCATTTGAACTAGTAAATTCAACCAATAATTTCACTATAAAATCCATATAAGCATTAAATTGAATTAAATTGTGAAAATGGGAAATTTAATAGAGCATCAACTACACATTCATGAGACACCCACAAAAGGGTTAAGCTATTTGAAATAATACCAATGGTGGTATACAAGTCAACATGGGTAAAATAACAAGGGTCTTACACTCAGATCGAGTATGATAGGTAAGGCAATACACAAATGGCCAATGTGATATCTCCTTATAACCATTGTTGGAGTGTACTTAGACCTGTGGAGCCAATGGAGAAATACCTAGTACTTGTAACCACTCTTGATGCAAATTTCATATGTACCTACTCCATGCATATAAATAGTTGAAGCATTGCATAGATACCCCATGGTGTACAACATCATATCCATAATTATATTACATTTAATTGATAAACTCTATGATATCATTTAATTTTAGCATCTATATTAATGCATATATTTATGAAACAAGGAATAATAATCATCACTTGGAAATCATGCATCATGCACACATCCCAAGAAAAATTCCAAAATTAAATACACTCATTCCATTTTAAGGGACTTTAGCAATATAATACACATGCACTTTTGTGCCATTTAAATCAAGAATAATGATAAAATAATCATAGAGGAGACAAGGAATCAAGGCACAAAATAATTTAATATCCAAGCATGGTCATCTAACATTTTAACATATATATAATACAATTCTCCCAGTAACATCATATGCTAGGAGTAGGTAGGCACTACAAATGTACCTTCTACTTGGTGATGTTCAATGTCATGAAAAAAGTTCAAAACTGGGAAGGAAGAACTTGCAAAGTGATTGGAATAAGAAATTTTTCCTCCACCTTTTCTCGAAGGACAAGAAGCTCTGCTTGAAGTTTTGATATACAATATAAGAATTTTTCTACATTTTCACTAGCTTGCATATTAAGTGTATGAAGATTGGACTAAATATGGAGAATCTTGGTTTGATTTTTTTCCTCATAAATGGTGGATAGAGCATCTTAAGCCTCCTTTGATGTTTTCATATCATGAACATGTGGGTAAACCTCATCAAAGATACTGAGGGTGATCAACATCAAGTATTTTACATCAACCTTGGTGAGCTTTCTTCGCTTATCCACATCAGTTGGACACTGATTTTTACTATTGATGATTCCCCATAATTATTTAAACCAAATAATCATGTGCATATTCATCTCCATGCAACATAGTCCCCTTGAGGAGTTAAGCATCTAAGAGAATCAACTTGGGTGCAAATCTGATGACACCACAAAATAACAAAAATAAAAAAATTATTCCTCAAACAAAAAAATGATTACATATCTTATGAAGGATTTAAATGAGGTATACAAATGAACTTTGTATGCTCATGTAGTTAAATGGGGATGTTTTTGTGGACATTCTACCTCATACTCATCATATACATCATAGACTTCCTCAAGCTTAACACAAATTCTCCTTGCTTAGTATCACATATCAAAGAGAAAATACTCTAGTAGGTCTTGTCTAAGAAACTCAAGAAATTATAGGTTATTGGTATTTCAAAGGGAATCTAATAGAGAAAAATAAAAAATGGTTCTTTCTTCAATGTCATTGTGACTTTCATAGTTGTTAGTAGCACTGGTGACATCATTTGGTACAATCAAAATTCACAATATTTGACAACATGATTATTGTTTATGAATTTAAAATAATGCAATGGTTTGACAATCTGCATACTTCTCTTATGTAATATTTTATCCTCCTTAGACTTCCAGGCTATGGCACATTGATCTCTTAACCAATAGATTTATGATTTTGATTGTTCTAATAGAAATAAGTGCCAAAACAACAATGCTCAAACCAAATAGAAATCCAAAAATATATAAAACTGACTAGAAGATAACATTCACTTACATCAAACACATTCAATGTGTGAGTTTTACAACACTTGTGTGGTAATATCACGCTAATCTAGTTCTTCTTACTACATGGTCTTATAGTGTAATGCCTCCTTTCAATGAACCTAAATATTATAGCTTGAAATGCCTTGTTAATTTGTAGATTTTAACACTTCAAGTGTTAACTACTGATCTTCTTCTTGAGCTACTCTGTAGATTCTAACACTACTGAATTTGAATCCATTTTCTGACAAACATTTGTTGGTCTTGTGACAAACATTTTTTAGACAATCAAAGAACTAATGAAATAATTTTTGTCACCAATTTTTCATTGAAATTTGGATGAAGAATTAAACGTCAAAATAACGGCCTAGATTTTTCAGTTGTTAGCATCATAAAATGGCTCTGTTGTTCATCGGAATATCAATGACAACTTCATGTATCCACAGATGAATTATAACCAAAACACAATTGCAATGCCTCTTCCAAAGCATCGAAACAACACCAGAAGTTCATCGCCATTTCAACGAAATGGGAAAGTAGTTATGACGAAGCTTTCATCACAGCTATAGCAACTTTGTTGGGCCTTTTCAGTGATTCGTCGGTTTCCTTCATCAAAATTGCGACAAAATAATGCAAATTTTTTTTTTAAATATTCATTGAAATGTACCATTGTGGAGACTCTTGACGATGACCACTGAAGGCAACCCATCAATGAGAGATCAATCATCGGCACAAGATAGAAAACACACTCTAATAGTCCATGTCTTGCTGATGACTTCTGTCAGCAAGACAAATCGAATGTCACACTAATTTGACCTTTGCAAGAGTTTTCAATATACCTATGCCATTTTATCATGGAGACTCTTGGCGATGACCACTGAAGCCAACCCAACAGTGAGAGATCAATCATCGACACAAGATAGAAAACTCACTCCAATAGTCCATGTCTTTTCGATGACTTCCGTCAGCAAGACAGATCAAATGTCACACCAATCTGACCTCTTTAGGAGTTTGAAATAGACCTACACCATGTCATCACAAAGAATCTTGGTGATGACCATCTAAGCCAATCCATCAGTGAGAGATCAATCATCAGCACAGGATAGAAAACTCACTCCAATAGTCCATGTCTTGTCGATGACTTTTGTCAGCAAGACAAATCTAATGTCACACCGATCTGACCTCTTTAGGAGTTTTAAATAGACCTACACCATGTCATCACGAAGAATCTTGGCGATGACCATCTAAGCCAATCCATCAGTGAGAGATCAATCATCAGCACAGGATAGAAAACTCACTCCAATAGTCCATGTCTTGTCGATGACTTTCATCAGCAAGACAGATCTAATGTCACACTGATCTGACCTCTTTAGGAGTTTTAAATAGACCTACACCATGTCATCACAAAGACTCTTAGCAATGACCACCGAAGCCAACCCATCGATGAGAGATCAATCATCAGCACATGATATAAAACTCACTTCGATAGTCCATGTCTTTTCGGTGACTTCTGTCAGCAAGACAGATCCAATGTCACACCGATTTGACCTTTGTAGGAGTTTTAAATAGACCTACACCATGTCATCATGGAGACTCTTGGTGATGACCACTGAAGCCAACCCATTGGTGAGAGATCAATCATCGGCACATGATAGAAAAATCACTCTGATAGTCCATGTCTTGCCGATGACTTCTGTCAGCAAGACATATCCAATGTCACATCGATTTGACCTCTTTAGGAGTTTTAAATAGACCTACACCATGTCATCATGGAGACTCTTGGTGATGACCACCACAGCCAACCCATCGGTGAGAGATCAATCATCGACATAGGATAGAAAACCCACTTTGATAGTCGATGTCTTGCCGATGACTTCCGTTGGTGAGACATATACAATGTCACACTGATCTAACCTCTTCAGAAGTTTTAAACACTGTTGGTTATCAACAAGACATTTTGAGGGCCTCACTGATTAAATAAGTGTCTAAGATCAAGTAAACAGATGGAACCTATTAATTTTCTTATTTTGGGGTTCTTTAAATCATAGAATAGATACCATCTTCTTGTGTAATGTACTTATATTCATATTTGAATTTGAGACCAATTTTCATTGCACATTCCATTTTACTTTCATAGAGTATTCAATAAGCAATATATTGATAATTCCAAATGATTTATGGTGTTGTACAACTCTACCTATCATAACAAATATGTTGTTCCCCCCTAGAGAATTATGTAAAGACAAGTTTACAATACCAAGTCAAATAATATGAAAAAGACTTACTTCCATACAAATTAAATGATTATTCTCACAATGGCAATTGTCTAATCACAACAACAATTCCATGAAAGGTTATCCATGCTTCACAAGAGATGACTGATCATACATACGATCTGCAAGATGCATAGAAAAATCATTACACTTGAGAACAACCAAGGGATAACAAGGGAAGGAGTTAAGAAACATCTAGATTGAAGAGAAAATGTGTAGGGAAAATGCTGAGCAGTGTCAAGAGAATAGATCTTGTAGAACATATTCTTGACCTAATCAAGCTCTTGAACAACTTAAAAAAATTTAAAATACTAACACATACATGAGACATATAATGAACTTCCAATATCTGTTATCTTTTTCACTAATGGAGAGGTAAGTAAATGAGAAATAATTATAATTGTAACACTATTCATAGTCTAGTAAATTATGTTTGTAATTTGAGTTCAATGAACCTTAGTTTTATCATTATACTACCCATCTGATACCATATTTTAATCCAGGGTTCAACTATCTTAGATTTAAAGAAGAACCTTCAATTAACCATTTAAAGTACTATAAAATAAGGTAAGACTTTTACTTGAGAAAGAGTGGGTACACTTGTAGGATTAAAGTTCTCACAATCATCAAGAATTATTGGCACATAGACACAACCTACAACATATGAAGTAATGAATGACTACAAGCTAGTGAAATGGTCTTTAATATGTGACTGGTTTGCAAATCGATTGGTAGAAAATAAGGTTACAAATAGATCTACATAAAAAATTATGACAAACTACTGTAATCATTAAAATAGATGAAAAGTTCAAAGGAAAGAGCCAAGCTACATCTCTAGAGCCTAAAAAACACATGCAAGAAACATAAAAAAAGGAACAAACCAATTTTTGGATGAATACAAAATGGTGCCTTCAGCAAGTGATTCATATGCTTTCACACCTGACAGGACATTAAGAATATTTTAGTCTTTCTCTGTGAAATTAACTACTTATAGAAAAAACCTAGAAACCAATATTATATACCTCTATGTCTAGCCGAGGGTAGGTATAAGAGAAAATAATTTCCTCAATGCAACATTTGCTGAAAAATATCAATGTGTGTGTAGGTTTGTATTACTCAAAATATCATTTCACTGCCTAAGGAAAAATACCAAAGTGATGTTTTAAATTTCAATCTTCACATAGGCTCCCTTATTGCTACACATGCATATACAAGCATTATTCGAGCTCTAAACTATTAAAATATTAAGGATTTAATTAGCTATAAGATGGAAAGTTGTTGTCTAGACATAATCCATCATCTTTTACATATCTTTATTCACTCCTAGAACTTCAAATAAATTTTTGTAAATGGGACAAAAATGTGAATCTTTTATGACAAAGAAAATTCTTAAAAGGAGGGGGGAGAGAGAAAAGGGTAGGGGGAAAGAGAATGCTTGAATGTATAGCAAAGTCTAGCATTTTGATCATTATAACATTGAAACGAATCTTAAGTTTGAAGCATTAATATCATTTAGAACATTTATGATCAAGAATGAATGTATGTAGAGAAATTTTTGCACACTTGCAGATGGTACAAAATTTCATGGTTAAGTGGAAGCCTCCCATCAACAACAAGATCCAAATATCCATGTATTTATCTCAATCGAGCCTCTAAACCATTCAAAGCTATCAATTTTTCCACTAACCTATTATGAACAAAAGTCAAATTTTAGAGTTATGTCACCACTAAAAATAGAATAAATAGAGCTTTGAAACCAAATCTACACACAACAAAATGTGGTATTCATACAAAGCCATACAAACAAACTAAACTCAGAACATTGGAATGGAAACAACTTCAAATTATGATGCAAAGCATGGATTCATGGTATAAATAATCATTTTTCTACCACAATAGTGAAAATTTAGCACTTCCTTTCATCTTTGCATATTGGTTTTATGCTTCAAATGATGCATTTCTTATATTGAAAAGTGCATCACCTTATTGAGATTCTCTTTGTTTCAAGAATAGTTTAATATTCTCTACTTAACAGGGCCAACCACATGATAGTGGAAGCTCATTTGGCCCCTCCCCCCCTCACATCACTCTCAATTCCCCATACCCGATCATATAACATTAATCATTCATTCATCCATTAGTAACATATAACATTCATTCATTCATCCATTAATAACATATAACATTCATTCATTAACATATAACATTCATTCTTTCAGCTTTTACATATTAACAAAAATATGGTTGTCATGATATGATTACAATCACTTTTTTTTTTTGTTTCTTTTTTAAAGCTAAAAAAATCTGAAGTGGAGTATCATTTTCTAAATCATGTCCCCCTTTAGTTGTTCTTCCATCTGCTCATGATTTTAATGTATGCTTAGTCATGTGCTCACGACGTGGATGCCACTACAAGGGGGGGTCTACTGCAATAACAAAGAAATGTTAAATTGATATGTTTTATTATTATTGTTACAAGTATTTCATTAATTAAAAGAACATTAGAGTGGTTCTATTTACCTAATGGGTCCACATCATGTTCCTAAACTTCTCTTATAGACTCATGCTCAACATGTTGAACACCCTCTAAATCCTGATCTATAGTTGAAACACAAAAGGTTACATTAATTAATACACCAATTGAAATTAAATATGTTTAAAAGAACATTAGAGTGGTCCTCTTTACCTGGTGGGGCCACATCATGTTCCTGATCTTCTCTAGCCTGATCATGCTCAACATGTTGATTTGCTCTACATGCTCTAAAGTTGAAACACGAAAGGTTACATTAATTTATACACCAATTGCAATTAAATATGCTTAAAAGAACATTAGAGTGGTCCTCTTTACCTGATGGGGCCACATCATGTTCTTGATCTTCTCTAGCCTGATCATGCTCAACATGTTGATCACACTCTACATGCTCTAAAATTGAAACATGAAAGGTTACATTAATTAATACACCAATTGCAATTAACGATGTTTAATTGTATTAATCCATACTACATTTTTTATAGCACATGAATACATCCAGTACCAGGATGCACACCATGACCTTCATCTATAGGTTGTGCTTGACCCTCACTAGGTTGCATTCCAATGCCATGTACATAGTATTATCATTGCTTGTATGTTTAAAACAAATAGGCATGTAATTACTTTATGGTAGAAATTAATATTGAAAAGATTGCACAAGTATTCAATTTTAAATAAAATTTATTGAGTTTATTTACTTGCATGTTGGATGCAGTGGAAGATTGTGTTTTCCCAGTCAAGGCTCTTAGGAATTCAACCATGGCTCCATAGCCTTGCTGGAAGGAAATCTTTAGGTCCTCTTCTATGGGAACTCTGTTGAATTCAGAGCCTTGCATTTTTGCATAAGATCATGAATTTTGCTTCTATGGAGTGATAAAACCAAAATTGTTTTTAATTTAGTATTTGGATGCAATATTTTATTTATTGATACTTACAATTTGTGCGGCTAATTTTATATAACCACCAGAGCAAAGTTTGTGCTACCCGTGTTTTTCTAGTCTTTCCTTCGTTTCCTTCGATGTGTCGGGAAACCTATGAAAAGTTTGAAATATGTTGGATTATGTAAAAAGAAAGAGTAATTAGTATATAATTACATTATTGATAGTATCACATACCTTCCTTGGCCCGGTGGTGTCTTTCCTTTTTTTTTCAGCCTTCTCCTTTCCATCTAACACCAGGTCCTTCCACTCCCTCTCTGGAATCATGGGGGGATGCTCATACTTTTTTTTCTTCTCTAAATGTGACCTATATTAGTCCTTCACATACTTTAGATAGGTACCAACTTTCTTAAGGACCTTGGTTTGGTTGAATGTTTTATCACCAAAAAAACAACTAAACAGTTAATGATCTCATCTTTTAAATCTTGATTTTGGGCATTCCACCGTGTACGTATGATGGGCCCGAAGAGCTCCAATGTAATCACTTAGATGTTTATAGAAAAAATCATTTCCTACAAAATGATCATGGAATCAATAGTCTAAAAAGAGTGATCAATAAGTAAATTTCAATTGGATTATATATAATAATAATTAAAAATATTTTGAAGTACCTGGGACCTTCTCTATCTTTATGGGAATGAAATCCTCGGTCACCAGAAATATGACTAGAAATTTTCCCATACTAGTAATACGGGAAGATCCAAGAAATGTTGCTAAAACATCACACCAGTACTAGTGGCCTATGCATCCCCAGGTACATGTCCTAACACATGTTTTGGCATGTGTTCCCTGCCAAAGGGTGTAGTAATAGATGCCTGGATGGTATGTGTTGCTGACATTTCAGACGACAATATAGGCATGAATGATGTCAAATGATGTGATCTATGTGCAGGAAGATCAGGATGGACACTTGTACCAACCCCTACTCTTCAGGCAACACTTGTAGTACCCTGATCATGGCTAGGAGCATCATGAGGATGCAAAAAAACTTGTAAAAACAACACATATTTTAGTTCATGACATACAAAAGTACAAAATATAAAACTATGAATGAAATTATGTTATAAATACAGACCTCATGACAGCTTACTTGCAAGTTTTGTACTCTCTTAGTCAATATTTTAACCCTCTCTCTTATCTCATTTGTTTGAGGCGCTATGAATAACAACTTAAGGATTTCTTCATTGCATTTTTTGTGGGTCTTCCTTATCATATCGAGAGGGTTTGTTGAATAAGCGATGTCATCATCACATAATATTGAATGCACCTCCCTATGGATGCTCTCATCTACTACTGGTGCCTTTCCTTGATCAGTCGACTGCAACAAGAATATTAAAAACATTTTCAAAATTAACCCAATAAACTTATAAAAAAAATATAATAATAAAACATTTTTCTCATATCTAATTTGTAAAATTAAAATGAGGTAAACCTATTGAGTAGAAGTGCCTAAAGATGCATCGCGATTTGTGCTTTGGGCCAGAGACTTCCCCATATGATCAATGTCCCACTGTGACAAAAATTAAATAAAAAAACATTACCGAAATGAAACCAATAGACTTACGAGGAAACATAAGAATAAAATGGTATATTGGAGTCATTAATTGGAGGTTGGGTAAAATGGTACATAGTATGTACCACCCCCATAGTAACTATGTTTGTAACTAAGCGATTCAAATTGTAATCAATTAGCAACTCTTCCCCTACAGTTATTGATTTTATCACACATATGAATACACGATTTCCCTCACGTGCCTCAAATATGCAATTGGGTTGCTTAATAGTTGGCCCAGGTCGTGTAGTGTTTATAAACCTTGCAATATTCCCTAATGCTTTTCACCTTCCATCAATGTACATAGCCACTCCTTTATTTTGATCCTTATCTTTTAGCTATATATAATCTACTGACAGTGCATACCTACACATACTTCATATATATCGAACCAGCTGCACCCACTACTAAATTTGACACCATTTTTCGACGGTTGTTTGTCGGTCGTTCGACAAATCTTTGTCAGAAGAGCGACGAAATGGAGAAAATATTTGCGTTGCTATTTTTTCGTCGAAAGACCAACAAAGAATTAAACATCAAAATAATGGCAAAGAATCGTCGGTCGATGGAATCATGAAATGTCTCAGACTTTCATCAGAATATCAACAGAAACTTTGTGTATCCACTGACGAATTACACCAGAAGTTCGTCACCAGTTCAAGGAAATGGGAAAGCAGTAGCGTCGAAACAACAACAAACGTTTGTCACCATTGCAATGAAATGGGTAAGGAGTAGCATCGAAACAACACCAAAAGTTCATCAAATGTGCGATGAAATAGGCAAGTAGTAGCATCAAAACAACACCAAGAGTTCATCGACTTTGCGATGAAATTGGCAAGGAGTAGCGTCGGGAGAACACCAAAAGTTCATAAAAAATGCAACGAAATGGGCAAGGAGTAGCGTGGTAGCAATGCCGAAAGATTGTTGAAATTGTGATGAAATGAGCAAGGAGTTATGATGAAATCTTCGTCGCAGTTATAGCATCTTCGTCGAGCCTTTCTATTGATTTGTCGGTTGTTGTCGTCGAAATTGCAACGAAGCATCATTTTTTTTTTTTTTTTTAAATTTGTGGAAATGTACCATTGCGGAGACTAATGACTGATCATACATACAGACTGCATATTGGTTTGATGCTTCAAATGATGCATTTCTTATTATTGAAAAGTACATTACCTTATTGAGCTTCTCTTTGTTTCGAGAATAGTTTAATATTCTCTACTTAACAGGGCCAACCACGTGATGGTGGAAGCTCATTTGGCCCCTCCCCCCCTTCACATCACTCTCAATTCCCCATACCCAATCATATAACATTAATAATTCATTCATCCATTAATAACATATAACATTCATTCATTAACATATAACATTCATTAATTAACATATTCACATTCATTCATTAACATATAATATTCATTCTTTTAGTTTTTACATATTATCAAAAATATGGTTGTCATGATATGATTACAATCACTTTTTTCTTTGTTTATTTTTTAAAGCCACGTAAAGTTGAAGTGGGGTCTCATTTTCTAAATCAATATTTGTCCCCCCTTTAGTTGTTCTGCCCTCTAATTGTGAACTTGATGTATGTGTAGTCGTTTGGTCATGACGTGGACGCTGCTTCAAGGGGGGATCTGCTACAATAAGAAAGAAATGTTAAACTGATATGTTTTTTTATTATTGTTACAAGTATTTCATTAATTAAAAGAATATTAGAGTGGTTCTCTTTACCTGATGGGTCCACATCATGTTCATGAACTTTTGTTATAGACTCATGCTCAACATGTTGAACACCCTCTAAATCCTGATCTGTAGTTGAAACATGAAAGGTTACATTAATTAATACACCAATTGAAATTAAATATGTTTAAGAGAACATGAGGGTGGTCCTCTTTACTTGATGGGGCCACATCATGTTCCCGATCTTCTCTACCCTGATCATGTTCAACACGTTGATCATGCTCTACATGCTCTAAAGTTGAAACATGAAAGGTTACATTAATTAATAGACCAATTGCAATTAAATATGTTTAAAAGAACTTTAAAGTGGTCCTCTTTACTTGATGGGGCCACATCATATTCCTAATCTTCTCTAGCCTGATCATGCTCAACATGTTGATCACCCTCTACATGCTCTAAAGTATTGGGATGCACACCATGACCTTCATCTGCACATTCTGCTCCACCCTCACAAGGTTGCATTCCAATGTCATGTGCAGTATATATCATTGCTTGAATGTTTAAAACAAATAGGCATGTAATTACTTTATGGTGGAAATTAATATTGAATAGATTGTACAAGTATTCAATTTTAAATAAACTTTATTGAGTTTATTTACCTATGTGTCAGATGCAATGGAAGATTGTGTTTACCCAGTCAAAACTCTTAGGCATTTAGGCACGACTCCATAGCCTTGCTGGAAGGCAATCTTTAGGTCCTCTTCTATGGGAACACTATTGAATTCAAAGCCCTACATTTTTGCAGAAGATCATGAATTTTTCTTCTATGGTGTGATAAAACCAAAATTGCTTTCAATTTATTATAATTTGGATGCAATATTTCATTTATTGATACTTACAATTCGTGCAGCTAATTTCATATAACCACCAAAGCCAAGTTTGTGTTGCCCATGCTTTTCTAGTCTTGCCTTTGTTGCCTTCAATGTGTCGAGAAGCCTATGAAATGTTTGAAATACATTAGATTATGTAAAAAGGAAGAGTAATCAATATATAATTACATTGTTGATAGTATCACACATAGCATACTACTTTAAAAAATAAATTTAATGGCATTTTCATAGCATACAGACATTGAGAGCATATAAAATATAGAGTTCAATCCATGAATTATAGAAAATAGATTTTTGTTGGTTATATTCATATCACTGCTTACATTGCACAAAACATACTACAATTGCATAAATATTAGATGGTGACAGCTATCTATGCTACCACATTTTTCATGCATGTCTACCAAAGCATTTTATCAAAGCGGAGTTCATACGCTTCTTTGCTATGGGTAAAAGCCTTACAAAATAGGTGTTTTCAAACAAGCTATGGATGCTTGAAAAAAATCTATCAAAGCATAATAGTAAGCAATAATAGCATAGACAAAATGATGGTTGTTTCCATCTCAAGAAATGTAGTCTCAATGGTGATGGAATGCCATGACAATCCATAGAAATTTGCTTATCATGGCATTCGTCATGCCATTCCATCACCATGAGACCACATTTCTTTAAGGAATTTTTTCAAAGAGTTCACTGCCTTGTCTATGCTAACACATTTTTCATACATGTTTATCAAATCATTTTATCAAATAGTTCATTGCCTTTCTACTATGGCTAAAAGCCTAAAATAGGTGCTTTCAGACAAGCTATGGATGCTTGGAAAAATCTACCAAAGCATAATAGTAGCTAGCATAGACAAAGGAAGTGAATTGTTTGAAAAATGCCTAAAAAATCTGATCTCTCACCCGGTGATTAGATTCCTTGAAAATCCATAGCGAATTTTGCTTGTCATGGCATTCATCATGGCATTCCATACCATGAGACTACATTTATTTGAGACATTTTCAAGAGTTCACTTCCTTGTCTACTCTACATTTTTCATACATGTCTACCAAAGCATTTTATCAAAGCGGTTCTAAAACTTGCCCACCGTTGCTATGGCTAAAAGCCTAAAGCGAGGTGCTTTCAAACAAGCTATGGATGCTTGGAAAAGAGAATCTATCAAAGCATAATAGTAAGCAATAACATAGACAAGGCAGTGAAATGTTTGAAAAAATGCCTAAAAGAAATGCAGTCCCACGGTGATGGAATGCCATGACAATCCATAGCGATTTGCTTGTCATGGCATTCGTCATGGCATTCCATCACCATGAGACTACATTTCTTTGAGACATTTTTTTCAAGCAATTCACTGCCTTGTCTATGCTACCACATTTTTCATACATGTCTACCAAAGCATTTTATCAAATAGTTCAATGCCTTCATGTTATGGCTAAAAAGAAAAAACCTCAAACAAGTGCTTTCGAACAAGCTATGGATGCTTGGAAAAAATCTACCAAATCATAATAGTAAGCAATAACATAGACAAGGTAGTGAATTGTTTGAAAAAATGCCTAAAAGAAATGCAGTCTCACAGTGATGGAATTCCATGATAATCCATAGCAATTTGCTTGTCATGTGGCATTCATCATGGCATTCCATCTGCATGAGACTACATTTCTTTCGAGACATTTTCAAAGTAGTTCAGCTTGCCTTGTCTACATGCTCTTTGCATTTTTCACATACATATCTACCAAGCATTTTATCAAGCGGAGTTCATTGCCTTTAGCGCTATGGCTAAAATCCTAAAAGCCAGTGCTCAAACAAGCTATGGATGCTTGGAAAAAATCTATCAAAGCATAATAGTAAACAACAAGCTATGGTCTCATGGTTTTTTATCGCACAAAAATTAGCGTGATTTTATTCGCATTTTTTTGCAGGTTTTAAATGCATTTTTTTGGAAATTTTGTAGTTTGAAATAGGAAAAAATCATTGACCAAAAGTCAAAGATTTTTTCAAAAAATTGGGGAAAAATCATCCCAACTGCGGTTTTTTTAAATTAGATTAATCGGGATTTTTTGCAGATTTATCTTCTATATCCACATACCTTCCTTGGCGGTGGTGTCTTTCCTTTTTCTTTTCAGCCTTCTCCTTTCCGCCGGACACGAGGTCCTTCCACTCCCTCTACAGAATCATGGGGGGATGCTCGTACTTTTTGTTCTTCTTTAAATGTGACCTATATTGGTCCCTCACATACTTTAGATAGGTACCGGCTTTCTTAAGGACCTTAGTTCGGTTGAATGTTTTAATCACCGAACATCACAACTAAACGGTTAATGAGCTCATCTTTTAAATCTTCATTGGGCATTCCACCATGTATGTGTATGTGGGCCCAAAGAGCTCCAATGTAATATCACTTAGGATGTTTATAAAACATCATTTCCTACAAAATGATCATGGATCAATAGTCTAAAAAGAGCATCAATAAGTAAATTTCAATTGGATTATATAGAATAATAATTAAAACATTTTAAAGTACCTGGGACCTTCTCTATCTTTATGGGAACAAAATCCTCAGTCACCACAAGTGTGACCAAAAATGTTCCCGTACTAGTAATACCGGAAGATCCAAGAAATGCTGCTAAAACATCACCAGTACTAGTGGCCTCTGCATCCCCAGGTACATGTCCTAACACATGTTCTCATATGTGTTCGCTGCTAGAGGGTGCATTAACGAATTCATGCATGGTATGTGTTGCCAACATTTCAGATAACAATATAGGCATGGATGATGGGGTCAAATAATGTGATGTATGCATAGGAAGATCAGGATGGACACTTGTACCAACCCTTACTCCTCGGGAATCACTTGCAGTACCTTGATCATGGGCAGGAGCATCATGAGGAAGCAAATAACCCTGTAAAAACAACACATATTCTAGTTCATGACATAAAAGAGTACAAAATATAAAACCATGAATGAACTTATGTTATAATTAAAGACCTCATGACAACTTACTTGCAAGTTTTGTAATCTCTCTGTCAATACTTTAACCCTCTCTCTTATCTCATCTGTTTGAGGCATTTTGAACATCAACTAAGTCATTTCTTCATTGCATATTTTCATGAGCTTCTTTATCGTATTGAAAGGGTTTGTTGAATAAGCCATGTCATCATCAGAAAATATTGACTGCACCTCACTATGGATGCTCTCCTCTACTGTTGGTGCCTTCCCATTAGCTCCGATCGCACAAGAATATTAAAAACATTATCGCAAATTAACCCAAAACCTATGAAAACATAATAATAAAAATTTTGCTTGTATCTAATTTGTACAATTACAATGAGGTAAACCTGTAAGGTAGAAGTGCCTGAAGATACATCACGATCTATGCTCTGGGCCAAAGCCTTCTCCGTATGATCAATGTCCCCCTGTGACAAAAATTAAATATAAAAAACATTACCAAAATGAAACCAACAGACTTATGAAAAAAAACATAAGAATAAATTGGTATATTGGAGTCATTAATTGAAGGTTGGGTAAAATGGTACATAGTACGTACCACCCCCATAGTAACTGTGTTTGTAACTAAGTGATTCAAATTGTAATCAATTAGCAACTCTTCCCTATAATTATTGATTTTATCGCACATACGAATACACAGTTTCCCTCGCGCGCCTCGAATATGCAATTGGGTTGCTTATTTGTTGATGCAAGTAGTGTATTGTTTATAAACCCTGCAATATTCCCCGATGCTTTTGGCCTTCTATCAATGTACATAGCCACTCCTTTATTTTGATCCTTATCTTTTAGGTGTATATAATTTGTTGACAATGCATATCTACGCATACTTTGTGTATATCAAACTAGTTGCATCCAATCTTTGTAACTGTAACAGGGTCCAACATACTTCATCAATTCAGCAACTTTGTCATAACAAACCTTTATGCCATCCATGCAAAATAGGCCCAAACCATGTAATGACGATGGTGCTATGTGATATATCCTCTCGTTGACACAAAAATTGGTGTTTATTGGAGGAAGTTCCTTGGGTACCCATTGTTTTCATAGATGTTTGTACCTCAAGGGCACCTTGACGTCGCCTATGCACTCATCATCATAAGAACATGATCTCTTCAAAGAAGAAAAAAAATTCATGTGTTTACGGACTTTCTTCTAATCTTTTGACCTCTAGTTGATCTCCTAATTTAGACCTACCATGTCTTGCTTTCTCTCTTCCTGAATTTCCTCGCTCGAGGAAGACAGATCTGAAAAATACCTATTTGGTGGTACCTGCACTTGTAAGGATGTTGGATGAAGTTCTTTCATGGTGATGTGATCCCAAGGTGACATTATGATTAATCTATCATTTCATCGCTAGAATTTCACAGGTTATAAGGTAATCAAGTCTTGATAGATTGCAAGCTATTGTTACTACCGTCCAAATGTGTCCATCACAAATCAAATCTACTTAACGTTTTAACTCCCAAACTTTGTAACAAGTGTTAAATGTGACTATGGTCCACCAGTTACACAACCAAGGCCTCAAATGTATTCTCTAATTGTAATCAAAGGACTTTTTCTCTTCATTCAAGTAAATAAAATTGAAGGGAAACACCACCAAGTGGTTTATTGGACACCTACATGACTAAAATTAGAAGCAAATTAACATTTAATTTCCATATGTCTAAGTGGTTAACGGGGAGGGAGTGTGTACTAGGCTTGGTTAAGTCATCATAAGTTTATGCTTTGACAATAATTTTTTTTTAGTTATATTAAATCTTCCTATGTTGAATTGCTAGGATATTTTTAGTATGTTTTAAGGTAGGATGATTGATGAAAGAGCCTAAAGACTAGCCTCTGTCCATGGTATCCAGGTACACATAGTAGTAGTCTTCTCTTATATAGTTGGACATGATTTAAAGAACTTAGCTAGGAATTATTCATTTAACCTAAGGTTTTCTCATAATGCCATCATTGGAAAAGTATAATCAAATTATTTTATTATGAAGAATTGGTCTATGTGCCTCTAGTAATCACTATAAATGTTTGTAAGGATAAAATGACTAATTGCATCAAGTAGGAGAGAATCAACTTTGAGTTCTTCAAAGATTATATTCCTCTATTCATAATTTTTAAGGGTTGTGTGTGGAGGAGGTTATCACTACCAAGAAGGGAGGAGACCTTTCCTTGTATTCTTTTATAATTTTCATTATTTTTATTTATTTTACACTTACATATGCACATTACTATTTATTTATTTCTGCAGTTTAATAGTTTGATCAATTTCAATATATGTGTTGAAGAATTTAGAATTTCAATTATTAATTTATGATATGTTGTATCTATAACACACAAACCATAAAATCAGATCTCCCATACATGTTTTGTTGAAACCTAGGCTCGAACCTCTCATTTCACATGATTTTCTTCACAAAACTATTGAGGACAACAGCTATACCTTCTTTATTTCTCATCCTATGCCCTATTTATGCATCCTACAATTACAACAATATCCATGGCACCTCTTACACAAGCTACAGTAATCACAAAAAGTGTAAGAGCCACTTTATATCATGTTTGGACTACAAAACCCTGAAAAATAGGGTAACTCGGATTATGATTTGTTGGTGAGCTATATGGACAAAATCATTAGCACCAGCTCATTCTTGGAGTCTTTTGAAAGAGAATCGAATTAGGTGGCAGTTAAGTACAAAACTTATAGTGTCAAGGTGAATGAGGTGATCAATTTTGATTGGCCAACTGATGAAGAGTACAAGGCAATCCAATTAGCTGGTGACACATGTGCTTTTTGGCCTGATGTTTGTTTGCTCCTCCTTTTCTATAAGAAGGATTTCAAGGCCAAAAGTATGGGTTAGCAAGTTAGATATTTTTGGTCGAGTCTAGATGAAGTTGTAGAGCAAATTGTAAAGTCTGATGGTTTTAGGGGAAATGCAATTTAGGTTTTGAGTCATTCCGAGTAAGTTGGAATTCATGGGGATTTGATGTTTTAAGACAGTACTAGCATTTGAATCGATATGATTAATTCAAACTCATGTCTCTCCATTGTACAAGCATATCTGAATTTTGAATAAATGATCAAGGGTTGTTTCACCATCTCACCGCTAGGTGTGAAGGATTCTTGTTTTAGGTTTAATTCAAGGAATTAATTAAAATGCTTGAATGGGACTAGGTGATGTTTTGTATAAGATATTTTATTTTTTCTATCTTATCTATACCATTTTATGAGAATGGGGGTGCCAATGTACGAGAGGATCTTTGGAAACTAGGCATGAAAATTGAAGGTTAAAGAGAATGGGGGTGCCAAACTTACAGTACTCATTGCCCCTTGGTCATCGATTTTCTATGAGTGCCCTCAACCTCGTCCTCAGTGCTAGTATTGACCTTGTTTTCACTCCTCCAAACTCTTCCTCGATGCTAATATTGACCTTTTTTTCACTCCTCCAAACTCTTTGTTGGCACTGGTATTGACCTTGTTTTAACTCCAAACTCTTCCTCGGCGCTAGTATTGACCTTGTTTTCACTCCTCCAAACTCTTCCTCAGTGCTGGCATTGACCTTGTTTTCACTACTCCAAACTCTTCCTTGGCCCTGGCATTGACCTTTCACTTCTCCAAATTGATGAGCTACAACCTAGTTTCGTTAGCTTTTACAGTATGTTAATTAAGTTCAAATTTTTTGTGCCATTTAGCTAGGTTTTAATATTCTACAATATAGTTATGTGTATATTAGCTATATTTTACTTAATAAATAATATAATTATTCAACTTATTATAATTAGATATTATATTCTTTAACAAAATTATTAAATACGTATAAAATTATTGTAATTAATAATTAATAATAAGTATATTTTTATATAATACAAAATATAATTAATATAATATATATTTAATATAATAGTAATATATATTAATATGAGAGAGAGAAACTAAATTTTGATTGGTTGTTTCATGTCAACAATCCAAGGATGGTATGTGTCCTTGGGGAGTTATGCTCAAGGTAGCATGTCATTTGATTAAAGATATGATAATTCTCCTTTAAGACCTCTTCAATGTACCCATTGCACACTTAAGGAGACAAAGATAAATATAGGGAAGAAAATATAGAGAGAGAGGGAGATAATGACAAACATACAAATAGAAAGGGAGACAAAGAGATAGATAGGGGTAGAAAGATAGAGAGATAAGGATGAATAGATAGAGATATAGGGAGGGTGATTGATATATCTCTCCCTGTCGCTCTCTATATCTCCCACTATCTATTTCACTCCCGCCTCTTCCCCCCTCTATCTATTGAGCTATCTCTCCCTCCCCCCCTTTCTCTCTCATTCACTCCATATATCCCTCCATCTCTCCTATTCTATATCTCTATCTCTATTTCTCTTTGTATCTCCCTCTTACTCCTCTCTATATACTTGAGAGTAATTAGGAGGTGGAGGGTGGGCAAGAGAGAGAGAGAGAGAGGGAGAGAGAGGGAAAGGGAGAGAGAGATAGGGAAAGGGATATATATATATATATAGAGAAAAATAATTAGGAGTGTGAAGGGAGAGGGGAACAGGGGAAGAGAGAGAGAGAGAGAGTGGGAGAGAGATACATGAAGGGAGGGTTAAGGGTTAAGGGTCTAGGGTTTAGGGTTAAGGGGAGAGAGATAGAGGGAGTTAGTGAGTGAGAGAGAGACCTAAGGGAAGGAGAGGGGGTAGGATATTGAAGATACTTGAGAAAGAGAGAGGGGGAGGGAGTGGGAGACAGATAGAAGGAGGGAGGTTTAAGGGTTTAGGGTTAAGGGTGGAGGGGAAAATAAATGTTATCTATTGTGCTCACCTTTTATATTTGTGATAGGACAAACTATTGATATAAAATTATCCAATGCTTGTACATTGCTACCCCAATTGTTGTACAGATAAGAACAATATTTTTTCACTATGATAACAACACTTGTTTCAATGAGTGTCTGATTTTATTAAATGACCATTTTATTTTTTAAATGATATACTTATAATGGAGAGTTTTGATATTTTATTTGAAACAAAAATAATAATTATTTCACTTCTTCACGAAATATGTCACTTCTTTATGAGTTATGAGAGAGGGGAAGGGGAGAGAGAGAGGAATGGTTGTCCCTGAATCTTGGCTCACCCAAACAGTTGATCATTGCATTAAGATGTGCATATTCAATTGAAAGTTAAAATTCATAAAACTCAAACTAAAAGAGTGGAATATCCAAGTCTTTAGAAACCTTTTCAAAGAAAGGATCTCCTTGAAAGTAGAATGGATAAGATCCAAAAGGACCTCTCAAATTATTTTTCTTACATCCTAATAGAAGAAGAGAGGAATCTCATAATTCAATTGGATGGTGTCTATAGTTTTAAATAAATCTATTAGAGACAAAAATCAAGGATTAAATGACTTAAATAAGGTGTAAAACCAATTTTTTTCATTTAAAATGCAAAATTAGAAGGCATAGAAACATAATATGAATATTGAAGATGGAAAGAGGGAAAGAGGGAGGGAGTGGGAGAGAGATATGGGGTAGAGGGCCAAACATAGAGGGTAGAGGGTTTAAGGGGCTTAGAGTTTAAGGGCATGTGGAGGGGAGAGAGACAGAGGGAGGAGTGAGTGAGAGAAAGCACCAAGAGAGTGTGGAGAAGGGTAGGAGGCAAACTTGAGATAGAGGAATGATGAGAGAGACCCCGTAGAGAGGAAGTAGGGAGGGGATAGACTTGGAGAGAGAGAGAGGAGGGAGGGAGAGACAGAGGAGGGAGGGTTATTAGAGGTAGATGGTTTAAGGGTTTAAGGTTAAGGGTGGAGGGATAGATATAGAGGAGGAGGGAGGAGTGAGAGAGAACTAAGAGAGGAGAGAGGCAGGATATTGAAGATAGTTGAGAGAGATAGAGAGAGGGAGGAGGAGAGAGACAGAGGGAGGGAGGGTTAAGGGTAGAGTGTGGGGATGGTTTAAGGGTGGAGGGGAGATAGAGGGAGGAGGAGTGAGAGAAAGACCCAGAGAGGGAGAAGGGTGGAGGAGAGACTGAGAGAGACTGAGAGAGGGAGAGGGGTAGGAGGGAGAGACTTGAGAGAGAGAGAGAGGGTAGAGGGTTTAAGGGTTAAGGGTTAATGGTTTAGGGTTTAGGGTTATGGGTAGTGATGGAACTTCAAAGTTTTGTTCTAAGTGTTCTATTTTATAAAAACAACACATATGGACTAATAGTTGAACAAAAAAAATCTATTTGTTGTTATAAAAACAACACATAATGATTTAAAATACAACTTATATTGAACAAAAATGGACCAATAGTTGAACACTATAAATTTTTGAAAATGCTTCACATTTAATTATGGGAAAATACATGTTATTTATTATGCTCACCTTTTATATTTGTGATAGGACAAACTATTAATATAAAATTATCCAATGCTTGTACTGATGGAACTTCAAATTTTGTTCCTAATTTTTCACTCATGCCCTGCCTTATGTTAGTGGTATTTCATGGTGTGGGAAAATTTCTTATGGCTGGGGTTTTAGCTTTGTCTTCATCTTAAACCCTTGTGTTTACCTAATGCCTTGGTCGGGATCTATTTCGCCGTTACTTTTTTTGAAGGGTTTTAAAAACATCTTATGCCTCCTCGTTCCATCTAGGCTTGGTCCCTTTGGTCTTAATATTTTTTTTCCTCCACGGGTTTTATTTTCCTAAGTCCTGGTTGGCCCTGTGTTGAACGGTTTTAAAAAAACTTATGTCATTTTCCACCTAGTAGTGCCCCCTTGCCCTTTAATGAATGTTTTATTTTTCAGAAGGATGAAATTCATGCTGCCATCAATCAAAATGCCTTCAAGATCAACGGTTGCCCGCCATCCCATGATCGGGAATTGTAGGATGGTGATATCGCAGGCAGGCAACACGTGTCCCATCTGGGGATCAAATTTGCATGACTGTTCATCAACTTTCCTATGATCTAAGCCATTCCCCGCCATCTCGCGATGGTGCTTTGGTTGATTGTGAAATCACGGGTGACTGCCACGTGGTCTGTACAAGGTGGGTCCCGAGGAAATTTTTGTGTGATATATTTTAAATGTTTCATTGCTTCCAAAGCAAAACATTTAAAATGAAATATTTGACAAGGCCATGGGGAAATTCATTAAAAATGAGCAAAAGTGGAGAAATTAGGGCAACTAGTGATTTTAATGGTATATTAAAAAAAAATCATATTTTGATAGTTGAATACATTCAAAATATTTCTAATATATTTCTAATTTAAAAAATATATTGTTTAATTTTAAATATATATTTTTTTTTCAAAAATAATATTTTTATTTTTAAAAATATATTATACATAAAAAATTATATAATCAATAATAGATAATAGATTTTGGGTGAATATATCTAGATGTTAATATATGTTTAAAAAAAACTAATTTTAATTAAAAAACTTACTAACATCATTATAAGGTAAGTTTATAATTATAAAAATTTAACATTAGAATTATTTAATATTTGAAATAGAAAATTTAAATATTATATTATAATAGTTTATAATTTACTTATATAGTATTTTGGATAATAGAAATAATTTTGATTGATTTAATATTTTCTAAGTTCATTATTGAATTTAAATCTTATAAATATAATTATATATCTTAATCAATAATAATTTAAAAAAAAATAATGAATATTGAAATATCTTAGATTTTTAGTATAACTTAAATATTAAAAATTTAACGTATAAGTTTATAAATATAATATATATTTTTTAAATAAAGATTTAAAGATTATTATATATCATGTATATTTAAAGATCCATAGAATTATCTTTAACTATGAAATTAATATGATTAATTTCATTTATAATTTTATCTTATCTTATCTTTTTAATAATTTTTTATATCCTATATAATTTATTTTCTATAAGTATCATGTTGGGCATTTTATATGGAAGGTAGTGTTTTTCAAGTGAGCTTAATGTTTTAATAATTTTTAGTCATTTTAAAGATTTTTATTTTTTATAAAGATAGGTATATTTAGACTTTTGATGGCTTATGTAATTATGCATATTCTTTATTTATTATATTCTTTGCAATATCATGTTATTCTCGGACAATCGTTATTTGTTTGTCATTTTTATTTGTTTTGTTGAAAATATTTTATCTTTTACTTTTACATCTATGATAATTTCAAATTATCAAATTTAAAAATTATAAATAAAACTTATTTTATTAATTCTTGAAGTAATAGGTCATAATTTTTAGATTAATAATTATCTAAATAGCTATTTCTTTCCTTTCTTTCTATAAATGTGCCTCATGTCTCTATTGAAATTTATGAGATGTGTATGTAATTCTTAGCACAACACTCTTCAAGATTAGGATTTATTTTCACATTTATCTATTTTCTTATTGTTCCTATTAGTGGCTAATTAAATCTTCATTGAAAACCTACAAAGAGCTTGGGTACTTCAATCTCAAAGCTTGTCTAATTTCTTGATGAGAATCATTCACATTGATTCCCAATATTGTGCTCTTGCATGATACATTTATAAAATGCACTTGGTAATTTAGTATGTGGTTGAAATATTAGAGTAACAACAAATGGTTCTTTTCATTTTTGGCACATGATTGGCCATTTTTACTATGTTAAATTTTTATTTTCACTTTTATTTTCATAGTTTTCATGTTGTCAAATTTTCATACATTTCTTAGTCTTTTAAAAAAAAATTAAGGTTCTATTAGTGTCCCCAATCTTGCTAAAAATCATGCTTAGAGAGTACAATATATAAACTATTAATTATAGACTATAACAACAAAATGAATTTAAAACTACTACATAGAAACAAAAATAGAATAACGCAACAGAGATACCATTCTCCTACAAATACTATGTGTATAGAAACCCTATGTAGCCACACTTTCACTCCCTCCCACCTCCCACACTCTTCCCACCTCTCTCGCCTCCTCTCACCCCTCTCCCACCTCTCTCCACTCTCTCCTCCCCTGCCTCCCACTCTCCCACTCTCTCTCCCATTCTCTCACACCTCTCCCACCTCTCCCAACTTCTTCCTACCCCTCCCACCTCTCTCCCATTATCTCCCACTTTCCTCCCTCTCTCCCACCTCTCCCACCTCCTACACCTCTCCCAGTCCTCTACTCTTTCCTCCCTCCCAATCTCTCCCACTCTCTCCCACTCTCTTCCTGCCTCTCTCCCCCACTCTCTCCCACTCTTTGCCACCCTCTCCCATTCTTTGCCACCCTCTCCCACTCTCTCCCTTCTACGCTCCCTCCCTCCCTTAAGCCCCCTTTTTGGGAACCATATTGGTGCACTTACCCAAAATCTACCTTATCTTTCATTAAGGTAGAAAATTTTTGTTATACAACATGCCCCTTCAAAATTGGAGATAGGCACTACAGAAAGAAGGTAAAAATAAGGAAAATGGTCAGTGGTATTGTGGAAGATGTGATTATAAATATATACTTCAATGCAAAGTGCAAGACCATTCTTCATTCACTTGGATTACAACTTTTGAAGAAGTGGCAGAAGAAATTATGGGTGTAATAACAAAAGAATTGAACATTTTGAAGCATGAAAAACAAGATGATGTTAAGTTTTCACACATTATACAAAAGGTTCTTTTCAACAGATACATATTTAAACTTCAAGTGAAAAAAGAGACTTATATACTTGAGCAAAGGATTAAATGCACAGTCATAAAAATAACAAAGTTTGATTATTCATCTGAGAACAAAGCTTTATTAGACTCAATTCTGCAAAGCTATAGAATTATAAATATCCAAATGCTTGAATGTATATAATGTTAACAATGTATTCAACATTTGAAAAAAAAAATAGTGGATATATCTAAGTTAGTTAATGCACTATCATGATATACTTTGATGCTATCACTAAATCTAATGATCGATGAACATTTCGCTATTAAATTTATTGTTCTTTGGTTGATTGTTGTTATAGACAAGTTGGTATGATTAAATTTCAATGTGTACCCTTATATATGGAATTGAGATAAATAATGACACAAACAATAATGAAATCAAATTGATTTCTTTCCAAATTTATAGTTATGAAAATGTAAGTATTTTTTCAAGTCAATAGGCATCTTCATAAAGATAACTCTCGACGTGTTTTACATATATATATTATTAATTATTATAGGTCTGCTAGTTAATTAAATTATTAACTATATTTTATTTCTATTATATATTGAATTGTTAAAAGATATAAAAATCTTAATACTAAATATATAGTAAAATGGTTAAAAAATTACATATTTTTCAAAAAATAAAATATAGTGTGTAATTTAAAATACAAATTATATAATTCTTATAATATTATATTATTATTTATTGAATATTTTATAGAATTTAGACTAAAAAATTAGCCTCCCCCTCTCGCTCTCCCTCTCTCCCCCTCTCTACATATATCTCCCTCTTCCCCATCTTCTATCTCTCCCTCCTCTACATATCTCTCTCTGTCTCTCTCTCCCTCTCTCTATCTCTCCCCATCTCTCCCTTATCTCTTGCTCCCACCCTATACCCCTATCTATCTTCATATCTTAACTTATTTGTCCCTTTATATTCTCATATATCTCTATATCTATGTCTTTCTCTTCCCATTTATCTCTCTTCCTCTTTCTTTCTCTCTCTGTATCTCCCCCTATTTCTATCTCCCTCACCATCTCTATTTGTCTTTCTCTACTTATCTCTCTCTCTCTCTTTCCCCTCTCTCTATATCTCCTTATATCTCTATCTTGGCATATCTCTCTCTCTCTCTATATATATATATATCTCCCTATCTCTCTATATATTTATTTCTCCCTCTATCTCTCTCTATATATCTCTATCTATTTTTATCCCTTTTCCTCTCTCATTCTATATTCATCTCTACCTCTATCTATAGGGAGAGATACAAAGGTGAAGCATTGGACCTTCCCAAAGATACACCAATCTCAACACTACTACCAACTATTTTGAGCATTTAAGTACATATTGTATGCTATATTGGGAGGCATGTGTCAAAGCTCATATTTATTGATGCAAAATAGGTCCAAAGTCACAAATTTGACATAGAGTTAGTTATAGTTTTGTACAAAATTTCAAGTGCCACATAGAGCAAAGATATTCCAGTTTTTTATATCATGTCATCAAATTTGGTACTTCATCAAGATTTGTATCTTCATCAACATTAACAAAAGCAAAGGTATGTACTTGAATCCCTTGCATTTAAATTTTTCTATATATATAAATATTTTAATATTTTCCCTCAAATCCATAATATATATATTAGTATGTATTTATTTATTGTTATAAAGAAGCAACCTAAGTAACACATTAAGAATTCTAAGGATTTTAAGAAAATGCAATTTTTTTTTTGTTGATGCCACGGTCATAAGTTGTATATTTAGAAAAGCTAAATATGAATAGGATTTAAGGCCATATATTATGGTAGTTAGAAATCTATTATCAATTTTAATCTACAATTTAATACCATATGAAAAACCACATGTAGTATTATCTAAAATTAATTCTTGACATATTAATTTTATAAAATACACTTACCATTCAATAAACTTCTCCCAAGAAAAAAACCCTAAGTGAACATTAATTGAACCCTAATTGTAGATTCATAACTCTAATCATAACCCTAAGCGAACACTAATCCTAATCAAACCCTAACCCTAGCCTTCAAGTTATCATATAATCTAATTATCTCTCTTATCTAAATTTGGGCTGAATTATTTTTCCTTTATTTTTATTTGCATATATTTTTTGTTTATTAGATCCTATTTTATGAATATATACAAATATAATTTTACTTCTACATTCATTCTATGCCCCTTTTTTTCATGATAGTTTAACATTCATTTTCTGGAATATTAGATCAATCTCACACACATAAATATGAAACCTCAACATTTTAAAATGAATTCTACCCAAAATATAGACACACAATTGAACAAATTCTCAAAAGAAGAATGACAACATCATTAATATTTCATTCAAAATTCACTCAAATCCACATAAGGAGAGAAAATATATTAGAATTATATGTTTATTCATGCTTATAAGTCATATCTACATACAATTTAAGATAATTTGCATATATTCATCCAAAACTCAAAATAGTCTATCTATTCTATTCCGTCCGCTTGGGGTTTTAACACCCAATGGCACCACAAATATCACTTCCTCATCAGAGGAAAGATATCTTTCTACCCATATATTCAACTCAAAACCTAGCTAGAGCTTTCATTAGTTCTCTCCCTACAAATGAGCATTGAATTCCCTTTTATATGACAAGAGAGAAACAAGCTTCGGGCTCAAATGTAATTTCACCACAAATTTTCATTTGAAAAAAATCTCCATTGCATTTGACTTTCATTTCAAAACTTCCCACACATTGAATCTGCAAAACATAGTGGCGCACGAACTAGGGAAAGCTAAAAGAATAGGGAACACAAATTGTCATCAAAATCCCCCTGTCAACCAAATTGCCATGAAGGCACACCACATCAACTTCTTGTTTACCTACCAACCTGCCCTTACCAACACTTAGACCCCGGCATACACACTCGCTTCTAGTTGTTGCCCAATACGGTAGACCCTCAGCCTCCTTTTCTCTCTTGTCCTTGCCCAAAACGGTTCTAGTCTATCCGCTTGGGGTTTTAATAGTTGATGTGCTCACACATATCATTTCCTCATTAGAGGGCAGACCATGTTTGAAGTGACTTAAATACTGACAGTAGTCTGAGTTGGTCTCGGTTACATCATTAGAAGTGTTGCTCGTAAGGTCAATGGGAAAGTGTTGGCTACATCCAGAGCATACCAACTGCTTGCCTTTTTCATCTACTTGTTGAGCAGCAATGTCCTAGAATTTCAACTTTCTACTACAACCAAAGCAGTAGAAGGTTGCAATTCCAAGACGTCGCTCAACCAAAGCACCTTCTTGAATAGCAAGACCGAGATTTTGTGAGCTCAAATGAACAGACCTCCTTACTAACTTACTCATTTTCTCTTCTTAGACAAGCACTCAAACTTGATTAGACTCAGCCCACAAAGTGCTCTAACTACTACAAGAATGACACTATTAGTAGTTAATTCATCTTGTATTTATAGTGCGAGGTAATGGCAACCTTCATCAATACTTAGTAAATATGCATGTGCAAACATGGCAATTTGGCAGCGTATGTACTGTCACCATTTAACTAGAGCTGGATGAGAATCCAAAGATCACCCTTCATGATTTCCAACAACATCTTCACACATATTGAGATCGACGTGACTACACAAGCAAGGAATAATTCATTAATGCTTCACCAACCTTCATCTTCCTCTTCTAAGCTAGCAAGGAACAATAGAGATTTACATTAGCTTTTGATCTTGGTTATCGATCTAAAACCACGGGTTATGAGCTCAATAGTGGAGATTGGGCCCCACATTCCATACAAGACATACATCTACCTTTTTCTTACCTCTTGCCAAATAATAGGGTGACACCTTAGGTCTACGAGTTGGTGGGGTACGATCGAGATCTTCTCCCATATCTTTGAATCTGGAAAACCTACACATTACATGGTTAGTATTTAATGAAAGGCTTTGGCTAAGCCATCGACGACATGACCATTGGAGTTAATGGCTTAGGCTTATGTCACCGGATTAAAATTAAAACCCAACTTTGATTTTAATACTTTATTTCCTCGCAAGGTTTTATTTTCTAAGTCTCAATTGGCCCTGTTAAATTTTTATCCCAACCCTAACAAAGAACAAATGATTAAGCTAAGGATTGTATTTTTTGTTATAACTTTAGTTCTAGAGAATTCTTAATTACCAATTCTTATTTGTGCATTTGTATATGAATCCAATTGAATGCCTTTCCATATCATTATGGAAAATTTTATTATTGCAACCCTAACTCTAACACTAATTAAGCCTTGACCCTAACCTGATTGAACTCGTATTATAACCCTAACTCTAACACTAATTGAACTGTAATCGTAACCCAAGGTATTGTTGAAACCTAACCCTAATTGTATCAAAACCTAGAGAACTCTAATTGAACCCTAACCTAAAATAGACAATAGCCCTTACCTTAATTGAACCCTAACTCAATCCTGGCCTAATTTAAGACTAACTTAACCTCATTAATTAAAGCCCTTGTTAATTATAACCTAATTGATCCCTAACCCAAATTGAATACTAATTGAACCTTAACCCTAAGTGAATAGCAACCTTAATTAAACTCCAACCATAATCCTATTTGAATTTTGACCCTAATCATAACCATAATTCAACCCTAACCTTAATTGAACCCTAACCCTAAACATGAGTTCAATTAAATTTAAGGTTCAAATAGGGTTAGACTTTTAATTAAAATTAGGTATAGGATTCAATTAGGATTAGGGTTGGGGTTGGGGGTAAAGATTAAGGTTCTATGTAGAGCTTGGGGTTAGTGTTAGGAGTTCAATTTGGGGCAGGGGTTAGAATTAGGGTTAGGGTTATGGTTCAATTAGGGTTTCATTAATGTTAGTTTTAGAATCATAGTTATGTTTAGGGTTGGATATAAAATTAGAGTTAGGTTTGAAGTTAATTAGTGTTAGTTTTAGGGTTGGGTTATGGTTAGACTTATAATTAATGTTAGTATTGGGATTAGATTCTATCACTTTAATAAAAATAATCTTCTATAAATTCATTCAATTTTTTTTTGAAATTATATAATTTAAAATATTTTCAAATTTACCTATGTTGATATATGAGAGATATAGCAATTCTAAACTCTATAGAATTTATAGTTAACTTGACATTGTGTATAAAAAGGTTTCAGTTATGAATGTTATAATATAAAAAATAAATGTGTTTTCAATGTTTATTTGTCAGTTTAAAAGATGTGCCAATAATGTTGCAATCACTAATGATTAATTTTTTTTTGATGGTTAAAATAGATTGGTAAGTAAATTTTTCTATAATAAGTAAATTTATCATTAATTTTTTCTTGATAAGTAAATCAATATTTCATAAATTTATCTATAATTCTTATTTATTTTTTCTTAATTATATTAAATTGTTAAAAAATTTAAGTTGCATATAAATAATTTTATGTGTTTTTTATAATTAAGTTGATATTGTGTATAAGAGGTTTAAGTTATAAATGTTATAAGATAAAAAGATAAAAAAAAAATCAATGTTTATTTGTTAGTTTGATGTGAGAATAATGTTGCATAGTAATGATTAAATTTTTTCTTGATTGGTTAAGTGATATTGTGAAATTATTCTATGTTAATTTAATGTTACGAATGCTATATAATATAATGAAAAATATTTCTAATATATTTTTAATGCATCTTTATATTTTATAAACAAACATCTAAAATAAAAATGTGATTGTAAAAAAAATACAACTTAATGAGTGAACATACATTTAAAGTTAAAAGTGAAATTATAAAACAAATTGTAAATTTATTTTATTTTTCTTCTATAAATATAATTTTTTTATTTGTCATCTGCCTAGTAATGCCCACTTCTCCTTTTAATGAATGTTTTATTTTGCAAGGGTTGATTTAGTGCTGCCATTGATCTATTTCCTGCAGATATCAACGGTGCCCGCCATCCCGTGATTGGGAATTGAAGGATCGTGAAATCATGAGCGAGTGCCACGTGTCCTATTCGGGGGATCAAATTTGAGCTATCGCTGACCAACTACTATTTGATCTGAGTCATTCCCTGCCATCCCGCGATGGTGCTTGGGTTGATTGTGAAATCATAGGTGGGTGCCACATGTCTCATCCGATGAAGCCTAAAGAGTAAAGGAAACACTAGCAGGCTTTAAATGTATTAAGGGGCAGATTACTAAAGTGTTCTCAAGATGCACATGTTTTAAATAAACAGATATGTTATAATCTCACTGGAAAAGCTACTCAAAGGTTAACGACATGGCTAGGGATTATGTTAAAGGAACCAGATCAACGATGCCCACTATCCCGTGATCAGGGATTACAGTGATCGTGATATCATGGGTGAGTGCCATGTGCCCTTCCTAAAGGATGAAATCTGCGTGACCATTGATGAGTTGTCTCTTCAAGATTGACGGTGCCTACCATCCTACGATTAGTAATTTTTAGGATCACAATGTCGCAAGTGCCTGCCACGTGTCCCATCCAATGAAGCCTAAGGCGTGAAGAAAGTGTTCGCCGGTTTTAAATGTATTACGAGGCTGATTACTAATGCGCTTATAAGATGCACATGTTTTATCTCAATGTAGATGTTATGATTTTAAGGGAAAAGCTACTCGATAGTTAAAGGAAAGGATGGTGACCATTTTTGAAGGAGCAAGATTTATGGTAAGAAGATTGACAGTGCCTGCCATCCCATGAAGGTAAATCAAAGGATTACGATATCGCGGGCAACCGCCACATGGCATTTGTTCGTGGTGTATGACATAGTGGGCCCCTTTATTGCCATGTTGGTGATTATGTCAGCCTGTTTTGAAGATGGTCGTCAATGAGTTGATCAAACTAAAGGATCAATAGCTTAAGTTTAAATATGTATCAAATTATGGCTGGAGCCCTTCATGTAGCCTACAAGTGGGCTTTAATGGCTGATGAGAAATCTACTGCCAAGATTTGATTGACATAAAATCAATTTACTTGTCTCATTTGTATCACAAAGCATCCAAGTATTTCGTGAAAATAGTTTCAGAGCCAAAGGTGAAATTATGACCAGTTGTAGCCAGAAATTTGAGTTTGTATGAAAAAAGCCGTGAGTTAATTTTCTCTATTTCGCAGTCATTTTGCACCTAAATTTGGGAAAGGGGGTCTACTATGCTTGTCACTGAGTTCATTAAAATATTTTGTTAGGGCTATTGTTTAGTCATAAATTGTGAGGAATTGTGGTATTTTTACTCTGTAATTTCCTATCTCTGCTTAGTCATAGCCACTTGAAGTGTAACATTGTAGTGAGGCCCTAGTTTGTCTAAAATGGTGCCAACCAAGCAGCACTTTGGCCACATTGAGTATTTGAAAAGAAACTTGTACGATGATTTCCTAGATCAATTTCCATTATCAACAAATGGGAGAAGGAAAGGTTTGGTGTTGTTGTGAGGGAAAATCCTAGGGGAGGGGTTGGTGTGTAATAATTCCAACATTGCTGATGCTAGGGTTCCACTCACAAGCTTAGAAATGTTCAGATTATAGTATGGACAGAGGAATTTTCCTCATCCTTTTTCAAATGGATGGATGTATGACATGGGAAAGCTGGTTGTTCCAAATGTGTTCCCTGATGTGGACTTACTTAGAGCAGTGGCCAAAAGATATGACCCTATCACAGGTAATCAGAGATAATGATGGAGGGGTTCTATTAGAAATTAACAGAGATGTTATCCAACAGACTTTTGATTTGAGTGAGCTAAGTGATGACTTGGTTCCTATTAATCTTGAAGAAATGAAGCAGGAGTATACAAAATTACAATACCTTTTTAGGGTTAAGTTTCTTCCACCTCATTTGGTTAAGGCAGGGGGTTCACAATTTCACATTAGCCCTAGTGACCAAGAACCCTTCAAATTGAATTATTTTGGAAAGCCTTTCCTAGCTACTTTCTATTCACTATGTCAGATTTTTGGTTTCAACCCTAGTGCAGTAATGTCGATTGCATACATGTTCATGGGGGTGCAAATACAACACCCTAACTTCTCTGTAACATATGACTTTGCTTCTTTTTTGGTGGAGAGGATAGATGAAGGACTGTCAAAGCTACAAAATGGTGATACTCGTACTCAATTATTTTGGTATTCAATGTTGATGCATATGTTATTGTTTAGGAATGCTAATTTCTTTGCTGAGAAGATGAACTTAAGACAATCAATTAATGGAGAAAGATTTATAGTACAGATATGGGCTGCATATTTTTCCTGTAATAAAGAAAGCACCAGTTATGTGCAATTTGATAATTGTTTTGCTGCAAGATTGAGGGCTAGATTGATGGTAAATGTACCTAGGATCCCTCAGGAAGTCCATGATTTCCTTAGGCCAAAGGAGAGGAAACCAGAATTAAGGGTTTTACATAACTGGGTCGACATTATCCCATATCTAGTCAGCACTGTCTTGAGAATATATGGATTTCAAGGAACCCCTTGAACATACTGCCATATAATGTGCCACCAAGACTAGGGTTTGCAGAAGTTATGTGGCAGATGGGGTGTATTCATGAAGATAACCTAACTGAAAATGAAAAGGGAAAATTATTCCCTGATTATACAGTAGTGTCTGACTTTACATTTTCAAAGGGAGGCTGGACACATTTTGACAAATTCTTTGTTGATTACCATTTGAGATTTGGTCCAAGGCGACAACATGATCCTGAAGGTTTCTTTGCTCTTTTCAGACAAGGAATAAAAAGTGGAAAATTTGCACATGAGTTCAATTTCCCTAAGGACCTGATCAAGAATGAATTTGATTTAAATAGATAGGAATTGAACAAGGAAAAGTGGATAGTTTATAGTAAACTATTAGATATTGTGCATGAAATGGATCTGACGTATGATCCATTGATGGAATTCACTCCATACCACAAGAGAATTGAGTTTTTAATGAAGAATTTCAAGGAGATAATGGACACCTTGAAAACCAAAAAGATAAATTTAAGGCTAAGTCTAGATATGCAAGGACAAAGTGATATGCCAATTGAAACAAGGTCAGTATGTCAGCCTACAGAAAGGTAGCCCATGTATAGGAGGAAAAGAGATATTGGCAGTGACAAGGAAGAAGTAGACAGAAAAGGGAAGAAAATAATGAAGGTGCCTTCATGACTAGGCCCAAAATTCAAAGTACCTGGGGCTATCAAAATAATTGAATTAAAATCTTCACCAGAGCGCAGTCCCCCATCACCACTACCTGAGCCAAGCCCTAAGAGGCAAAGAACTGATCACCTACCTAAGGATCTCACAGATGAAATTATTGTTACTAATCAAGACATGCAGGTTGGTATGCCATCCCCTCCTAGGTCAGCTAAATTGGTTCTATCCGATTTAGATATGAAAGGTAAGAGTGTGTAGGATGCAAGAATGGAGGCTTGCAAGGAGTTCTTAGATGACAATGCATTTGTAAAGACTCCTGTATTCTTGCAATTGGCATGGAGGATGAAATTTGAGGAATATTAAAATAAATGCAAGGAGAGAAGAGAACTAAGGCTCGACAGGCAGATCGGGAGAATGATGAAGAAGTGAAAGTTGAACTAATGGAAGAGTTCGAAAACATCACTCCTAAAGAAGGAAGACAACTAGTGAATCAAGCTGGTGTTTTGATTTTTCCTAAATGGGACATCACAGATGCAGTGGCTTTCAATGCCATTATGAAGTCCAAGAATCCATTTTAGGATTCTGAAGAAGAAGTTAAGGTAGCATTACAAAAATCTGCCTTCAGTGAAGAATATGAGACCTTGGCAATTTGGGCATTCGCTCCACAAGGAAGAAAGCTAGACATTGCTGATATTAATCCAAATTTCAAAAGAGGATTAATAATAAAGAGGGCTTTAGAGACT
Source organism: Sequoia sempervirens (assembly GCA_007258455.2). NCBI lineage: Eukaryota > Viridiplantae > Streptophyta > Pinopsida > Cupressales > Cupressaceae > Sequoia > Sequoia sempervirens. The sequence continues at coordinate 431,876,541 of VDFB02193867.1, forward strand.
ACAACAACCAAATCCACTAGTTTAACCATGAATGTGGCCAAGTTGACCCAAAAGACTGCTGAAAGGGAGGAGGCTAAAAGAAAGAGCCTAATGGAGAAGTATAACATTTTAATTGAAGAATATAGTAAAATGCAATAGAGGAATGTTGAGCTACAAACTAAAGTAGAAAGGTTCAAGTATAGACATACTGGGGAAACATCCAATGCTCCAGGAACCAGCACATCACCTCCCATAGTAGGGTCAATGCCTCCTGCTTCTCCAAATGTTTCTAAAGCGGGGTCTCCCATTCAAAATCCTGCTCTTACCCCTCCTCTAGAACAAGTTGATGAACAAACATAGTGCTCTGTTGATCCAACAAAGACACAACTCATGCAGAAAATTGATCAATTATAGACATCACTTAGGGTAAAAGAGGAGGGTTTTCTTTCAAAAGAAAAATAAATTGTTACTCTTGTTTTAGAGCATTTAAATGAAAAGGTGGATAATAAACTGCCCTCTATACATTCTTTATATTCTTTGCTATTTGAAGCAATAAATAATATTGATAGGGATCAGGGGATAGTGATTCCAATAATTCAAAATTGGATCCATAGGGAAAATAATCTAGATGTTATTAATAAAGCCTCAAGGTTTGATGTAAATAATAGGCCCCAATCATTGAAGCTTACTTATATATTAGTTAAATCATTGCAAGGTTTTCAAACCTTACTAGATGATCGAAGTAGGAAGATTAGGGAATTGGTAAAAAACTTCAATGATTGGGGTAACACACTATTACCTGATATAACTGATGAGTAGGGGGAAATCAAAAGTACAAAGGTAAAAGAGGTGAATAATTTTGACTGGCCAACTGGCGAAGAATAGCAGAGGTGGGTGGCTAAGTATTTGAATGATGATGAGTAAAAAGAGTGGGCTACCGACAAGTGGCAAATCAGATACTACAGTTACAACGTTTCTAGTTTTGTATGGATTCCTTTCTTGGCATGGGTTTCGCGTGGTTTTTTGTCATTGCATCAACCTTCCTATGCCGACATGATGAACAAGAATATGCTCCAGGATGATTGCTGTTGTAATGATTTTTGAACAAGAATATTTTTCAAAGTGGTGGTTGTTGTAACAAATTTTGGAATATCACCAGGTGCTCCAATTGACTGGTGATAGGTGTACTTTCTGGCCTAGTGCTTGTTTGCTCCTTCATTTTCTATAAGAAGGATTTCAATGTTAGAAGTATGGGTTAGCAAGTTAGATAATTTTTGTTGAGTCTAGGTGAAGTTGTAGAGCGAATTGTAAAGTCCGATGGTTTTAGAGAAATGCAATTTAGGTTTTGAGTCATTATGTAACAGGTTTTGAGTTCACAGAGATTTAATGTTGTATAACAGTACTAGCATTTGAGTTGAAATGAAAATTCGAGGTCATGTCTCTCCATTGTACATGCATATCTAAACTTTCAATGAAATAACTAAGGGTTGTTTTATCCATCTCGTTGTTGTGGTGTGTATGATTCTATTTTAGCTTTAATTCAACAAATTAATCAAAATGCTTGAATAGGATTATAGGCGGATATGTGCTATATAAGGATTTGATAAGTAGTCCTGGGTTAGAATGCATACTAATGAAATTGTAATGCAATATTGTTAGGGATCTTATATGTGATGTATTAAATCTATTATAAACCTCTATATGCTTATGAATTTGACTCCTACAATGGATATATGGCACTGATCTAAGTTGTAATTATTCGTGTAGTTCAGTATTTGTTTGTCTTTTCCTAGAGTTTGCTACAAATTGCAAATCATTGACTATCTTATACAATGGATTGTGTTTAGTTATCTCATGCTCCAGATAGTTGATATTGTCTATGAACAACCAATTCTAGTTGATATTATCTTATCGTGTTGAGCTATTAAGTGAGATCATATGCTATTGTTAATGTTTATAATAATGGTGCAGAGGTTGTAAACACATTAAGGGATCACCCTCCTGGGTCTTGTAGAGCCCGAAGTGTACGAGGCTTTTAAAGTCCTCGTCAGTTGGTCCAGGTCCTTCGAGCTGCCTTCGATTGGAATTGGAAATTCCATAGGTATATTAGAAGAAAAACCTGGTTATTTGTAAAAAGAACCAACATACACGTCAACCACTGAACAACCACCTCTACAACTGACTTTTTAATCTTTTATGATCACATGAAACATAAAACACACTAATTTCAAGGTTGTTAACATCACTATTGAAATGTTTTAATTTTTTGACCTTTCAAACATTAAAAGTACATCATTAAATTAATTATGTAACCACATAAGTCAAATATAATTCTATGAAAGAAATTAATATCAAATAGATAATATAATCACATAACTTATACATTTCAATGTCATTGATCTTCTTCTTCATCCAAATCTTTATCTGTATCATCTGATCCAGATTTGACATTGTAAGGATTGGTCATATCATCATCATCGTCATCGATATCAGTTTCACCAATGTCATCATCCAAACTGATGTCATCTTCATGAACATTAACTCCTACATCATCATCATCTAGTTCCTCCTCTTCGACATCTTCTTCAGGGACATCATCAACTAACCATTGATCCTGATCATCATCTACATCATCTTCTAGTTCTTTGGTATCTTCTTCTTCCACCACATTATACTTTACCAACCTTCCTCTTGGATCATGTCTAACAAAAAATGACCAACCCAGTTTACCTAGAACCTTTGAGTAAAATACCTGCTCACATTGGCTTGGAAGAACATAGGGCTCATTTCTAGCTTGCTCAATCAACCTTGTATTAACCATGGTAAATCCATTATCATGTTCAATAACATTTCTCTCAGGATCATTTTCATTCAATCGTAGCCATGCCATAGGACTGATGAACAAAATTAATCTGAAGGACTTAAAGTCACACTCAAGTATATCATCCAAAATCCCATAGTATCAATTTTAAAACTTCTTGATGTATGTTGCTTCTAGATGAAAAATTAGTCACTGAAAGACTACAGTTATACTAGAATCAAAAAATTCTTCATGTCATCCAACATTTTGATTCAAAATTTACAACCATTGCACCACATAGCCTTGTGGTGTTTCACCTGCAATATGTCAAACATGTAAAAATTATTGCAATATCATCAGTTGATAAACATATTTATTCTTGGCCGAATGTATGCAAAGAAAACAATCTCAAGATATATATATATACATCAATATACTTGAAAATAATTAAATAATATGGGTGATTAATATATTTATACATACTTGTTTATCTCTTAAACCATATGCTAAATCAATTTCCATTTGTGTAACATTGGAATCTCCATTACGATGAGCTTCTTTAACCAATGAAGCCACACCTTCCTATGTTAATGCATGACTAGATTGTTGACATCGTTCAATCCATACCGTCATCCAATCAAGATTATTGGCGATGTACAAATGTAGTGCATCCCACTCTTGATAACGTACCAAAATAAATTGAAATTCATAAGCGACCTATAATTAATTAAATACCACAATATACGACCTTAATTTATAATTGATGTATATTGAAGATTAAAATTAAATAAGTACAATATACATAAAAACCATATGTAAAATGCATTCCAATTAATCTCCATGACCATCTTATAATTACCTCTCACTTTCCTCAATCTACCTTTCCCCAACAGTACTCCCCTTCGAATTTGTTAATGGAGTTGGGATCCCACATTCGATCTAAATGGATCATTGCTACAAACTTAGGAAGATATTCACTAATGTACACCATCGTCTAGTATACCATATATCCCTCCACCATAGAACCCTCAGGATGTGCTCTTTGTCTAACCAAAGCCTTCAAAATTTTTAAGTGCCTCTCAACCATCCACATTCACATTGTGTGTATAGGTCCACACAATTCAATCTCCTCAACTTGGCGTATGAGGTAGTGTTCTTGTGCATTGAAAAATGTTGAAGGTAGACACTTTTGAATTTCACACATTAGACGAGGAATTTTTCTCTTCCAATAATTTATATCTTCTTTATGGATTTCTTTAGATGATAGCCATTTACAAGTGATTCAAAGTGCAAATATATTAATGATATTTAACAAAAATATACAGTATATTACATAACAAGTAAAACAAATGACAATCATAAGATGTATACAGCGAATTGAACAAATCTTGCTACTTACCTCATATATTTTTCAAGATCATATATAACTTGCTTGACATTGTTGTCAAAGTTGTTTGGGAGAGATAGAGGTAGAACGTACTGCAACAATTATAAAATGATCTTTTCATTATTTTTCCAAAAGTAGTAAACATAATACACTAAAAAGTACATGGATTATTCAAGTGTATATAATATACCAGAATAATTACCTTAATGAAGGTATGCCAATCATTTGTTTTCATCCCTAACCCAAATTCACCTTTCTTTGTTATTATATTGTTTATGTTCGCAATAAATCCTATGGGAAATCAATTTTTTTGTATGACTTCTTTTATAGCATTGCTTTGCTACTTTGTTAACAACCAAGGAAGAGAACTTATATTAATTTGGTCTCCATCACTATTTAATTGAATGACATTTTTCATTGCATGATTGGCTTCCTGAATGTCACTACAAATTTTAACATTTTTTTCTTTGTCATGCCTTCCATCCAATATTTTATGTTATATTCTTTCCAATATGCATTGTATCAAACAAATGTACAATTTGTAGCTGCTCATAGTAGGGAAACCTACTAAATTGTCTGGGATAAGTTTTCAGTCCCTGTGGAAGCCAACCATTAATGCCTTGATGACCTTCATGATGCATATAAGTTAAACAAATTAACAATGACAATCATTGTCAATTACAACATGAGTAAACACAACATAATATAAAAATATAAATTCAAAACATATCATAAATGATAGATAAACAATTTTATCTAATGTATAACCTTGACGATTAATTCTATTATATTCCAACTTCCATAGGTGAGGTGAAATTCTTTGTGGTTTTGATGTAGTCTCCTCTTTCCCATTGAAAAGATGTTTTTCAGTAGTTCGATACTTATGATTTCTATAGAGAAAGTGCCTATACTCATCAAAGACCTGCTTTCCTAAACTTGTTGAACGATGAGATTTCATCTTTGGACCACAAATTGGACATGCAAATTTTTCCTTTGTTTGAAGACCTGCAAGATCATATATAATTGGATTAAATATGTCAATTTTTATAATTATATATAAGGAATAGATTATTTTAAAAATATTCATGATATCTAATTCATCAAATTAAATATTGTTAAAGTGCAGTCAAACACTATAACATACCACAAAAATGTGTTAGCCCTGGGGCATCATGAATCGTCCATACAAGCATTGCATGGAATTGAAATTGTCTTTGTCCTATTGGTCTGGAGACGTTATACATAGTGACACCATTCCATAACTTTAGTAACTCATCAATAAGAGGCTTGATATATACTTTCATAGCTTTAACCTGGTACTTACCTAGTTGAATGAACATAAACATGACATAATTATTATAACCATTTTACTGCAATATATATAAATTAATGTACATGACTATTGAATGAAAAAATAATGTCATTATGCAACAAATAAGACAAATGAGATGCTACTACATTAAAGAAAATTGATGTAAACAAATACCTGGAACAATCATTAACAACATTATGTGCTCCCTCTTTATTGACATCCATGGAGGAATGTTATTGTTGATAACAAAAATAGGCCACACTGAGTAAATAGATCTTAGCTCTCCAAATGGATTGACACCGTCCGCTCCCAATGAAAGCCTGAGATTACAAGGTTCTTCTTTAAAGTGTAGCCATTTTTCCTCCATGTCCCTAAATACAGAACCATCTGCAGGCATTCGAAGAATGTCATCTCCACTTCTATTCCGTGCATGGTAATCCATCAATTGCGTTAAGCTTTCACACCTAAATAATCGTTGCATACGTGGAATAATGGGAATATAATGAAGAACCTTGTGAGGAACCTTTTTTGTTAGTTGATTTGTTCTATATCTACTGATATGACATCTTGGGCATTTTGTTTCAAATTCCTGTTGTTTATGATATATAATTTGATTATTGGGACATGCATCTATTGCTTGATACTCCATTCTGATATCTTTCATAATGGCACATAAATCTCCGTATGAGCGAGGTAAAATATTTGATGGTGGTAACCAAAATTCACCAATCAATTTGCAACAAAAAATAATTTATTCATATAAAGAATATTAATGGTACATATTTCATCATTTATTTACTAGTGATGAACTAACAACAATTAAAATAGATTGAAAAAGATGACATATATGGCATACCTTAACATCTGTGAGATTGCTATGTTTGATAAACCATTCATAACCTTCAAGTTCAACATCAACAATACAGCAAAGAGGAGCTGTTTCAAAGCCTTCATAAAGGGGCTCGTATGCCTTGTCAAGTATAGGTAAATCATGAACATCATCAAATTCATCTTGATCATCATGATCAACTCTGCCACTAAATGTGGCATGGATCAATGTATTCATACCATCATCTTCAACTATGTTTTCTGGCACATGATCATCTTCTTCCATAGGATCATTAACTTCATCTTCGATATTCACAACTCCATGTTCATCTACTTGCAAAACCACATTCTTCGGGCCGTGATAATCCATATCATTTGCCCTAGGGTGCCCCATTTTTATAATAATGATAGACACAAATAAACCATGATCATGATCAAGTGATTATATATATATATATATATATAATGTTAAAACAATATAAACATTTACAAATTCAATCAATATAAACACATATAATGAACAACTTACCAATGGACAGTAATCATGCCCCCCTTCAATGTGACCATGTTGCCTACAATGTTTCTCAGCTATTGTGATTAAAAGTCATCTCGTCTTTAAGCCCTTACAATTATTGCAAGGACAATAACATTTCCCATCACCCTTTCTTTTCAATCTAGCCCACAATCTATCAAGCATCTCTTCATTTTGTTCTGGACTAATATTATCTGACATGATTTTTCTTTACCAAGCTTGACTATTTAGATCTTTGAAAAATATCAAACTCACACTTCAATAGTTTTTATAGACATGTAACATAATTTAATAATTCTGATATTTTACACAAAAAAATTTGGCATGCAACCACCCCTGCAAAAGAGAAGATAGTTTGAAGTTAATGACCCCGAAAAACACTTTACAATGCTAATTCCAAAACTTATTAAATTCTAATTTTACTATGATTTCCAACCATTAAGACTCCTAAAATCATAATATTGAACTTGATCACAAAATTCCTAAAATAATGGAGGTAGTGAGCTAGTAAGAGCAAGTGACCCATTCCTAAGGAGCAACAAGTCAGAATCATCATTGCTAATGTCAATATGAATTTATCCTTTTAGTTATAGATGCAATGTGTCACTTCTTATGACGAGCTTATCCCTAGGGCCCTCAACATTGAGAGAGCCCTAATAAAAAACAACAAAAGCATTGGTAAGAGCATGATTAGGGTACAAACCCTAGGCCTCTGTAGAAACATAAACAATAACTATAGCAGATTAGTGAGGTTGCAATACCAGAAAGATTGAGGCATTGTAGGTAATAACAAAATCTTGCAATCTAAAGATTGTAGTCAATAACAAGCACACTATGTAGCTTAGTGACATTTGTAAATGCAATCTACGGTAAGAAGAATGACAGTCACTTGAGTTGTGACAGTCAAAAATAGGCTAAGCAGGACAAGATAATAAAGCTCAAACCTTGCATAGTAAAGTGGAGATTTTAACAATGAGTTTCCTTACCCCCTTGCTGACCTTAAGAGTTTTTCAAATGCTTTTGGTAGTGTTAGACAAGGCAAATGCAATTAGGGAATGACTGTCCAAATGAAGTAACAGTGGTAATCATAGGTTCAATGTTTCTTCTTAGCCATTAATATTGTATAATGGAGGTAGTGGATTGCATGTTTGAGCAGTGTTTTGAGACTCACCAAAGATGAGAGAATAGTGAATAATACCTTGTGGACTGTGAAATAGTGTCAATAAGGTTAAGGATCTTAAGAACTACAATACCATGAAACAATAGTCCCCTGTATAAGTAGGTAGTCTATAGGGCATGTTTGATTTTATAGAAGGATGCTCATGAAAGGAATCTTCAAGTGATTGAGTGAGTTGTTTGAGATTGCAGCTGAGGGTGCAATACCAGCCTTAAAGGAAGTTAGCAAAGCAGTAAATGTGCAAGAAAATTGAATCGTACACAACAAACAATTCACAATGTTATCTTCCATAATGCCTTGAGTTTGAAGACAAAAATCTCATTGTATCTTCATGATGAAAGTGGTGATCTTAATGGTCAATCACTGGCAACCATGATTTTAAAACATGCTATTGTGCTTATGGAGGCAACATTTTAAGCAAGGCAGTGAGTGGTGGTTTGGAACAATGGCAGGTATGAAGGACTTGCTTTATATGCATACTATGCAGTCTAGCTTAAGACAACATTCTTAGAAGAGATTAAAGGTGGATTATGGAACTCAAGGGTTACCATGAAAAGGATTAAAGCAAAGACTGAGATCTATTTAAAAGCCATGGTCATGAAGATATTAAAGATGTCACATGCAAAACCTAGTAGTTGGATTAATGAATACAGTGCCAAAGAGGATAGTGTGTTGGGGAAGATTTAGGAGATCTCCACATTATCTAATTACAGGGAAATACATCATTTATTTATTTTTTTAATTAAAATAAATCATTCTAAAACCTATATAGGATACATTGATACTTCAAAAGCCTCTAAGGAATTTGAGATTATGCAAATATATGTCAAGTAACATTCATAAGGTTTAGAAAATCTTGATCACTCTCTAGAATAGCCCATTAAACATGGGTTGTGCTTGAATGCACTACATAATTGATATAACACAACCACTCTGCATATCAACCAGAGTTATAGGCTCTTTATTGCAGCAAGAGGTAATCACTCTTCGATCATGCTATAATTACATCCTAACCTGTTAAACTTGAGACAACCTGAATGCACCCAATGATGATTGACACCTACATTATACAACCTGAATTAACTACATTATATGAGTGCCTCCATTTCTATCACAACATAGCCACATTAAACTTGGGTCACACATGAATGCATCATCTATTTGTTATAGCACAACTGTGCCACATGACCAATAGAGTTATGGATCACATAATTACAGTCACAAGAATCTGTTCCTTGGTTGTGATCTTATGGTGATTCCACACAACAAAATCTAGACTTGAAATTCTCAAAACCCTTAACCTCTAAAAATAAATTGATGAGATGTTGCTTTAAAATATGATTTTCAAACCTGAACTACAAATCTAACTTCACAAATGAATTATGCAAAAAGACAATGACTACCCTCAACCTGGCGATATCTTCTTGAATTTTTTTTTAATTTTTCCCAAGAAAATTGTCCTAAGTTCTCCACAAACTGTCTCAAGTAGAGAAAAACACTGTCGCAATAAATTAGGTGCGAACTCACTTTTCTTTATGTCGGCCACAATTTCATTTTTAATTTTTTCTCATGTTTTTCAAAAATTCAACGAAAATGATAGCCGACATTTTGACAAACCCCAGGTTCATCAAAATTTTGATGAATGTTGGGGATAAACTTTCAAAAAATTGGAAATTATACATCAAATTTTACAAGCACCCGATGAACATCGAATTTTACATATTTCGTCAGACAGTTTCGTCATATTTTGTAGTCATATGTATTAGTGATCCAATCTTTGTAACTGTAAATACTCCATCAATTCAGTAACTTTGTCGTAATAGACCTTTATGCCATCCATGCAAAATAGGCCCAAACCATGTAATGATGATGGTGCTATGCAATATATCCTCTCATTGACACACAAATCAATGTTTATTGGAGGAAGTTCCTTGGGTACCCATTGTTTCCATAGATGTTTGTACCTCAAGGGAACCTTGACGTCGCCTATGCTCTCATCATCATAAGAACATGACCCCCCTTCAACAAGAAAAGATTCCATACGTTTACAAATTTTTTTCTAATCTTTTGACCTCTAGTTGATCTCCCTCTTTTAGACCTACTACATGTCTCACTTTCCTCTTCTCATCTTGAATTTCCCTTGCTCGAGGAAAAAAAAAATGACAAATACCTATTTGGTGGTACCTGCACTCATAAGGATGTTGGATGAAGTTCTTTCATAGTGATATGATCCCAAGGTGACATTATGATTAATCTATCATTTCATCGTTAGAATTTCATAGGTTATAAGGCAATCAAGTCTTGATAGATTGCAAGTTATTGTTACTACCATCCAAATATGTCGATGAAAAATCAAATATACTTAATGTTTTAACTTCCAAACTTTGTAACAAGTGTTAAATGTGACTATGGTCCACCAGTTACACAACCAAGGCCTCAAATGTATTGTCTAATTGTAATCAAAGGACTTTTTCTCTTCATTCAAGTAAATAAATTTAAAGGGAAACACGACCAAGTGGTTTTGACACCTATATGACTAAAAATAGCAGCAAATTTACATTTAATTTCCATATGTCTAAGTGGTTAATGGGGAGGGAGTGTGTACTATGCCTTGTTAAGTCATCATAAGTTTATGCTTTGGCAATAATTTTTTTTAAGTCATCTTAAATCTTCCTATGTCTAGTTGCTAGAAGACTTTTGGTATGTTTTAAGGTAGGATGAGTGGTTGCATCAATGTTCTAGTTCTCTATGACAATGTTTCAACATCTTCAAATAGTGAAAGTTAGTGCTCATAGTCATTTGCAACAACAAAATTTTGATTATGTCTGATGGTAGGATTTGATAACTTAAAATATCTCTACTTCAAAACAAAAATATCTCTAACAACTCTAAGAGCGATAATGGGATGACCACCATCATAGGAAAGATTATTCATTCTCACTTTTAGGTGTTAAAATTTAATAATACCTTGATTGATGAAAGAGCCCAAAGAGCCTTTCTCCATGGTATCCAATTACACATAACAACGGTCTTCTCTTATACAGTTGGACATGATTTAAAGAACTTAGCTTGGAATTATTCATTTAACCTAAGGTTTTCTCATAATGCCATCATTGGAAAAGTATGATCAAATTCTTCTATTATGAAGAATTGGTCTATGTGCCTCTAGTAATCACTATAAATGTTTGTAAGAAATGATATGATCAAATTCTTCTATTATGAAGAATTGGTCTATGTGCCTCTAGTAATCACTATAAATGTTTGTAAGGATGAAATGACTAATTGCATCAGGTAGGAGAGAATCAACATTGATTTCTTCAAATATTATATTCCTCTATTCATAATTTTTAAGGGTTGTGTGTGGAGGACATTATCACTACCAAGAATGGAGGAGACCTTTCCTTGCATATGTTTGTGGTGGAGGTATTAAAGAAGAATTGTATGCCTCTATTTCCATTCATTAGATCTAGGTTAGCCTAGCATATACTTGGGCTAAGTCTACAATTGCTTTAAACTCATGCGATGAAGGCTATGTGATGAAATCCTAGACCTGAACCAAGATGTGGGTAGATTATAAGAGTTTTTCCAAGACCTAAGGCTGGTCGATAAAAATGTGAAAGACTAAGCTATTTTTTTTTTGTCTTATCTTATACCATTTTATGATAATGGGGGTGCTAATGTATGGGAAGATCTTTGGAAAGTAGGCATGAAAATTGCAGGTTAAAGAGAATGGGGGTGCCAAACTTACAATACTCATTGTCCCTTGGTTGTTGATTTTCCCTGAGTGCCCTCAACCTCGTCCTCGGTGCTGGTATTGACCTTGTTTTCACTCCTCCAAGCTCTTCCTTGGTGCTAATATTGACCTTGTTTTCACTCCAAACTCTTCATCGGCGCTATTATTGACCTTGTTTTAACTCCAAACTCATCCTCGGCGCTGGCATTGACCTTGTTTTCACTACTTCAAACTCTTCCTCGGTGCTGGTATTGACCTTTCACTTCTCCAATTTGACGAGCTACAACCTGGTTTCGTTAGGTTTTAGAGTATGTTAATTAAATTGAAAATTATGGCACCATTTAGCTAGGTTTTAATATTCTAAAATATAGTTAAGTATATATTAGCTATATTTTACATAATAAATAATATAATTATTCAAATTATTATAAATATATACTATATTCTTTAACAAAATTATTAAATATGTATAAAATTATTATAATTAATAATCAATAATAAGTATATTTTTATATAATACAAAATATAATTAATATAATATATATTTAATATAATAGTAATATGTATTAATATAATATTAATATGAGAGAGAGAAACTAAATTTTGATTGGTTGTTTCATGTCAACAATCCAAGGATGGCATGTGTCCTTGGGGAGATATGCTCAAGGTAGCACGCCATTTGATTAAAGATATGATCATTCTCCTTTAAGACCTCTTCAATGTACCCAATGTTGCATACTTAAGTAGACAAAGATAAATATAGGGAAGAAAATATAGAGAGAGAGGGACATAATGAAAAAAATACAAATAGAAAGGGATACAAGGAGATAGAGAGAGGTAGAGAGATAAAGAGATAAGAATGAATAGATAGAGATATAGGGAGGGTGATTGATATATCTCTCCTTGTCGCTCTCTATCTCTATATCTCCCACTATCTTTGTCACTCCCTCTTCCCCCCTCTATCTATTGAGCCATCTCTCCCTCTCCCCCCTTTCTCTCTCATTCACTCCATCTCTCCCTTCATCTCTCCTACTCTATATCTTTATATCTATTTCTCTTTTTATCTCCTTCTCACTCCTCTCTATCTCTCATCCATATCTTTCTACCTCTATCACGATCTCTTTCACCATCCCCTTTCTCTCTATCTCCTCTCTATCTCCACCTCTCTTCCTTTCTCTTCCCATATATCTTCATCTCTCTTTCTCTTCCCATATATCTCTATCTCTCTCTCTTTCTCTCCCCATCTATCTCTATCTCCCCATATATTAACTAAGAAGCCATGCAAGCATACAATAGTATATGTTGGTAAGACTATAATAGTGTTTTATTAAACTATAAGTAACACTTATCTTTCTAATGTCAAGCCTTCTTATAAAAATAGTGTTTTATTAAACTATAAGTAGATTATTGTCACCACTCTTCACTCAACATGAAATGCCAAATGTAGCAATTTCTTTGTTGCTTTTGTCAAGTTTCATTAACCAAGCTATTTACTAGGTTGAATAAAGTTGTGTTATGAACCTTTGTCTCTTTAAAATAATTAGACAATTTTAGCGAGATCAGGGAGGGGAGAAAACTAAACTCCTTCAAAATAGGGGTAGTTGTGGGTTTGTTGGTTTTCTTTGCATACTATATACTTAGTTCCTCTAGGATAAATAAGTCACTCTAGATCATTTTCTTAGTTGTGTATCCTAACTAATATAGATTAATATTTTTAATTTTAATTGACTACTACATAATAGTTTATGTGTTGAAAGAATTGCTTCCATTCTTTGTAATTTTTACATTGGAATACAATCATATTTAATTTCATGCCAATATACTTCTTTCATAAAGAAATTTGTTTGAAATAAGTGCTTCATAACCCATCTAATCAAATCATAACCTATCAAAAAGGCAATAGGAATTTTCTAAAGAAAAGAACACTTGACCCAATCATAAGTGTATGGCCTTCACATCAAGGAGTGACCCACCTTAGTAATAACAACTACCCGATTTAGACCTAGTAGGTTCAAATAAACCAACCTATCAACCTTCCTTTAAGAGGTTTCCAACAAGTTTAGAATGACCTATTTAAAAAAATCCAAACAACTCTCAAACCTTGACAAAGAACAAAAGTCAAATTTCACACTTTGACTCCTTGAATCCTTGTAACAGTGCAAACCTAGTTTTTGCCCAATAACTCAAAACTTTCCAAAAACACCAAAGAAACCCTTGATGGTTTTAGACACCCATTTTTTAGTTATTAAACATACTTCAAGGGCAAGTGCAAGTGATTTTGTAAATTTTACAGTGATTTTGCACTCATTGATTACCTAAAGAAAACCTTATCTTGAGTATAATCCATCATAGTCACATATGGTCAAACATTCTTGACCATTTGATATCATGAAAAACCTCCAAAATCTAGTATTCAATTAACCCATATCAACAAGAATTTGTGCAGGTCTCTTTTCTGCAAACTTAGCAAGATATTCACTAATGTACACCATGGTTTGGTATACCATATATCCCTCCACCATAGAACCCTCAAGATGTGCTCTTTGTCTAACCAAAGCCTTCAAAAATTTCAAGTGCCTCTCAACCATCTACATTGACCTTGTGTGTACAAGTCCACATAATTCAATCTCCTCAACCTGGTGTATGAGGTAGTGTTCTTGTGCATTGAAAAATGTCGAAGGTAGACACTTTTGCATTTCACACATTAGATGAGGGATTTTTGTCTTTGAATAATTTATATATCTTCTTTATAGATTTCTTTAGATGAAAAACATCTACAAGTGATTCATGACACAAATATATTAACGCAATTTAACAAAAATATATAGTATATTACATAACAGGTAAAACAAATGACAATTATAAGATCTATACAATGAATTGAACAAATATCACTACTTATCTCATGTATTTTACAAGATCATATATAACTTGATTGACATTGTTGTTAAAGTTGTTTGGGAGAGATAGAGGTAGAATGTACTGCAACAATTATAAAATGATTTTTTCATTATTTTTCCAAAAGTAGTAAACATAATACACTGAAAAGTACATGCATTATACAAGTGTATATAATATACCAAAATATTTACCTTAATGAAGGTATTCCAATCATGTGTTTTCATCCCTAACCCAAATTCACCTTTCTTTGTTATTATATTGTTCATGTTCATAGCAAATCCTAGGGGAAATCAATTTTTTCGTATGACTTCTTTTATAGCATTGCTTTGCTGCTCCGTTAATAACTAAGGAAGGGCACTTATATTAATTTGGTCTCCATCGCTATTTAATTGAATGAAATTTTTCATTGCATGATTGGCATCCTGAATGTCACTCCAAATTTTGACAATTTTTTCTTTGTCATGCCTTCCATCCAATATTTTCCATAATTTTTCTATTATATTCTTTTTGATATGCATTGTATCAAACAAATGCACAATTTGTAGTTGTTCATAGTAGGGCAACCTACTAAATTATCTGGGATAAATTTTCAGTCCCTGTGGAAACCAACCATTAATGCCTTCATGACCCTCATGAAGCATATAAGTTAAACAAATTAACAATGAACATCATTGTCAATTACAGCATGAGTAAATGCAACATAATATAAAAATATAAATTCAAAACATATCATATATGATAGATAAACAATTTGATCTGATGTATAACCTTGACAATTAATTCTATTATATTCCAACTTCCATAGGCGAGGTGTCATTCTTAGTGGTTTTGATGTAGTCTCTTCTTTCCCATTGAAAATATTTTTTTCAGTAGTTCGATACTTATGATTTCTATGGAGGAAGTTCCTATACTCATCAAACACCTGCTTTCCTAAACTTCTTGAATGACAAGATTTCATCTTTGGACCACAAATTGGACATGCAATTTTTTCCTTTGTTTGAAGACCTGCAAGACCAAATATAATTGGATTAAATATGTCAATTTTTATAATTATATATAATGAATAGATAATTTAAAAAACATGCATGATATCTAATTCATAAAATTAAATATTGTTAAAGTGTAGTCAAATGTTATAACATACCACAAAAATGTGTTAGCCCTGGGGCATCATGAATTGTCCATACAAGCATTGCATGGAATTGAAATTGTCTTTGTCCTATTGGTCTAGAGACGTCATACATAGTGATGCCATCCATAGCTTTAGTAACTTGTCAATAAGAGGCTCAATATATACATTCATATCTTTAAATTGGTACTTACCTAGTTGAATGAACATAAAAATTACATAATTATTATAACCATTTTACTGCAATATATATATAAATTAATGTACATGACTATTGAATGAAAAAAACATAAGTCATTATGCAACAAATAAGACAAATGAGATGCTACTACATTAAAGAAAATTGATATAAACAAATACCTGGAACAATCATTGACAACATTATGTGCTCCCTCTTTATTGACATCCATGAATGTTATTGTTGATAACAAAAATGAGTACATAAGTGGCAGATCTCAACTCTCAGATGGATTATTGTTTCGCCAGTAAGAAACCCCAAGATTCTGAGGTTCTTCTTTAAAAGTGTGGCAATTTTTCCTCCATGTCCTTAAATGCAGAACCATCTGCAGACATTCGAAGAATGTCATCTCCACTTCTATTATGTGCATGGTAATCCATAAATTACGCTAAGCTTCCACACCTAAATAATTGTTGCATATGTGGAATAATGGGAATATAATGAAGAAGCCTTGCAGGAACCCTTTTTGTTAGTTGATATGTTTGATATCTACTGATATGACATTCTGGGCATTCTGTTGCAAATTCATGTTGTTCATGATATATAATATGATCATTGGGACATGCATCTATTGCTTGATACTCCATTCTAATATATTTCATAATGCCAGATAAATCTTGGTATGAGCGAGGTAAAACATTTGATGGTGGTAACAAAAATTCACCAATCAATCTACAACAAAAAATAATTTGTTAATATAAATAATATTAATGATACATATTTCATCCTTTATTTACTAGTGATGAACTAACAATAATTAAAATAGATGAAAAAAGATGACATATATGACATACTTTAACATCCATGAGATTGCTATGTTTGATAAACCATTCATAACCTTGAAGTTCAACAACAACAATACAACAGAGAGAAGAGTTGTTTGGGAGCCTTCATAAAGGGGCTCGTATGCCTTCTCAAGTATAGGTAAATCATGAACATTATCAAAGTCATCTCGATCATCATGATTAGCTCTACCACTAAATGTGTCATGGATCAATGTATTTGTACCATCATCTTCAACTGTGTTTTCTGGCTCATGATTATTTTCTTCCATAGGATCATTAACTTCATCTTCGATATTCATAGCTCCATGATCGTCCACTTGCAAACCACATTCTTTGGGCAGTAATAATCCATATCAAGTGTTGTAGGGCGCCCCACCTTTATAATAATGATAGACACAAATAAACCATGATCATGATCAAGTGATTTTTTTTATATATATAAAATGTTAAAATGATATAAATATTTACAAATTCAATCAATATAAACACATATAATGAACAAATTACCAATGGACAATAATCATGACCCCCTTCAATGTGGCCATACTGCCTACAATTTTTCTTAGCTGTTGTGATTAAAAGTCATCTCATCTTTAAGCCCTTGCAATTATTGCGAGGACAATAACATTTCCCATCACCCTTTCTTTTCAATCTAACCCACAATAGATATCAAGTGTCTCTTCATTTTATTTTAGAATAATATTATTTGATATGATTTTTCTTTACCAAGCTTGAATATTTAGATCTTCAAAAAATATCAAACTCACACTCCAATAATGTTTATTCATAGACATGTAACAAAATCTAATAATTCTAATATTTTAGACCCAAAAAAAATGGCATGCAACCACCCCTACAAAAGAGAAGATAGTCTGAAGTTAATGACCCCAAAAAACACTTTAAAATGCTAATTCCAAAACTTATTAAATTATGATTTTACTATGATTTCCAATCGTTAGACTCCTAACATCAAAATATTGAACTTGCACAACAAAATCTGAAAATGCACAAGTCTAAAAATGAAATCTGATGAGATGTTGCTTTAAAATATGATTTTTAAACCTGGAAGTACAAATCTGACTTCACAAATGAATTTTGGGAAAGGACAATGACTACCCTCAACCTGGCGATAACTTCTTTATTTTTTTTTAATTTTTCCCAAGAAAATCATCGTTAGTGCTCCACAAACTGTTGTAAGTATAACAAATTTGCAAGCAAAGAAAATTCGTAAGTATAGCAAAACATTGTAACAATAAATAATTGAGCTCACTTTTTATTTATGTCAGCCTGAATTTTGACTTCACCTGTTCGTCAAAATTTTGACAAAAATTCTTTGTCACAATTTTGACAAAAAAATAGGTTTGTCAAAATTTTGACAAAAACTCTTTGTCACAATTTTGACAAAAAAATAGGTTCATCAAAATTTTGACAAACGTCGGGGATAAAATTAAAAAAATTTGAAAATTACACATTAAATATCACTATTACTCGACAATACATCTAATTATCCATCTTTCGTCAAAAAATTTCGTCGGATTTTGTAGTCAAATGAGTTAGTGTGTTATATGGCTTCATGTGCCTCTTGCATCAAACACCAATCTTCAAATTTCACAACAATTAATTTCTTCACTTTATTGCAGATGGTAGGTGCCTTGACAGAGCATCTACAATCATCTCCAAATCCATGTGTTGTGACTTCTCAACAAGGACTACTAACCACCACTCATTACGCTAAAAAAACTACATGACATGTGATGACCTAGGAAATGCACAAGCACAAGAAAGTATAAAGATCTAATTCCAAATGAAGATCTTAATCATTTGATGATATTATTCAATCACCATATAAATATTTATACAATGAGAGATAGGCAATTTGAGCAAGACAGTTAGAAAGACATTTTAACTAAAAATCTACCACTAATCAATCAAAAATGTAATAATCAAAGTTATGTTAACATCACATGCACCTCACAGTGGGGGAGAAATGTATTGATAAAGTTCACATATACTAATTCATATTTATTTTGGGTCCTTTTTGAGAATATCTTAATGCAATTACATATTGACAAAGAACACAATAATCTTACATGTTAAATTGGGATAATTATTTGATCATTTATCCATCCTCATTTACACACTTTCCTAATCATGTCTATAGCTTATCCATTTCTACACATTTTCTCATATTCTTTCCATTTATTATATCCCCAATTTCTAGACAATCATTCATTACATCAACATTAGAATTCCGTTATATTAGGTTAATATTACAAATACAAGATTGATATTATGCCTATGGATGTAACCCTTGGACTTTAAAATGCAGATTTAAATTTTATCAACAATCACACATTTCATTCCTAGCATGAGCCAACTTGCTATGTATATTTTACATTATTATTGTTATATAGTGGTATTTAAAGGTTTTCATGTTTGGACACTAATTGACATCGTTAAATAATCAAATATCAAGAATAAATAATTTGCATTTAAGGAATGCATATGAATCTAAGAAAGATGGATAATTTGACAAATTAAAAGATAGAAGTGTGTAGTATTCTAGATTAGATTTCCAACTTATAAGATCCACACCTGCAAAAATTATTTAGACCCAAAAAAGCAACCCACAACATGGTTGAAAAACTATTTTAATTCTAAAAGGAAAATAAAGTAAAGATCCATTCTAACCAATAAATGACATAGAGTGATGATTAAGTCATGAATTCGTGGTTCTTGCCACCAAGGTCCAAACTCCTATTGAGATGTTATTGTTGTGTGTTCTATAGGCTATAACTGTTTTCAATTACATGTAGACTTTAATTCCAAAAACCAATTACAATTTCTTATTAAGTCACTTAATTATTAAATAGTAAAGGAAATAAGCATTCATTACTTTAGTTAAAGACGAGTCCTTGCAAAAGGAAATAAAATATAATGAGTATCCCTAATGGAAATTCTAAGGAGTAGAAGGCCAAAAAGAGGCCAAAATGTATGAAAAGGTGAAATACACTAGGTTTGTAAAACCTAAACATTAGAGTACCTGTGAAAGTATGAATGTGGGCCAATACATCATTTGATCAACTTAGCTTGTCATCCAAATGAATCGTTGTATGTACCACCCTTCTCCCATTATCGTGAATGGATCAAATTGAATATTTATTTATGTACTCTACTAAATTAAACCTCTTTCTGCATCGAACAAGCTCAACAAATAAATTTTATATATCATATCCATTGAAAATAAAAGAAAAAATAAAATTTTAACACATTATTATTTATTAATTTTAGATCTTCTCAACATTAAAAGGAATTAACATTTTATTGATTTATTGAATTTGAATTTAAAACAACTAACGCATTGCACTTGATTCCTACCAACAAGATGTGTAATATGGTATTTGATTTTAATTATTGTTGGTAGAATAATTGATTTTCCAATATTACTAATAAAATAAAATTTTATTAAATCACTTGACATATTAGAGATGAAATTTGTTGAACTACTTTCAAAAAAATCTTCTAACCAATGTTTAAAAGTTAAAATAGAAGAGCCTAACTCAAAAAACTTTGAATTATGTTGCAAATGTTGATCAAAGAGAGGCATTTCTGAATGAGAATTAAAGCTCTAAATATGATGTATATTTAATAATTAGATTTGAACATGAATGCATTTAGCTTTAAACTGATAAAAGATATTAGAATTTACATATATATAGTGTTTCTTGAGTAAACTATGAAGCAAATAAATATAAAAATAGATTAAAAAAATACAATTATTCATTTTCTTTCATTAAATATTACTTTTTATTGTTAATTTTTAAAATATTTTAGATTAATAGATATAAATCTTATTTATATTATTATTTATTTTAATCACAATCTCTTATGGTTTCTCTAATTCATCTTTTCAATACATTAAAAAAATTTCAAATACGATTAAAAAATATATTTATTGACCGACAATCTTTTAAATTAAAAAATAATGTCATTTATCAAATAGGGCAATAAATAAAACAAAAAAGTGACATGAAAATACATTTGCACTATTAACATTTTTATAGTCAAAATAAAATAGTTAATAGGTTCTATAGCTTATTCTCACATAGGGTTGAAAGTTTTAGAGGTAGAGCATGTTCTTCAATACTTTGGTCTAACACAAGACGAAAAAACCCTAAGCGATGTGCGAAGGATCTCCTAGTACCACTCGCAAAGGCGGAGCATCTGTTACACGAAGGCGTTTGGTCAGCGTACTTGATGGTGGTGATTTAAAGGCCCATTCGAAGGGAAAATCCACGTGTGGAGCTAAGAGTGGTGGTTGATCTGTTGCGACTAGGGAGGGACAAAAGAAATATGCTCTTCATTTTGGTGTGTCTCTGGACACGGCTCCATCTTCTCCTCCTGCCTCTATACCATTTGACCCTTGGCTAGTGGCAATGAGGGGGATGCTTTGGGAGCTGCACCTACTGGCTTAGTAGAAATGTGCAGAAATAGGGAGAACCCCTTTCATGTGTGCTCAGATTTCTATCAAAATTTTGCTTCTTCGGCAAACCCTTATTCGTCCTGCCCTCCAGTTGCTTCTGGCACATTTTAGGATGGGGTTTTGACTTCTCCTCCTACCTCATTGCCCTTCGACCCATTGGCTGATTGCATTGTGGGGGATGCTTCAAGAGCTGCGCCTATTGGTTCAGTTGATGGGTGCAACAATAGGGAAAACCCTTTTCATAAGTGTTCAGATTTCTGTCGAAAGCTTGCTTCTTCTTCAGAAAACCCTAAAACGACTTGCTCTCTAGTTGCTTCTACTCCACCCCTAACAAGGTCTGTGGCTCTAAATCTAGTGGAGATCGTTCTCCTTTGGGAATTCGGTGGTCTCCTTCTCTGACGAGCTTGCTAACTTTTGTATCTCGGATGGTAGCATTGATGTAATTGCTGCAGACTAGGGTAACCATTTGGTGGTTCTGCAATGCCTGCATTGGTGTCCTTCGGTGACCTCTATTGTTGAATGGATCAAATGCTCCTGGAGTAATATGCCTCTTCCTCTCGTTGAAACTTTGGACTTTGGCTTCTTTCTAATAACTTTTAGATCTGTGAAGGATTGTAACTTTTTTTTGTAGAATGGGCCTTGGTTTCTCGAGCACTCTGGCCTCTTTATCTCTCCTTGTTCTCCTTTCTTTGACCAGACAACTGTGAAGATTACTCTTATCCCGGTCTGGATTAGGCTATACAACTTGCCATTGGTGCTACACAATATGGATATGATTTGTAATTTGATCAATCAGGTGGGGTCCTTTGTTAAGCTAGATTCAAATGGGATGGATTTGAATCACAGATATTATAGGGCTTGTGCTATGGTGGATATCTCAAATCCCCTCTCTCATTCTATCCGAATCCATTCTTCTTTTGGTGTTTGGACTTAGTTCTTAAACTATGAAGGATTACCCTTCCACTGCTTCCACTATAATACACTTGGTCACATGATTGAGGCTTGTTCTCTCAAACATTTGGAGAGGGCGAGGAATGTTTTTTTGAAGAAGTGGGTTAAAAAGGACTGTGCTTCTAATACTGAGTTCATTTGGAGGAATCATGGCTAGTTCTTTGACCCTCCCCAAGAGTCGGGACTGTCTCTGGTTCAGCCGGTGGAACCTTCTGATCTTCCTATTGTTCCTATCCATGAGAGCCTGCCTGTGTCTCCCTCTAGGTCTGAGAAGGATGATTTAGATTCTGACAGAACCTTCCCCTTCATGGAGGACTTGGATGAACATATTCATGATTATTTTGATGATTTTTCTTTGGATCTGCCTCTGAAGCTTGGGAAACTCGGGATCTCCCAGTCGTTTTGTGTAAAACTAAAACCCGACTGTGGCACAAAGTGGAAGGTTGGGAGGAAGTATGTAGTGGAAAAGCTTCACACTGAAGGTTTAGAAGCAATGGAAGCTAGTTCCTACTAGACCCTAGATGCTCATATCTTGTGTAACGCTCGAGGGGCATAGTCTCTTTGGGTAGTTGAGTTTTGTGTTCTCTTTTTGTGCATCTGTGTTTCCACTTTGTGTTTGTGTTTCTTTTTTGGTTTCTTCGGTAGGTATCTTTAGTTCTTCTAGAGGATTTTTTCTCAATTTTCTACAGCTGCTCAGTAGATTCTATAATTTTGTTACTTTATGAATAAAGGGAGTGGGCCCTATCCCCACAGTTTATGTATCAAAAAAAAAAAAAAAGATTCTATGGCTTACATGACACTAATATTACTATTCACAATTATAGAATTAAAAAATGACATGAAAATATGTTTGTGCTTTAACATTTTTATAGTCAAAATGAAATAGTTAAAACATTTTGTAGCTTACATCACACTAATATTACCACTCACAATTATAGAAGTAAAAAGCAGCATGAAAATATGTTTGCACTATTAGCTTTTTTATAGTCAAAATGAAATAGTTAAAAGACTTCATAGCTTAAATCACACTAATATTACTATTCACAATTATTATATACTAGAATGATAGATATATTAGTTTAGCTATTTAATAAATTTAAAAAATATATACATTAGAAAATTTGATCAAACTATTTTAACTCATCTAATCACTTTGTTTGTTGACAACTGATAAATAAAGATGAATACATTAGTATTCCTTCCTATGCAAGAACTAATAATTCAAAAAAAAATCATATTGTTGTTATAAATATATTTACACAATTAACTTTTTTATAGTCAAAATGAAATAGTTAAAAATATTCTATAGCTTACATCACACTAACATTACTATTTAAAATTATTATCCAATACACTGATAGATTAGTTTTATTATTTGATAAAAAAATTGAAAGTAATATACATAAGAAAATTGGATCAAATTATTTCAATTCTACCATGTCATTTATTTATTTGTTGCAACTAATAAACAAGAGCCGCATTGCGTTCGGTTCCTATCGATAGTTATTGTTAAGAATAGTGGTTAGGAAGAGTAGTTGATGATTGTAGTTAGATTAGTCATTGTCAAATTTAAACACAATCAATCTTCATATTAATGTGGTGATTTGAATTAGTTTGAACATTTAGAACTATAGAGTAGTGACTATCAAAATTGAACACAATCAATATTTAAGAAGTGCAAAGTTGGACTATTTATTTTTAAATCTAGTCATGTTGCTATTACAATGCATTTTGTCATATTTTCCCCACTTATATTGACTCATATATAATTTTAATTTATCACTTATTATTATATCTACATTTGACCTATTCTCATACATTTGTCTTGTCAAGCCAAAAAATCAAAGATTCAAATAGAAGAAGACAATTACAAATGCAAATACTAATGCATGTGTACAAACATAATAATTAGTAATTAAGAAATCTAAGGGATGAGGGATGAGTTAGAGTTTTATTATAGTTTAGTTTTTGTAAGTTAAAGGAATGTTGAACCTTGAGATTCATTGTGCAAACGACCAAGAAATATGATATTGTTGGTCAAAATGATAAAAAAAAACAAGTGTAATGTCCTAGCCAAACACTATGCTTAAAGATCAAGAGACCAAATTTCATAAAAAAAGCAAAGAACAAGATGAGAAGGTATTTCCTATAGTGTAGATTAGTATCGATGCTTGTCCACCTCATGTTTTCAACTCTTCTGAGGAACAATATTTTCTTTCATTTAGTTACTTATTCTAGATTTTTAGCCCATTTTCAAGGTCTTGTATCTAGACATTTAGATAAGTCATTGAACATGAGAATCTTCACAAAGGGTTTCTTCAATGCTTATGTCAAGTCTTTCACAACATAATTAACAATTATAGTGCCAACATCACTCAATATTTATCATTGTGCTTGTCTTAATTCATATTCTACATGTTGGAGAAAAAGAGATTTATTTTGTTGTGTTGGGAGGAAAGATGACAAAGTTTTCCTTATTAATAATTTATTTTTATGTGAGGATTATGTCAAAAATTTATTGTTAACGACCCTTCTTAAGCATAATAGAGAAATATTCAACATGATATTCCTTGAATTAACTTCAAATGTTTTATTAAATTATGTTCTTGATTATAAAAAATATAGTTTTGTATCACTTGTAATAATAAATGTCTATCAATTATTTCTGAAATAAAAATATTTCATTTCTTATTTTTTACACCTCCACTTCAAGTGAATAGATTATGATTATAATTTAGTATTTGACTAAAAGGTAATTATATGATAGAAATAAAAGAAGTTGAAATGTGTGAAAAAAATGTGTTAGTCATAAGTTTTAGCAGAACAAGAAAACGTGTATCCTTAGTACGAATCTAAATTTACCATTACCATACATTCAACACCATTACAAAAGCTCAAAATCTTTACACTTACACTAGTTTCTTAGGAATGTCCTTCAAGGAAAAGAGTGGTGGTACAAACATCATCAATTCATTTTGCTCTATGTGTATAAGAGCACCTTTCTCTAAAATAGACAAATTAGCAAACCAAGCAACATAAATAATCTAGTTGACCTATCACAAAACTAGGATTTATGTTGGAAATACATGAATAATCCCACTATGTACTAGTCCCAATGAGGGTACAATTTGATGTATAATTAGTTTGTGACCCACACCAAAAAAATATAAAAAATATTTCCAACATGACTTCACAACTAATAAATATGTTCTTTGCTGTAACATGGCTCCATTTGTTTGGTGAAGGTATTTTCTTTTGGGATTTGCACATTTATGCAACTGCATGGCACACCTGCCTTAACCAAAAAATATAAATTACAATCACAGTTAGTCTCATTTAATTTTTTTCCTAAGAAATAAGTATGCATTATTTTATTTGAGCAAGATAACACCAAGTACTATGTGTTTTATGCTAGATACTTTTGTAATCAACTGAGAATAATCATTAAAATCTAACATCAAGATAACTACTTTTAAAAACTTTTAAGTTAAATTCATTTTTAGGAAAGTTATTAGAATCTATCAATGAAAATCTTAATTAAAAATGCATGTGTTGTGTAGATAAATAAACATAATCTAAAAAGCTAATGAAAATAACTACTTGCAATGACAATATTTAAAAAGGGCAAATATGAAATTAGCATAAACCTTAATAACACAAAAAATTAGGCACCTAGATAGGAAGAGCATCCATATCAACTCTGATACCCACAAAAGGGGGACATCCAGAGGCTATGGAGTGGACCATTACAATACTCTTGAATGAAAAGTTTAAATAATTTTTTTTAACACAATTACAATGGCCTTGAAATAGTTCTCACTTATATGTATTCTCAAGAGACTAAAGGATGTGCTTGTACTGACCCAAGAATCAAGAATTTAAAGGAGATGGATCAAAAGGTTGATGACTTGTTGAATACCTAGTAACTCATTTTCATAAGAACCTATTTCTAACAACTCTTCTTAATTCCAAATAATCTAATTTGCAATTATAAACTTTCTTGGTCACTGATAAAATCCATGTAAGGTTTTCCTATATCATTATTGTTAAAATTTAGCATATTATATGTAGATTCTATACTTTACACTTTAACAAAAATTATCTAATGTAACATATGATTAGAATTGAAAATCCAAGTTCTATAATATGCATAGACAAAAAAGTGAAATACAAGAAAATACCAAATAAAAAAACTAAAATTATAGTAACACTTGCTCTCAAAATATTTTATTATTTCAAATTTCAGTTCTGTAGTTTTGATGCAAGCTAGATCTAGTTCTTTCAATCATAAATAGTTTAAAACATGGGTGATAAAAAATAAAAAAATGATATATTATTTCTCTAATAGAAAAGTAAAAATATATATGGTTGTAGACATTGAAAATATACTGATTGATATCGTGCATTCGATCCTGACTTACTAACATCGTTTCTCCCTGAATCATCCCTTGGTCTAACCATTTAATCAAATTCCCCTATCTAATTAAAATCATCAATAGTCCTCTCTTGATTAAATAAATCACTTTATCTAAATCAAGTCATCTCTCTTGTTAATTAAATCAATCTATCTAATCTAATTATCCCTATTTAATTAAATAATCAATTTATTTGATTAAATCTCTAAAGTCTATCCATTAAATTAAATAAATTAAAACCTTATTTGATTTAATCTAACACCATCCCTTTTAATTAAATAAATCAAAATCCTTATTTAAATAGCCTCTTATCCTATTCCTCTCTTATTTGATTTAAATAAATCCATAAATCTAAGTCAAATAAGTCACATCATCTAATCTCTTGTTAAATTAATTAACCCTTGATTAATTTAACCTCATCTCATGTCACATCCTCTAGATAATGCAAGTTTCACATGAAAATAGATTTAATTCATTTATTAAATCTCTATTTTCCTCACAAGGCATCTTTTGGAATATTCTCTCAATTTGAATTCAAAAATTCCAAGTCAACATGTACATCCAACAAGGCAATAACTTCATCTTACATGTCCTTTGCCTTGAGCCAAGTGGCATTTATTACATTTTCCCTTTCCTCTTGCATGTCATTTCAACAAATTTGAATTTCAAATATTGGCATTTATTGGCACAAATCCCAAATCTTGCACATCCATCATCCATTCATAGATTGACAAGTGGCACCATATCATTGGATGAATGTTAGTCCCACATTGCTCAAATTTGGACATTCATCCATCTTGAAATCTTATAAATAAAGAGCTCATATCCTCATTTTATCATCCACAATCCAAGTAAAGTTACCATGCTCAAATATCTCTTAAATTCCATCTATCATCATTGAGTCATAGCTAGGTTTTTCAAATTTTTGGCTTGGAGTCTTTATTCTTCATCAACAAAGTGGATCAATCTCTTTAACATTCGAAGCTTGCATCATAGGAATTGGGAAATGGCTGATTTTCATATCAAATTGGCACCAATTGCCCCATGGGATCATGAGTTTGCACATTTAATTAGGATTCAATCTTTATTTCATCATTTTCATTGTGTTCTTCACTATTTTCATTCCTAGCTTGAGGTTGTAAATGGATTTCATGGGGAATCCTTGTTTTGGCTTGCAATATCTAACTTGAGGTGTTTATTCTCCTTGTTTTGCAGTTACCAAGGTTGGGGTTCACACATTTGGTGCTAGAAGGACGGCTAGATATCATTAATTCTAACTTTTTCTTGAAATTTCTGCTTTTTTTCTTCACATAGGAAATTCCAACTCGAGCTTGTTAGCATCACTGTTTTGGGGCCATGGGCTCCTCAGTGTAGCTATTTTGGCACCGCAAGCTCGTCAGCATCACTATATGGCCCCGCGAAAAAATACAAACTGCATTGCTGGACTCATCTCACCAAAAAATTTAAATTTTTAACTCCGCCACTGGACGCATTGACTTGCAAGATTTTTTTGAAAATTTTGAAAATAGCAACGCGGGGGATAAACTGCAAAGTTGGGAAAAATTGTGACACAATCGAGCTCTCTATCCCGACACAGAGCACCATTGACTGGTAAGTGGTGTTGTGAGGGAAACGCTAGGAGAACAAATTGTGACACCTTCATGAGTTGCGATGCTGGGAGACAGTAAAAGGGAGAATTTAATTTTTAGCATGTGCTTTTGATTTATGATTTATTTACCTTCTGTTTTTGATTTCTAACTTCTGTGTTTTCCTAGAATCTGACTTTTTTTCTTCTTTGTAGATTGGAAATCGAAAACAAAGGAAGGAGTATGGTGATGACATTTTATCCAATCAAAGTGTTTTTAAACACTTAAGTGTTTGTTTAACACTTCTTTAAGAATTTGTTATCTTTTCATTCTTAGAACACTAGCTTTCATTTGGGCTTAAAAAGAACCTTTCAATTTCTTCTTGCAAAGGTTAAAATGAACAATAGGATCAACAACTTACTAGATTTCGTTTATTGGATTAACAAATTGAACAAATGTTTTTCACTTGTGATTTGGTGCTTTAAAACGAACTCACATATTGCTTTGAGGATTTAAAAAGAACAAGTGTAGCTTGGTTTTTATGAGGGCTTACTTAGACTAAAGCCATCGAAAAAGGACGTATGCGCTTCTCTCATGCTTTATAGTGATCTTGAGAATCAAAAGGCCTTTTTCATGACTTTGGGTTAAGACAAAGCAATCACCTCCACACTTCGATTTGGGCTTAAAATTGAACAACATATTGTGTGAGTGTGAGTGGGGGCACTGTTGTGTATATTCTCTCTCCTTGTTGCCAACAAGGATTGATCAAATTCCAAATATTGTTCTTCATTTGCTTTTGTTTATCCTAGAGGGCCTGCCTTGGGGAAAAAGTACTCACCCAAGGGAACAACTCAACCGGTAACACTCTAAAGAAAAGAGTATTTCCAACTAGGATATAAATGTGGATATTGGAAGAAATGCCAATATCATAGTGTTCGACAAGATGGATCCAAAGGGGACTCTTTTCGTATGGGTCAATCTCGGGAATGAAAAGTCCTTACTAAAACCCATGTGCTAGAATTTTCCAAAATCCTTTATCTATTTTTTGGTGCAAGAAATTCGTTCTCAAGCCACTTTTACAGTCTTCTAGTAGAAATGGAAAACATGCCATGGGAGTTTCATGGGTGTTGATGCTTGGCTGCCCCGTATAAGTGAGTGTCATGGAGGGGAGCCAGTGGGGTCAAGAATCTAACCATTCGCTAGAGATAAGCGTAGCTAGACTTGTCCAAGTGGGAATCCAACAAATATTGTCTTACACATCCATAGGATTGTACTTATTCTTGGGTTACAAAATGCATTGCTTGATCGAAAACATCTCAAAAATAAACACTTCAACATCATCCAAATTTCAAACCCTTTTGAAGACAAATACAATTGACTCAATCCATATGTTATTGCTTTCCCTTGGGATTCACATCCTTAGAGGTTTCTAAACATTGGATTATATCTCACTTTGTCTCCTTAAGTAAACTATAGGAAAACCCTTGCCTTAAAATCATTGAATTTCCACATAACATATCTTGTGGGGTTTGAAGAAATTAAGACATTGGACATCTTAGTTTCAAAACCTAATTGAAGAAAGTGTTTTTTGTAAAATAAAGACATTAAGCAAAGCCAAGCAAAATGAACTTTCATATGTGATTTAAGACTCACAACCTCAAAGCAAAAAAATCATTGGTTGGAAATCTGAAAATGAATGTTCAAATGAAATCATTTCTTAGTTACAAAGGTCATTAGGAAGCATTTGTATGCTCTTCAATACCTAGGTCTAAGCAAACAAAGTATACCTTTTTAGGTGAACACCATAGGATCAAAACATATCAAAATATTTTTCATCCATCCTCCAAAACATCAAAACGAATCCATCTCATCATCACCTTTTGGAAAATCTTGAAATCATCCTTAAATACAAGGCTTTGTGGAAAAATCAAAATAATCAAAATCATTGAGACTAAATCCTTGAAAACATTTATCAAAAAACCTTTGGATAGGCATGTGTAGATACATCCTTTTGCATATACTTAGTCAAACTTATCAAAATCATCTTGTCTAGCTTAGTGTATGTAGATGAATCCTTCTTCATATGCTTAGTGAAACAATCATCTTGTTTGAATAGGTGTGGGTAGATTCATCCTTCTCCTCACACATATTCGAATCATCATCCTTTGAACAAAGCTATCCCTTAGATCATCATCCAACATCTTAGGGTCTTTTTGTTCAAAATCCAAATCAAAATCAAGGAAAAAATCTCAAAACTCAAATTCCAAAATCAAGAATCAAAATCCACAAGTCCTAAAAAAGCCTAGTGTCTCATTCAAGATTTATCAAAAGCCACAACATCCATATCATCCATCCCTAATCATCATCATATCATCACCTTTGATCCTCAAAGAATCCTAAAAACTTTCTACTTTGGTGCATAAAATAGAGATCAATCCAAAGAATCAAGAGATTCATCTACCATATTCTTGATCCTTGTTTTATGGTTCAAACAAGATCTCAATACAAGAAGAGTATGGAAGCCAAGAAAGAAACACCTGCTTCAAGTGATCTTAGCCAAACAAACATAGAAATGAATCTAGTTGAATCAAGTAATCTGTTGACCCTCTCATCATTGCAAAATCCACAAGAATAAAATCAAGGAGAGGATCTTACCTTTAGAATGTCTCGCAAAGAAATGACTGAAATGCTTCAAAATCCAGAGAATCATAAAATCATCAACATCATGATGAGACTCAACCCTTCGTTATATATGCTTGAACTAGCATAACAAGGGGCCAAGTTACCTTCATATTTTGACGTAAGTACTATAGTGGAGACATCCTTTCCACCTATCTCATCCACCATCCCCATTTCATCTACACCTCCATCCCAAAACATCATGCAAAACATTCCACAAATCACAACATCATTTGCTCCAACCCAACCCAATGTCAACAAGGGAAATACATTTCTCAATGCTCTTCAATCACATCCACTTGTTAATAATCAAAACTTGGATGCAAAAACCACATTGGAACAAAATATACCCCAAAACCCATTACACAAAAATGTTCCTCTCACATTCCATCGATCCATCATCATCATTTTTTCAAGCAACTCCTCAAAAACCTCTTCTCACAAATTCACAAGAAGAGGGAGATATGTTCAGACCAGGGGGCCTATTCGACACCACAAAATTTTCACAACAACTCACACCCCTCACCTTTACACCTCTTTCGACTTTGCCATTATCATTCACACCACTCCTTGGTTTAGGGCTTCCTCCCCTACCAAGTATCAATCAAGCCTATATCCCAACCATCAATCAAAGAGTTGCACCAAACACTCAAAATTTATCATTGATATCACAACAACAAATGATAAATGCACAAGCAATGGCAACATCATTAAACACACCCCTAACATCACAAAGCATGGTCTCTCAAGGACCAACCATCACATCAATACCACTATCCAACACCCAAAACATCAACACAACATCATCACCTACCACCATTCCAAATCCACCACCACCCCCACCACCACCAACATCCACCACATCAAAACAATCCAATGCGGCATTGTAGGCTACTTTTCAAAGAGGATATCAACACGTGCAAAAAAAAAAATCCGTACAACAAGCTGCTCAAGCTGCACAAGTTGCCCAAGTTGCACAAGTTTCCCAAGTTGCACAAGTCGCACTACAAGCACAACAAGTCATGCAAGCTCAAGCTTTACTGCAACAAAAACAACAACAAGCCACCCAAGCCACACAAGCATTGAAAGCACAAAGGGCCGCTCAAGCACAAATTTTATTACAGCAACAAGCCACACAAGCTCAAGCCCAAGTGCAACCTCAAGCGCAAGCTCAATATCAAGCACAACAAGCCCAATATCAAGCACAACTCAATACACAAAGACAAGCAACACAATTGCAAGCATATCAACAAGCACTAAAGCAATACAAAGAGCAACAAGAAGTAGCAGAATTGGCAACCCAACAACAAGTGTTGTTGGAACAAAAGCAAGCCCAACAACAAGTGTTGTTGGAACAACAAGCGCAACAACAAGCACAAATATTAGCGCAACAACAACAAGATCAACAACAAGCGTTGTTCATACAAAAGTAGGTATAATCCTACCTCACTCACCAAAACATACAGATACCATCAAACAATGCATCGACCAATCCACTCATCCAACCCACGATTCAAACACCCCAAAACACCTTCATCCCACCCCCTGATCCACAAAGTGATGTGACGACACAACTCAGGTTGCTCTTGCAACAAGTGCCCGACCTTCAACCAGGGTGAACAACCAAAACACCAAGCAACTTGTGTCCCTATCCATTTGATAGGAGCCTAGAGATGAAACCATTCCCCAAGGGATTTGAAATCCCTAAATTTGACAAATATTGAGGGATGGGAAACCCTGAAGATCACATCAAGGAATTCCAGGTTCATTGCATGGAGGTCGCATATGATGATACTTATCTGATGCGGCTATTTCCTAGGAGCTTGGCAGGCCCTGCTATAGAATGGCTCTCTTGCTTACCTTTAGGAATTATAAAATTCCAAGAAATCAGGGATGCATTCATTAAGAAATACGCATGTAACATTGCAATGGATGTTAGTCTTGAAGAACTATACGCTCTAAAATAAGGAAAGAATGAATCTTTTGCTTCATTCCTTCAACGATGGTGATCCAAGGCCAATTGGAGCAAGTGGACCATGCCAGAAGAACAACAAGTTTGTACCATCATAGCCAACCTTGAAATCCACTTGGCATTTCATCTCAAGGTTCAGGGCATCATCACATATGAGCAATTGATCTCCAAGGCGCTCAGCATTGAAAGAGCCCTTGTGACTCAACCTGCAGAATCAACATCATATCACAAATAGCAAAACAACCGCCCATCATCCAATTACAATGATAAACCTCACACATGGGCAAGGAACAAGAATGTTACTAATGATGGTATCGTTGATGCCAAGGTGGTCATTAGTGGTCCACGCCAAAATACACCCACACTGCAAAACCAAAATTAATGCCAAAAAAATCATCACACAACATACCAACCCAATAACAATCCAACTATCAATAATCTCAATGACCAAAGAGGACCACCCCAACACAAAATTTATCCCAAAAAAAAAAAGCTATTTTGGGAACCACTAGAGGACATAATGAAAAAGTTGATCGACGAAAAACTCATCAAGCCTCCTACATAAAATCAACTTTGAAAATTTCATAAAATCAAAGGCCACACTAAAAAAAATTGCATGAGACTCAAAAATATAATCCAAGATCTCATTGACAAGAAAATCATAAACGTAGAACAACCTACTAGAAATTAGGATCTTAAAATCTACATGAATCCGATGCCGAATCATGGAAACAAAGGGAATGAATATGATAAAAGGAAGGGTAGTGTAAATCATGTGTACGAAATGGTCGTTTCCTCCCTAAATGAAGACTGCATGGTCATCACTATCAAGGGTGCCTATGCCGAAGATTGTGGAGTCACCACAAGAGGCAGCAAAGTCACCATTGTAGGATCATCCCAACCTAATAGAATCCATTCATCTAGATTCGTTCTGAATAGCTACAATGTTGTAGAACAACTCAAGAGAATGCCAACACACATCTCCATCATGGAGTTGTTAAAAATCTCATCAGCGCATAAAAAGATTCTTGAGGAAGCATTAGCCTCATCCACTGTCCCCGCAGATCTCGATGTGGACCAATTCCAAGCTATGGTCAGAAATATCATAATGCCTAATCTCCTTACATTCTCTAATCAATATTTCCCCACCCAACCATCTCACAACCGTGCAGTTCACTTGGAAGCCATTGTAAACAAGAGAAAAATCAAAAGGGCCTTGGTGGATGGAGGTGCAAGTTTGAACATTTGTTCTCTCAGCCTCATCAAGCAATTGAAAATATCAGAAGATTCCATCGACAAAGATAAGGGCATCACGATAAGAGCATATGATGACCAAGAAAGATTATCTCAAGGCATAATTAAACTCCTTATTCAAGTAGGGCCTACCATCATGGAAACCACCTGTCAGGTCTTGGACCTCGACTTTCCATATAATATCCTCCTGGGATGCCCATGGATCCATGTGATGAAAGCCGTAGCATCAACCTTCCATCAAAATGTGAAATTTACACATAATGGAAAAGAGGTTACTGTCCATGGAGATCCCAAACCATTTTCATATTACAAAAATCTTGAGGAAAAGTATTACAAAATCCCCCAAGTTCCAAAAAATGATGAGGGCCCATCCACACCATACATCGACCCTGCCACTCTCGCATCCACTTCTGCGATAGAGACACCCGCCATCCCCACCATCCCCACCATCTTTGATATCAAGCTCATCATCCAGGAGGATGGTTGTAGAAGCTACAATCTCCCTAACAATGCTTTTGTAATAGGAGAGTTACCACAATCTCCTAGATCACGAGGACACCCACAAGAAAACCAAGCTTCCACATCACAAACGTATCCTAAAAACTATCCTGAATTCACAAGATGGGGAGACCTCAGCCATGAGGTTATTGAAGCAGATCCATCTCACATGTTGTATCGAGATGAAAGACCAGTAGCTAATTTACCAATGGATGAGACAAGCAAGGGCCTACAAATGATGCTCGCAATGGGCTATGACAGAAATCAAAGACTGGGACAAAATGAAAATGGGCTCATAATACATATCATGCCAGAGACACAACCCATAACAAACCTTAGTCTTGGACGTACCCCTTCAAGAATAACCATGCATGGCCGAAATCCTCCAGTTAGAATGATTAATATTTCTCCTTAGCCAGTACTAGTACAAGTACACTCACCAATAGTCACAGGTAGAGACACATAATTTTATAACTGAGCCCTATATTAGTAGTGATGACGAGGATACCATATCCAATCTACCTTGGTTATTTGAGGACACCATCCTGTGTATGATTAGCACCCTCTCCTTTGAAACAAATCATCCAAACCACGAGATCCATTTAGTGTACCCCCAACTGATTGACTATGACCAACGAGGACCACCAGTTCTCGATACATTCGAAAATGATGAGGCGCTCTCAAAATTCATGGGATTGAGGGATAACATTCCAGATGGAGATCACAAGGTAGGGTTTATAATGGAGTTGGACACACATGCCTATTACAAGGAAACGATTGAATCCTTCAGTCGCAAAAGTGAGAAAATAAGAATCGTATCCAAGTCCTTGAGTGAAAACCACACTGTGGCACTCTTTGACGAGAAAATAGTAAAAAGAAAGGATGTATCCAATGGTGAAAACCTCTCTGAGGCACCAGAGGATGAAGGATTCAATCTTCCTCTAAGAGCTATTCATTAGGAGAAGTCAGTAGTCTTGGCCAAAAAATGCAATCTAGTCAACCTAGGAATAGAGGGGACCCTGCATATCAAATTCTATGCGAAATCACTATTATCAGAAGAGCAAGAACTCCTAGCAGCATTCCTAAAGGAAAGACAAATAAACTTCGCATGGAGTTATGCTGACATGCCAGGGCTTCATCCAGAGACTATGGTTCATCACTTAGCAGTGTATCTAGAAGCAAAGCCGGTCAAACAAAAGCTTTAGAAAATGCATCCTCAAATCACTTTGTTAGTCAAAATGGAGCTCAAAAAGTTGTTAAATGTAGGATTTATCCAACCAATTGATTATCCAGAATCGGTGTCAAACTTGGTACCTATTTCAAAACCTGACGGAGCCATTAGAATCCGTATGGACTTCAAAGATTTGAACAAAGCATGTCCCAAGGATGATTTCCCACTTCCCAACATCGACATGATAGTAGACATGACAACATGGCATGAGATGCTATCACTAATGGATGGATTTTTAGGATACAACCAGATCATGATAGCAAAAGAAGATCAACATAAGATGACTTTCACTTGTCCATGGGGGACCTACTGCTGGAACATGATGCCATTCAGCCTAAAGAATGCAAGAGCAACCTATCAAAGGGTCATGACATTAATATTCCATGACATGATTCATAAAATAATTGAGGACTATGTCGACAACATCCTAGAAAAATCCAGAAAGAGACAAGATCATATAGCAACCCTAAGCGCTATCTTTGATAGACAGGAGGAATACAAAGTCAGACTAAATCCCAAGAAGTGCATCTTCGGCACACAATTAGGTAAATTGCTAGGATACATAGTCTCCAAGAGGGGTATCGAGGTGGATCCGAAAAAAGTGAAAGCAATCCTTGAGATGGAAGCACCAAAGACATTAAAAAAATTGAGAGGCCTCCAAGGCCAACTTCAATCCATCTAACAATTCATGGCACAACTGGCAAACAAGTAGAACCCATACTCTCACCTACTCCATAAGGGAGTGGTGTACAAATGGGATACAAAGTGTGAAGAAGCATTTAACAAAATCAAGGAATATCTACTGACACCACCAGTTTTAATGCCACCCATACCAAGAAAGCCATTAATCTTATATCTATTAGCAATAACAGTAGCCTTGGAGCTCTCCTAGCTCAGCATGATGAAAATGGAATAGAGAGGGCTATCTACTATATTAGCAGGATAATGGTTGGTCATGAGCTAAGTTACTCATCCATCGAGAAAGCTTGCCTCACAATAGTGTTTGTATCCCAAAAATTAGACATTATATGTTGGCACACAAGATAAAGCTCATTGCAAAAATTGATCCCCTCAAGTATCTACTATCAAAGGAAATGCTCACAGGAAGAATGGAAAAATGGGTAATGATATTATCAAAGTATGAAATTGAGTATGTAGAGCGGAAAGCCATTAAGGGACAAGTTATTGCAGATCAACTAGCAGAAGCATCCATTTATTCTGAGAACCCTCTTGTCTCAGAATTCCTAGATGAATCCATCTTTAACTTCAATGTAATTGACCATTGGAAACTATACTTTGATGGTTCATACACACAACATGGATCAGGAGCTGGCATCTTCTTCATCACCCCACAAGGGGATTGCATACCGAAGTCATACAAATTGGCATTTGCTTGCACCAACAACATAGCAAAATATGAGGCTTTGACTGTAGACCTCAGGATAGCAGTGCAATGGAATATCATAGCTCTCAAGGTGTATGGGGACTCTCAGTTGATCATAAATTAGGTCAATAATGAATATCAGACTAAGGATGATAAGCTCACTCCATACAAAAAATTGGTAGAGACTCTTAAAGAATATTTCATTGACATAACATTTGAGCAGATTCCAAGAACCAACAATAGAGCAACAGACACCATGGCTACAATTGGGTCCCTATTAGACATCCCTCATAATGTGCCGAAATATGAATTTTTGATTGAGTAGCTTCTCATTCCCACATTCCAGGTATTAGAATCGGAATATGTGTGTGAAACTGTTGGTCACATATCTTCGCATAGGATTCATACCCACTGACCTCCCATCAAACCTAAAATGAACCTTTATTAAAAAGGCATCCATATTTGTCATCCTAGGTGATACCTTATATTGTAGAAGCATAGAAGGTACCTTGCTATGCTATTTAAATGCTGAGGAGGAATTAGCTGCTCTAACCGAGGTTCATAATAGTATCTATGGCTTACACTCGAGTGGAATGACCATCACCAAGAAACTACCGAGGATGGGGTATTATTGGCCCACAATGGAAAGAGAAGCGCATGATCATGCTAAAAGGTGTTTACAATGTCAGCAGCATGGGGACCTCATCCATGCTCCAGCTCAAGAGCTTCATCCTATTATCACACCATGGCCCTTTTCGCAGTGGGGACTCAATCTCATTGGGAAAATCACACCCACCTCATCCAATGGCCATAAGTTCATCATAACTGCAACTGAGTACTTTACAAAGTGGCTAGAGGCCATACCCTTGATGTATATCACTAGGAAGCAGATCTCAAAATTTATCCTGAACTATCTCATTTGTTGTTACAGTGTCCCACAAGCCATTATCTTAGATAATGGGACACCATTCAAGAACCAGGATGTTCGCGACTTGTGTGAGAAATTCAAAATCCAGCATTGCTTTTCCACCTCGTACTATCCTCAAGGCAATGGCCAAGCAGAAGCCACGAACAAAACCATCCTCAAAATCCTCAAGAAAACAGTCAATGATGCAGGTCATGACTAGCATTTGCAGCTTAATCCTACTCTTTGGGCTTATTGAACCAACATCCTCACACCCGCTGGCACCACCCCCTTCTCCTTGGTCTATGGATCAAAAGTTGTACTCCCCATTGAGATTGAGCTCCCATCCCTCAGAATATCATTGCAAAACCTCATCACTGATGAGGACTACCAGGTGTCAAGATTAAACGAGTTGGAGCTACTAGATGAGAGATGCATAGATGCTTTAAATCACTTGAAAGTCTATCAAAATAGACTCAAAAAGAGCTACAAGAAGAAAATCAGAAGGACTTTCCAAGTTGGAGAACTGGTGTTAAAAGAAAATTAGAAGAATGTCTCAAATCCCAACAACAAAGGGAAGTTCGAACCTAATTGGTTAGGACCTTTCGTCATCACAAGTTATAAGTTAGGGGAATATAAGCTATCAACATCCGAATGGGAACCTTTGTAGGAGCCCATGAATAGCTCCCATCTCAAAAAGTTTAATGCCTAAATCTTTCAAGGTATAGAACCAAAAAATTAGAAAAATCAGAAAAAGTCCTGAAAGAATGGTTAATTCAGTGAAAACCTAGCAAATAGGCATCATGGTAACACCAAAAAAATCAAAAAAGAAAAAAATCCAAAAAAAATTGAAAAAAGGATCAAAAAAATAGTAAAGAGAAAAATCGTCCTCTAGTGAAAACCACTTCGATGGCACTTTGGGCAAGTACCTCAGTGAAAACCTAGCAAACAGGCGCCTTGTGTAAATAAGCACTTTCCATCCACTAGGATCTTTATGGCTTGTTTGACATTATCCATCCATTTCGCTTCCATCATTCATCACATCCATCACTCATCCACTCACATCTGCACCATAGCTTGGTCCTATTTTCGTATCATGATCCCTCCTAGTACTACTCGGCCCATCCTCAAGGTTAGTTTGTCCTACCTTTATCGGAGTAGTCTATTATATCACACTAGGGGCATGTTCTTATCAGATCGGATTCGTGTATATCTTAAAGTCCTCAAATCAAAAAATCAAAAAACATGCAAAACATATCAAAAATCCAAAAATAGGTCAAAAAGTCATTCAAAAAGCCAAAAACAGAGTCATCTTGTCGAACTACATCATCTCTGAGCTTGAACGTAGGAAAGGTTGATCTTTGATCATCCCCTGAGACATTTAGGTTAGTCCTATAGGAGTCTGTTATAATAAACTGACATCTCATCATGTATATTGTCATCTGTAAATTGGTCAAGTCATCAGTCAAACTATGTGGTCTCTGCGTATATAATGTAGGCAAGGCTAGTCTGTTGACTAGCCCTCGAGACCCCTAGGATAGGTCTTTAGGTTAGTCTCTTGGTCAAAAATCCTAGAAAAATCCCAAAAACATCAAAAAATTGAAAATCAAAACATTTGCAAAATCTCAAAAAATATCAAAAACAACCTCAAAACATTGCAAAAACATCAAAAACATCAAAATATTTGAAAAAAATCCATCCGTCTCATCTTGCTTGCACCCGCAATAACACCACTCATAATAAACTAATCATCATTATCAACCTTTGGTGAAATAGTTAGAAACAAGTCTAGCAAATTAAAACTAGAACTCTAAACATCAAGTCTTAAGTCTAAGTCAGTACATAAGCAAGTTGGTCATCTCTTCGTATTGGTAGCACATCATCTGAATTTGTCCCATATCAATCATCCCTTAGAACACTTTGGATAAATGAAATGACGTGCCGCCATCCACTAACATGTCCTAGGATGAATCCTTCCTACAATGGGCATTATCTTTTGGCAATAAGTTTTGGTTCTTATCCTTAGAAAACACATCCTCTTTCCATTAGCGGTATTGAAGAGCATTAGTTTGTTTGTTTACTTGGTCTTTACCTTTTGACTTATCTTATTTGCATTCATTCCAAGGATGTCTCGATGATATCCCAAAATAGAGGATTTAGAGAAATAGTAATTGGGAAATGATCATTATCTTTTGTCTGCTATGCTTGTTGGACGTTCTTGTAAAATAATTTGGCGAATACTTGCTTTGTTATGTATGTATGGAAGAGGTCGAGGACAACTTGTTGACTATTGCATGGA
Organism: Sequoia sempervirens; assembly: GCA_007258455.2. NCBI lineage: Eukaryota > Viridiplantae > Streptophyta > Pinopsida > Cupressales > Cupressaceae > Sequoia > Sequoia sempervirens. Next base: position 431,916,998 of record VDFB02193867.1, read on the forward strand.
TAGGTTTACGTTTCTATGTTTTGGTCCGAGATGTCTGAAACTTCTAAAGTACATCCTAGCAAGGTTCCCGTATGTCAGGTGTGAACAAGAATACTCCTATCTAATTGTCGAGTCAAAGTCCATCACATTGGGTACAATGCCATCCTAGTTTTCTATACCTTGATGCATTGTACCACGTGTGTTATCAAACATAAGAAAATATGGCCCTTTGAAAATCCCAATTCCTTGGAAAATAATCATCATCATCATCATCATCATTTGCATTTGTGTCATCTTGTGTCTTGTTGAAATGACTTCTTTTCTTACTAACTGTACTAACAAGGTACTATGACAATTGATCATCATCACCATCATCGTCATTGATCTTGCATCCACAAATCATTAGCATATTGCATAAGCATATCATATAGGAATCATTAACACATTGCATAAACATATCATATAGGAAACACATGCATTGCATTTTATCATTATATAAACAGGTTGTCATGAACATTCTTCATAAATAGGTGCATCCATGTCATTGCATTTCACCCATTACATGGCATCAATCATTACATAAACATTGCACTTGCATTTCATAAACATTTCATATTACCATCTATCATATAAATCATCACATAAGCATCTACAAAAGCATTCCATAATCATTTTTCACGTAATCATAAACAATAGATACATAAGCATTTAATTCATTAGGCACACATACTTGCATAACATAAATGACATCATATCATCAGATTACATTCACATTATGCATCAGCATATCATTTTGCATTAACACATCATTGCATCACATACATCATTATTTATTTCATCTCATAAAACCATCTCATTATGCATTAACACCATTTTATTTGCACCATATCATGACCATTGCATCATATCACATTCATCCATCAATCATCTCATACATAAGCATATTTCACACATCATCGCATATACCATAGATCATATCATCTTACATATTAAAATCCATATCAAATATCACATTGGCATAAAATAAATCATCATATAGATAACATCATTGCACATCATATCATAGGTCAACATAATATAGATCTGTTAGTCATAATCTTTGCATAAACATCATTAGAAATAAATGCATCCATAAAACATAATTGCAAAGCATATAAAAATAAACCATCCATGCATAAATAAAAGAACACATTGCATTGCATCAAAATCATCATCGGCTCATATATATCATGTCACTATCATAGTACAAAAAATAAATTGGATCACTATACACATATATGTCAATCAGTACAAAATGCCCATTGGGCTATCAAAAATGAGCCTATAGGGTACAAAAAGTGTGTATCATCTGGATCACACTCAATCTCCATGAATGCTGCCCTCACCTCTGTCACCGTGACCCTCTGGTGGTCTCTGGCTGGCCCACTCTGAGTACTCAGGGACCCAATCTTCTCTAGGTATGGTGTCATGGTAGGCCCGACGGTAGTACTCTATCTCTCTGATAGCCTCCCTATAGGATCGCATCGACACTGTACCCTAAGATGAGGAGGTTGTCATACTCTCAATTTGTTGTCTGTGACCTAGCTTTATAGCTGCCTGTAGCTTTGTAGCCTGTCTCTGCTGCACAGTCTAATCCCTCTCTACTCTGAGCTGCTCTCTCTTAGCCCTCGCCTAGTCTCTCTCTACTGTCACTGCCTGAACCTGAGCCTGCAACTATAAAATCAAGGCATCCCGTGCGTTTGTCTACCCTGCTGGCTGTACCTGTGGCTGCATGTGAGGCTGGTCCTCACCCTTGGCTCATCGTGGTGGGACTAGAGGATCCTGCTACTAATCCTACATGTGGACATCTCCTTGACTTGGTGGGACTGGGGGCACCAATGGTGGATCCTGTCGAATCTCAACGCTCGATCCTTGCCCTCACCCTCATTCTCTCCCTCTGCCTCTGACCCTGTGCACCTTTGGATCTTTGCCTGGAATGGTCAACTGGAGAGGAGGTTTGAACCAATCTCTATAGGCTTGTGTGGTCCCTGGATCTACCAAGCCCTAATCATAAGCCCACAGTCAGGCTACCAACTGTCGAAAGCTATCAACTACCTCGAAGGTAGGAATATTGGGCCCCCATGCTATTTGTGTCATGTTGCGTTCAAAGATGACTACATAACCATCATCAGGCCGATCCTATGACTCTCCGAACTGACGTATGCACCTAGGCAGGTATCTCTCAATCATCGTGTGCTCCCGCCCCTACATATATCGATCCTGGTGGCAGTAAAAGAGCTGAGCAGCATTGTCAGCCCATCTGTGCCGACCAATGTACGGTCTCCAAGTAAAGATAAGCATCTCATCTAGGACCCGCCTCCAGTAGGGGATCCCATGCTCACCAGTGTGTGTGAAGGACACATCGCCTCTGTATAGTGCCACAAGGGAATCCTCTGCCCCCATCGGAACTAGAATGACCCATGGACATAGCACAGAGATGTGCTCCCATGCCCAAACATGAAGAAGTGTCACTCCAGCCCCCAACGCTCTATCGTCCACATATACGTACACATGTAGGTCCCTGTAGAGCGAAGCTAGAAGGACAGGCCCCTATGCGAAGCGAACTAGCCTGTCTCAGACCATCCTCTCCCAGTAGTATCCCCAACCCAGATTAAAATATTGCCCTTGTCGGTCTGGGGCAACCAAACCCAAAATGATTGCTACAACTGCTCAGTGGAAGGGAGGTGTTATAACTCTTGTATCTCTCCAGCTCGATCTGACCCTCACAATAGATAATGTCTCATGTAGCGAGGACTCAGATGCAACACTCATGTCCCTCCTCCATATCATAGATCACCCGTCAGCATGAATGGGTAATCGTAGAATGCGCCAATGTCCTCCAAGGTGACGGTCGCCTCACCAATAGGAATATGAAATGACGATGTCTCACTGTGCCACCTCCTGGCCAGCACTAACAACATCCCTAGGTGGGTGCGCACAGGTGCCACGTACTCAATATGCCATAATCCTATAGCTCCCAGTTGATCCTAGTCCCTATCACTCAAATTCCATAAAATGCTTGCCAAGTCTCGTGACTGGTGCTCCTGAGAATAGAGCTCCCTAGGCTCGTCCTGCATTAAGGAAAAATTAGCGTGTTAAATTTTTAAAAAAAATCCTAGCCTAATGCTCCAAACTCATTCCCAACAGTGTAGTTTGTGAAGGCGTCACAGTTTGAGTTTTCTCAAACTCTACTACATGAGCCCAAAATGAGCCAAAGGGCACCGCCATGGCACACTTTACCCCTAGTGTTGCAATTTGCATGAAAAGGGCGCCGCCGCAGCGCAGTTTTCCCAAACCAACCCGCCAAGCTCGAGCCCAGTGGTGGAGTTTTTAAACTCCAAACTGCACTGCTGCGGCGCTAAACAGTGTCGCTGTGGCACAAAAAGGCAATTAGCGATGCAGTTCAAATGCTGAGCAGCGCTATAATAGCGCTGCTGGAGGCGAGCTCTCTTTTAAAGCAGTAATAAATGCGTTAAATAAAAAAACTAGGCTTTAGTAAGGGTCACATACCAATGCCTCGATGCTAGGTGGCCATTGGTATGTCCGAACTCAGTCTGAAATGTGTAGGGGAAGCTGTCATTATGCCATATCGCCAAAGGGTCAGAGCTTGAATCTCAAGTTTGCTAGCGGAGGTGTGTGAAAATGACTTGAAAGTGACCCCTCAGGCCCCTTTTAAGCCTAAAAGTTAGGGTTTTTTAACCCTAAATGGCTGCCCTGCTAGGGTTTTGGACCCCCAAACCTATTTTTGTCCATTTGAGGCTTGATTTTCATCATTTTATTGCGTTTAGACACATTTTTAGCCTCCCGAACCCCTTTTGGACTTGTCGGGTACTTTGTCACCCTTTTTCGCGAGGTCACCTAAAAAATTAAAATTTTCATCCGATCTCTCGAGGAGGCATTATAATGGCATGTTTTCTCTCGCCATGCAGCAATGGGGCAAGTTTTGAAATATCATTTTTTTTTGGCTTTGATCGAGGTCGTTTATTCTTTGAACCAACGCAACGAGTGCATTGCTTCAAAGAGGGGCAAAATGTAGACATCAAAAATATACTAATTGACATTGTGCATTCAATCCTAACTTATTAACATCATTTCTCCTTGAATCATCCCTTGGTCTAACCATTTAATCAAATTCCCCTATCTGATTAAATTCATCAATAGTCCTCTCTTGATTAAATAAATCACTTTATCTAAATCAAGTCATCTCTCTTGTTAATTAAATCAATCTATCTTATCTAATTATCCCTATTTAATTAAATAATCAATTTATTTGATTAAATCTCTAAATTCTATCCATTAAATTAAATAAATTACAACCTTATTTGATTTAATATAGCACCATCCCTTTTAATTAAATAAATTAAAATCCTTATTTAATTAGCCTCTTATCATATTCCTCTCTTATTTGATTTAAATATATCCATAAATCTAAGTCAAATAAGTCACATTATGTAATCTCCTGTTAAATTAATTAACCCTTGATTAATTTAACCTCATCTCATGTCACATCCTCTAGATAATGCAAGTTTCACGTGAAAATAGATTTAATTCATTTATTAAATCTCCATTTTCCTCACAAGGCATCTTTTGGAATATTCTCTCAATTTGAATTCAAAAATTTTAAGTCAACATGTACATCCAACAAGGCAATAACTTCATCCTACATGTCCTTTTCCTTGAGCCAAGTGGTATTTATTGCATTTTCCCTTCCCTCTTGCATGTCATTTCAACAAATTGGAATTTCAAATATTGGCATTTATTGGCACAAACCCCAAATCTTGCACATCCATCATCCATTCATAGCTTGACAAGTGACACCATATCATTGGATGAATATTAGTCCCACATTGCTCAAATTTGGACATTCATCCATCTTGAAATCCTATAAATAAAGAGCTCATATCCTCATTTTATCATCTACAATCCAAGTAAAGTTACCATGCTCAAATATCTCTTAAATTCCATCTATCATCATTGAGTCATAGCTAGGTTTTGCATATTTTTGGCTTGGAGTCTTCATTCTTCACCAACAAAGTGGATCAATCTCTTCAACATTTGAAGTTTGCATCATATGAATTGGGAAAGGGCCAATTTTCACATCAAATTGGCACCAATTCCCCCATGGGATCATGAGTTTGCACATTTAATTAGGATTCAATCTTTATTTCATCATTTTCATTGTGTTCTTCACTATTTTCATTCCCAGTTTGAGGTTGTAAATGGATTTCACGGGGAATCCTTGTTTTGGCTTGCAATATCTAACTTGAGGTGTTTATTCTCCTTGTTTTGCAGGTACCAAGGTTGTGGTCCACACAATGGCTACTATTCATCCAAAATAAAGGAAGAACTTAGAAATAGTCTAAAATCAATGCCTCAAATAAATCAATAAAAATACCTAAATCACTAAAATTATGGATTGATTTCTTTTAATATTTGTGCCACTAGAACACCATTATAGCAATTCATAAAAATCTAACTCTCACTTTTCATAAGGTGTTTTTTGTTAGCCCGAACTTGGCTCTTAGTAGTTCAAACTTCTCTTTTGATATTCGCTTTGTTAAAATATCTACAACTTGGTCACCTAAGTAAGAGTGAAGTGAGGGATTTTCTTATTGATTAAAAAAACTATAAAAAACCACTATAAACCCCTTTCTAGTGGAAAACATGGAGGAATATCACTAAATTTATTTACTTTTTGTTGAAAATAGGTTAGATGTCTACATGTATATTTTTTCCTTTATTGGTTAAAGATCTATCAAGTATCATACATTGCGTATCCCATTCTAGTTGACCATGTCTAAAGGCTTTCTCCATTATTTTAGATGATACTAGCCTTGGGGTCCCATAAGATAAACCTTGTAATATCACCTCTTGGCCATTGTGTTGAAAAAATCTCCATATTTGGGAAGTATTGATAATATCTCCCTAAGGAGTGCAACCATTTGATGCCTAGCAATACTTTGGTATCACCCATTTTTTTGTGTGCATGGAGTAGTAAATCCATCCTCCATGACCACTCTAAAACCTTCAAAAAATTTAGTTTCTACTTTCATTCTCGTCACAAGACTTTCATTGATGAAGTTGTGAGTGGCACCTCTATCCACTAGGAAAATATCATTTTATCCTTTTCATCGTCTTGTTTCCTTTTCTTCATTTGTGTTTCATAGTCTTCTTCACTTATCTCCCCATCTAATATTGCCTCTAAGTTGTGTACCTTTCCTCTCCATATGCACCTATGTCTCAACTCCCACTTTTCCTTGAACTCAAAATGTAATCTCCTTCTTTAGAGCCTTGTCCTTTCTCCCCATGTTGTGTGATTGAGAAGGTAATGATGTTTTTTGCTAGTTTCTTTTGTAAGGGGGTTGGTTTTGTGATCCTGAAGGTATGTTATTGGATTATCTCTTTTCCTTTGTTGGTGTGGTTTCTAACCTTTCTCAACATTTTTAATTACATGTTGAAGAGATGTGGGGTCAAAAGAACTCATCAAACCACAAATTGAATTTGATAGCCCTTCACTAAACTAGTAAGTTAGCCATTTTTTGTAATCCCAAGTACCATGACTAAGATCTTTTGAAATTTAGTTATATAGTCTTCTATGGATCCATTTATAATTGTGTTAGTTTTGTAAAGTGTCTTTTAGGGTGATTTTGGTCAAATCGGTCCATAAGCTTTTGTGTGAATTTATCATAGGTTGTTATGTTTTTGCACCCTTGAGTAATCAAGCCATGGTGCAACCACTCATTTGCAACCCCTTCCAAATGTAAGATGAAAATTTTGATAACATCTTCTTTAGACATGACAGTAAGAGATAGATATGTATCCAATTTTTTGATCCATGAATGGGCGGTGACTGTTCTTGACCAATCAAAGTGTGTGAGAGTGATTTTACTCACTTTTTCATGTAAATATTTATTAGGTTGACCCATTTCTCTTCTAGGGTTACATCTTGTTGTAGCTTTAGAATACTTTATAAATGGAATATTCCTCCTAATTTCAAGGTCAAGTCTAAAGTAAGCTATTGCATACTCGTCTAAGTTATTGTTTGGTATATAAGTTTCTTCTTCTTCTTCTTCTCTTGGTGGTCCCTCACTAGGTAGGAAAGATGGTATGGTTTCCATAGATGTTGACCCTAGTGGATCTCTATTGTAAGTTTTTGAATGGTTAGAATTGACATCCCTCCCACTAGTTTGGTTTGGTTGGTTCTAAGATAATTAATTGTGTTGTTCATATTTTGAAGGGTTTGAAGGAGTAATTGGGTTGTCTTCTCATTTTTCTCCATGAAATCCCTCAACTCATTTACCAATTGTTCACCCATTTTATTACTATGAATAGAGTTTCTATTTGTTACAAGTTGTCTTCTTTCCCTTTCCAACAACCTTTGATCCCTTTGGCTTAGTTGCATCAACTATTGTAGACATGTAAAATTGACCTAACACCTATCAGACACCCTAAATAACATTTTCACATAATTGGCATCATTATCACCTAATATCACTACATTTCACATCAAACACATCATTGAAACCCCCAATTTCCTCTATTAATTGAATAATAATACATTATTTAATTAATTCAGTTTCTTATCATTTTCAACCAATTAAATAAACTTCATTTATTTGATATTGTTCTAATCTTACTTTATTCCTCCTCATTAATTAAATAATGACAATTATTTAATTATGTCACTAATTTACCCTATTCCTCTAAATCAATTAAATTATTAATACTTAATAGTTTAATTAAATCACTTCTAAACATGAATAATTGAATAAATTATTCAAAACATCATTAGAAAGGTCAAATCAAATAAATAACTTTGTTTGCCAAAGTCAAACTTGATTTGCACGTTCAACTCCAAAAGATTAATTAATTATCCTCAACCACTTTTATGATTGAGAAAATTACGATCCCCCGATTGCTCACTCTAATTGGCTGACTAATCCATCTATTCCTAACTAATTCATCAAATTTCCTGATAGATCAATCTATTCTTCAATTCCATAGATTATTCAATCTATTTTATCAATTCCATTGAACACTCAAATAGATGTCTTCAATCACACCAATTACATAATCAATTTGTATAGATTATGCCCATCTAAATCCTCTCAATGGGTTTCAACCGTTGATCAAGATATTCTACTACACGATCTTGATTATCCATTTCAAAACAAAAATTCTATATAACAACCATCTTTCTTCTAAAAAAGGATTGGAGAATCAACATCATTTGCACAATGAAGTAATGTAGGAATCTCAATCAAATTTTTGACAAAGCTTTACATACATCTTCAATCAAGGCACACATGTTATTCAAGCTTTTGCATGCACAATAGAGACTTCACATGATTCGAACAACCCAACATCTTCACAAATACACTCTGACACGGGATGGCTGAATTTCATTGTCATTGTTTTATTTCAATTACGTTCTTGATTTCCCTAATGTTGTAGTTTCATTTCAAAGTAATGGGCATGAATCTTTAATTTTATTTTGAGTTAGATTAGGTTCTATTCAATTCAATTATCTTATCACATCTCCCCGATTTCCCCCTTACACAACTATATTTTGTCTCGCAAGTTGGGATGAACAATGCTCTAAAACTAATTGTAATGTCCCCTTTAGAAATATTCCTAATATTTGCTGTAAAACCAAAAGTTAAATCAAAATAAGAAATGTAATACATTTAAGAGTATAAATTTACCAATTAAAATTCCCTTTATAAGATAAATCTTGGGTTAAGTCCTGCACACAATATTAGTCACTGGAAGTTAATGTTAAATCGAAATCCATGATAACATCTATTTTTACTAAAAATTAGTAGACACAATGGTATCACATAAAATTACCCTGATTAAAATGTAATTAAAGAAATAATGATTCCAAATTAGATTCTTATAATAGTCTCATTAGGAATTCATTTGAATTTGCAAACCACAATATCAAGGTTGGTCACCCTTGTATTGCAAGAGCATTTCAAAAGGTGGTTCACCATTCCATCCCTCAATTCACCTGTGAGGATTTTCATCCTCATCAATCAAGTACAAAAGCATAGATGAATTTCTAGTCCATTCCATCCTCCAACCCATGAGCATGGAAGGTCGTTCGCCCATTCCATCTCTAGGTGGCATACATGATAAGAGTATGAAGGTTGCTCATCCTTCATCTCTCATCAACCCAAAAGGTTGGCCGTCCTTACTATTTGTAATCTATTTCTCCTCAATTAAAAATGGATGATCATATTGTATAGTTGGAAAATGGTTGCTTCCATGGTTTTAGACATAGAACAACACTTTTCTCCAAATAACATTCAAGGATGCCCTAGAGATCTCAATCCTAAGATGGAATGAAAGAAAGAGACCTTGCAATAGGTTGTCCTAGGGTATGATCAATGATTAAAGAGGCGTTCACCACCAAGCTAGGGCTTGGAAAGATAATAAATGAATGTAAGATGCAAAGTACCAAGAAAAACCTAACCAAATTACCTAGGAAATAAAACTAAAAATCAGGATATCAAACTAGAAATAAACAGAGGTACACCTAGAAGAGTGATGAGGTCAAACCAAGCTCCAAAACCCCAAAAAATTATTTTTTGATGCCCACTAGGACTCATATGCCAATTGTGGATGTTGGTGTAGGTTTTTTATTTTCCTTATGTTAGGGAATATTTATTTTTCCTACACACATTATTAAGCTTGCATAGGTTATATGATAATGGTTAGGAGGAGGAAATGTGGCATAATCCTACAATCACATGTGTCATTCAGACCCACCTTTGGGTAGTTGAATGTCACACCCTCTTTTGGATTTATTTGCCACCTCCCCATAACCATTTTTTGTCTTTACCTGAGTTGGCATAACCATGTATTTGGCATTTACCAAGTAGGTAAAACCTCCCACCTATTATGGGTTAAGGGGAGTTATTATTCCTCTTGGTTTTATATGCCTATATTTTCCTATATAAACAAGCCCTCACCTCTCCCTATGCTAATGAGAACACTAGCTCAAATTGTGAGTCTAGTTCAATGCTAGGAGAGTGTTGAGTTTTGTTCATCTTTGAGTTCTTATTTTGCTTTCCTTCAGTCACTTTGATCTTGGGTGGTTTCACAACCAAATCTAACATGGTATCAGAGCTGGTTGTGAGTTGTAGGTTAGCAGTTTGTTCAATCCATTATTGAAAGAAAAGTATGCTCTTCTCTAGCATCCAATGATGACTTGGAGAAGCGAAAATGCTTGATAGAGATTTTAGTTTCTAGGGGGGTTCTTTTCTATTGCATTTTGTTGCAGGTATTTAGGAGGTTCTTGGAGACATTCTGAGCTCACCATTGAGTTTAGAGCAGCCGAAAATGTCAGAATTAAATTTTATTTCATCTAGATTGGACATCGGGTGTGAGATCTATGGAGGATTGAAGCAGAAGTTTTTAAGAGAGGTTCCAGAAGGAAGCTGATCTTTCAGAGCATTAGATCTGCAAGCCCCTTCTCAAATTTGAGAGTTGTGAGTGTTTTAATCAGTATTGAAGATTTTAGCATGTCCTTTCTTGTCTTAGGTAACTGATTCTACCTTTTCATGCCGTTATTTGGTTGCTGGGGTCTTTTTTTGTTTCTAAAGATGCCATTTTTACACTAGATCCACATTTTTTGTATATTTTAAAGAAAATCTGCCATCTGGGTTTTGTTCGCAGCAGAAAAAAACCATCTGGGTCGTCCCTATTTTTTTCATAAATGTTATATATTTTTCAGAAACTAAATCAAATTGTTTCTGTGGACCCCCTCTCTGTTGGAGTTTTGTATTTTGTATCCGAATTTCAAAGGCCTCTAACTCTGTCATCTGAGCTCCATTTTGCGAGAAGTTTTTTTGATTTGGGGTATAATTTTTCAGGCTTCATAGTGGTGAAATTATTTTTTGTTCAAGTAATCCCATTTTTTCAGAAAATTAGTTTTATCAGCAGATCTAAAGGACAGTTCTCATTTTTGGAACTTCAAATGGCTATAACTTTCACATATGACCTCAGATTGTGGTGATTCTTTTTTTGAAGGTTGATATTTTTTTGAGCACTACACATTGGTGCTATTTTGAGGTTCTAATTATGAGATTTTATTGTACTTTCAGTGTTTGGGTCTATTTTAGACATTTGTAAAACTCTGGAAAACAACTCCAGCATTGTAAACGCACTGATTTATAAAATGCCAAATCATTTTTTGTTGGGGGGGATTCTTAATTGAGTGAAAAAAGGGGGGTCTCTCTTTGTGTGTGTGTGTGTGTTTTTATCTGTTCACTTGTGCTCTACTTTTCCTTCACACATGGATCATTCTAAGGTTCCTTTGCTAACACCTTATAATTATGAAACATGGCATCAACATGTATGGAATGCCTTAATGCAACTTGGGTATACTCCATATGTTGAAAACAAGGTAGATGAACCTAAAGATGATAAGGAAAAGATAAAATGGATGCTTGAACATACAAAATCTCTTGGATGTCTTCATAGCTTTGTTTCCCTTGATCTTATGTTTCAGATTGAATCTTGTACAAATTCACATGATGCTTGGGAAAAGTTAAAATCTTTGTATGGTACAACAGATGAAGTCAAAGGTTATCAGATTGAAAATGAATTGATGAGCCTTGATCCAAAGAACTTTGGCAACATCCAGGATTATATTACTAAGGTTAATGATCTAAGAGCACAATGTAATGTTTGTGGTATTGATAAAAAGGACATTCAGTTAACGGTGCTGTCATAATAGTGGTTTACAATTCCTGAGAGGAACGAATTTTAGCTGAAATCACATATTTTTAAAAAATATAATGATTTAAGCCTTAAAAAGTTTAATTTTAAGGATTCCAATTGAAGAGGGTTTGATCAAATCACCTTAGATCAAACCCCCTTGGATAGAACCTCGCTAGTTTTAAACCATACCTATAAATGCGTCTCCTTTACACCTATCAAAATGCTGATAAAAATCACTTTTGATTTAGATTATGGGATCAAATGAATTCATTTAAAATTTATTTGAAATGATTATGGTATTCCTCAGAACAAGCTATCCAATGAATATAATTTTAATATGTTTTGGTTTTGTTATGTATTTGTTTTTAAGTTTTATTAAACATAGGTTTTTCATTGAAAATGAATTTCTTTGTTCTTCACATGTGGAAAAATAGAAGATTATAAAAAAAAAATTGAAAAATAGGTGCACCAAATATTGAAGTCCTTGATCCATTAAAAAAAATAAAATAAAATTTTGACATATACAAAAAGTTAAGCGTTATCGATTTACCAATGCGAATTGTAATTCATTTGACTTTGAAACTTGATTAAGGAAAAAATATTCAATAAAAAACTATCTAACCAAGTGGAAGCACTAGATATCAGAGTTACAAATCTAAATTTGAAAGAACTAGAATTTTATCCTTCATGGAAAAAAAGTTATCGTTATACGATTGCCACTTTTTGAAAATGTTGTTTTCTAAAAAAATATTTTCGGGAGATGGAAAAAGAAGTGCAATTTGATTCCAAAAATTTTGAAAAAATATTTTTAGAATCTGAGACAAAATTTGATGAGACTCTAGTTTGCACCATCTTCAAATTCCTCACAGTTTAGCCGCTATAGGTGCCCGAATGTGAATATTTAGTTAAAAATAATAATTTTAGTGTCCAGTTTGGCCAAAAATTGTAAACCACTATTATGGGATCACCCTCAATCTATAATACACTGAATAAACTTGGTCCTGAATTTGCAGCTTTTGTTTCTAGTTTTCATACTCATAGACTCACTATGGGATCTGCATATACTATGCCTTCATTTGCATCTTTTTCTAAGATGTTAATGCATGAACAACAAAAGCTTCTTTCTATGGGTCTCATAGAGCCATCACAAACTCAAGCCTTACTGGATAGTCAGCCTAAGGGACAAAAAGAGTCAGGACAATCTGACAAGAAACAAAAGAAATCTAAGAAAAATCCACACATAGATCAAGCACAACACAAATCCTCTTCCAGGGAGGAATCATCTAAGAAGGAGAAGTTTACTTGTTCATATTGCAAGAGGACTGGACATGAAGAACATTCTTGTTATAAGAAGGATATTGATGAACTGAAACATCTTCTTAAGAAGAACAACATTGATCTACCTTCTAGAATGTCTGAGTCTACTTCTTCTTCTTCACATTCCAAACAGTCAGGATCTAGTAAGGATAAAGGTCATGTAGAATTTGCTTATGAGTCTAAGAAAAATAAAGGTAAATCTCTTTGTGCTTCTACAAGTCATGAATTAGGAAAATGGCTCCTAGATTCTGGAGCTTCTCATCATATGGCTACTTCACAGTCTATGTTCTCTTCTTTTGAGCCTTGTGCTATGCCACCTATTCTGATGGGAAACAACACTTACATGAGTGTAATTGGGAAGGGTTATGTTGATATTGGGGATGGCACCTTCAATGATGTTTTGTGTGTACCTCACTTGACAAACAATCTTCTTTCCATCTATCAGATCACTCATGGTGGAGCAGGGAAGACTGTGGAATTCACACCTGATTCAGTTATCATCAGAGATTTGGAGAGCACAGAGATAATTGCTATTGGGATAGTTGATCATGAATCTCGGTTGTATACCTTTTCAGACTTTGCACCTGATGATGGTTCTGATCCTTTGGTTGTTGATCACACTCCTTGTGTGACATTTGATTTTGAGGAGAATTTTTGCTATTTGAATAATGGTATTCTCACATCAGATCTAGTTATTGAGCCTTGCATTCCTTCTCCTCTATCTACTGTTGCTTCTGACGATACTTGTGTTACATTCATGGCTACTTGTGATTCAGTGCAATAGGATTGACATTGTCTTCCAGATATAGTTGCTTGGGATGACTACTCGACAGACATTGCAGGTTTGTTCATAGAGTCTCATATTTCAGACTTGGGAGACACTATTCATGACATCCATCTTCTCTTTGATGAAGTTGATTCTTCTTCAGTTGTTATGGAGGAACATGTGGATCCTCTTGTTCATTCTCCACATGATCATTCAACACAGTTTGACATGAGTGTGGATACTTTTGAGCAACATTTGGAGGAGGCATCTTTTTCTTCAAAGGAGGTAGTTGAGTATTTGGATTTTGTTCTACACACATCTCTACTAGGTTTTGGATTGTCATCTTCATCAGTGTGGCCTAGAACGCCTAATTTGGTGGTGGCAGTTTCTGGCATCGACATGGAGACAGATGAGTAGTTTTTAGAGACTTCATACATTTTGAGCTTTCTTCCCTCATATTCATTTCAGGAATGGGAAGAAATTCTTCATACACCTTTGGTTTTGTTTCTTCCTAAGGGAAGGAACATTATTCGATGATCGTGGACCATGTTCTACATTCAGTTTCGAGCTTCAACCATTGGCACAATTGACTACTTTGGGGAAGGCTACATGGTCTTTCCTATCCTTTCTATTTTGGAGGGTACTTCTTCCTTGCATGGGATTCTTCTTGTGCTAGGAAACTTGTTTTATTTTCTCTCTTTTGGGAAGGAGTTTTGTCCCACTGGGTTTTCTCCTTTACTCCATTTGTGAGAGTGTATTTTGTACATGGGTACCTAACATGGCCTAGTAGTCGAGACCCATATTTGCATCTTTGTGTCTCTTCACCCACCTAAGCTATGCTTAAGGGGGGCTGTTGGTGTAGGTTTTTTATTTTCCTTATGTTAGGGAATATTTATTTTTCCTACACACATTATTAAGCTTGCTTAGGTTATATGATAATGATTAGGAGGAGGATATGTGGCATAATCCTACAATCACATGTGTCATTCACACCCACCTTTGGGTAGTTGAATGTCACACCCTCTTTTGGATTTATTTGCCACCTCCCCATAACCATTTTTTGTCTTTACCTGAGTTGGCATAACCATGTATTTGGCATTTAATAAGTAGGTAAAACCTCCCACCTATTATGGTTTAAGAGGAGTTATTATTCCTCTTGGTTTTATATGCCTATATTTTCCTATATAAACAAGCCCTCACCTCTCCCTATGCTAATGAGAACATTAGCTCAAATTGTGAGTCTAGTTCAATGATAGGAGAGTGTTGAGTTTTTTCATCTTTGAGTTCTTATCTTGCTTTCCTTCAGTCACTTTGATCTTGGGTGGTTTCACAACCAAATCTAACAGTGGCGTATGGGTCCTAGATGGGTACTGAAGAGATGAAAATTTGGAATTTAGAGTTGCAAACTAAGAGGAACAAAACCCATAAACTGTTCCCTGAAACCTTAATTGGGACTCATACACCTAGACTGTCGTGAAGTGTTTCATTTTGTCACAAAGTGTCCCAAGAGTAGAACCTTCAGCTGAAACTTTGTAAGCCTCTAAAGATGGATCAAATAAGCACTTTCCCACTGATTTCATGCAAATTGGATGGATATTTTTCCCTAGATCTAAGTTTTCATGAGTCTTGACAACTTTGACAACACTTGCAGCTTTGTGATTTTGGTACTTTTAAAGGCTTTGAATCCACTTTTCTTCAACTTATAAACCTGAATCACACATTAAAGAGAGGAAAACTTGTTGATTGTTAGGAAATGGGGGTTTTCCTTGGTCAAACCCCTTTTAGGTAATTAAACCAAATGATGAAACAATGAAATAATGACATGAACATGAAACATGAAATGATGATACCTTGAATGATGTCTTGTAATGCAAATATGCAATCTAACATGAAGTGGCCATGAAGTTCATGTAGATCTTGATCTCAAATTGGATGTGAAAGAATGCTTGCAAATGGATCTTGAATAGTACAACACTAGCTCAACAACATGCTTTATGACTAATGATGATGGATCTTGAATTGCTACAACAAATGATGAAGAAATTTTCCCTTGAATGCCTTATAAATGCTCTTGAATTCTCTTGAATACTCTTGTAAACTCTTCCAATCATAAACTTGCTATCAGGAATGCTCTCTTGAATGTATTAGGTGAAAATGAGTGATAGAACCTTTTATTTATACTTGTTTATGCCCAACTCCTCTAAATTACAACACTACAAGCTGACATCAGATCTAGGAGAATAAAATCCTGCCAAGAATTTGAATTTAATTTAATTTTAGGCCACATGAGACTCATACTCTAGAAGTAGCATATGAGTCCCATTAGGCCAAACTATGGGACACATTTTTCAAAAATTCTTAGAATGATGCAAAATCAGGATTGGGGCCTCGAAACCTAGGTAGGACTCATACACTAGAAGTGGTGTATGAGTCTTAGATCACTAAATATGGGCTACGCACTCCAAAAACATATAAATGATGATTGGATATTGGTTTATGTCAGGATTATCCTTGAAAATATGCAGTAATTAAGGCTTGTGGATGGAAAATAAGGCCAAATAAGACATAGAGAAGCCAAATTAATTAATGAAACCCTAGATTAGTGTGAAAGTGTGATGCAACACTTTAAAACACCCTAAATAAGTAATAATTAAGTTTATTTAGTTTACAAGGGCCCAAAAATTAATGTGAATGTGTAAATAAATACACTTTACAACATTAAATTAAGGCAAAATTAGGTCCATTTAGCTTAAAAGGGTCCTAAATCCAATGTGAATGTGGAAAACACATTACAACACTATATAAAGGCTATATTAGGTCCATTTTAAGGTTAATCATTCCCAAATCAAGTGCAAAAATGTAGAGAGATACTTTTTCTATTGCCACCCATATAAATCTATTATTATATATTTATAATAAAATAAGCATCTATATTACTCCCAATAATCATTAATTTTTGTAAGTACTAGTATTGCATGATCACATACACACACATAGTTATTTATAATTATATGAACTTACTTCCTAATAATATTCTTGCTAATAATATTTATTCTAATAGATCCCTCATTTTGATTTATAATTCTTTTTATTTTCCAATCTGCTTACTTCATGCCTTTTACAAAGGATTTGATCCTCCTTATATATCTTCATATCTTCATGAAAGGATGAAACCTGTAGAATAGACATCTCCTTTCCAAAGGTATTTTTGTTCCAACTTAATTTTATTTAGTTTTATTCTCAATCATTTCCTCAAACACTAATTTTTTAGACTGCACGAATCGGGTAGTCCCCCCCCATAAATTACAGTGCACTTGATAAAAAAAATTCACGTGACTGATGACGCTAGCGCGATATGTCCTTTTGCACCACAGGTTTGGTGGAGACTAGACCTCGTGACCTCTTACCTGAAACATAATGCTTCAGCCAATTGATCTAGGGCCCCCACCCCCACTGCCTCAAACTCTATTAATAAGGTGTATCATTGCATATTAAGAAGAGATGTCATTGCATCTTCTCTTTGAAATTTTCTGGAAATATTTAAATACACCTTTTCTTAGAGAAGTTAAATGTGCCAAACTTAGAATTTCATTTAACCATGAACAAAAAAATATCACTAGCATGTTTAGTGATTTGCACTATTTTAAATCTTCTATCATCTGAAGTCTATGACATCCTATCGATTCAAATATTTGTAGAGACATTAATTCAACAAAAAGATGGAAATGCATCTACCTTTGAATTTTATTATTTTGAGTGTTTGAAGGTTTGACAAACTGCCAATACCCCTCATGTTTTTTAGTATTTTGCATTTTTCCACCTCTATGAACTTAAGTGTTGTTGGCAGGGTGTGGAACTCACCTAAATGGTCATTATACTGAAGTGTGAGGGTTAGAAGGCTATGACAATAATCTTTAAAAATTGAAATCTTGGAAACTATTGTCTGGTGTAGTAATATTTCCCCTAGCTTTTACAATGAAGAAGAAGAAAACTCTCACCAAAATGAGAATTCACTGATTGGGAATTCAACTATTTTAAAATATTTTAGATTAATCAGTTGTGTAAATGATTTTGGTAAACATTCCACTAACAGATTTGATAATACCAAACACTTTAAAAGATTCAGACACCCTTTAGACTTAGGTAAAGATTGAATCTTACACATGACATAATCACTACTGCTCTCAACTTGGTGAGTTGACCAATGTCTACTAGGATCTCCCTTATGTTAGTTTCTTTTAAGTAGAGTGCTTCCATGGAGGCTTGATTTGTGAGGTGGCAAGGCAACTATTTAGTGAAAACATTGATAGGCTGAAATGCTTGATCTTTTCATGTATTCTAGGATTTATAGTTGTAATTTGAGATCAATATAGTGGTATCTATTGAGATGTTGTTGAAGTCTCAACTGCTTAAATGAAATTGGTACCTTCTTCAAGTTCTTAGAAAAGGGAAATTCTAGATGTTGTATGTTTTTAAAATTGTCAAAATTGCTAGGTAGTGATCATGAGAGCATGTCACACATATTTAGTTGTAGATGCTATAGTGATTAGAGAAGGAAATTTTTTTTGGTAGATTGATCAATTTATTGCTATTATACACAACTATCTTTTTCAACTCTTGAAAAAAAATGCTTCCCAATAGAAAGAGATGCCAAAACTTCTCAATAACAACACTTAGGGATATTCTCAAAACATCCAAACTATACTCGTGAGACCATGAGGAACAACTTTCGTTCAAAAATATTTTCCATATGAGGCTAGGAAGTACTTGCTATAGAGGCATCTATGTCTATTTAGGGTGTTTGAGTATAATTTGGGTGCTTATTTCTTTAACACATTCTGATTGCATTGGTGTCCTTGCAAGAGTACTACTGTCTTGGCTAGTGAGCTTTCCCAAACTAGGGATTGACCTCCAAGATCCCCAAGCATTAAGGAACCACCTAAGTGTGTCTACAACACCCTATGATCTTAGAAATGACAAAACACAAATCAGGGTTAAACAAAAAGCTTAAACTGAGTTCATTAAAAATGAGACACTTGTTTTATTTTGAAGAGGCCAATACTTTGAAGATAGGGAGAGATGCACTAGAGGATAAATAGATACTTAATAGATTGAGGAACTTGTGGATCAAAGAAACTATATCTCATTTGGGTTATGAGGTATACATTTGAGGATTGGTGTCCAATAGTTCAAAGAGGGATCTAAAATCTAAAAGTTCAACATCATACCTTGAATAAGTCTTATTGGTCTAAGAACTATTTTCAAAGAACAAATTCTACCTAATGTATTTTCTATTGCTTTATTTTATGTTATTAGTCAATTTAATGTTGTAGTGTTAAGAGGAGGTGTTGGAATATATGCTCCAAGTAACTAGAACTGCTATAATGGGTAAATACAAGAAGATGAGTCCACGAAACGTGGAAGTATTTGTGGACACAGAAAAAGGAACCCTTTTACTTTTTCTTGTTTTGTCCCTGCTTGTGCTTATTTGGCTCGATTTTTCCTTGATTTAATGTTGTAATATGGCCCACATATTCACATTAGGTCTTGAATCTTTATGAATCGTTAAGACTTTATGATGTCTTGTAAAGGTGTTGTGACACATTTTCACACTTTTCTAGACTCTTCTTATCATACTTCACCTACATAACCCCTTATTATAACTTAACAAGTCTTATTATAAAGTGTTGTAAAGTATTGTAACCAACTTTCATGCTTTTGTAGACTTGTCATCACCAAATACACCTTTCTTATGCTTTATTTGGCCCCTTTATGTACTTACGAGCCTTAATTAAGTGTATTTTTTAGTACAAACCTGACAAACATCATTAAAGACAACTTAATTCTTGACACCCACTCAAATGCCTTAAGTGGGATCCATTCACCCAGGGTGGCAAATGAGTCCCTCTTGCCACAAAATTCAAAATACATTCAAATTACTGGCGGGTTTTTATTCATTAAGACCTAAGGTCAGCCTGTGATGTATTTTTAGGAAATTAGGGCATAAGTGTATAAATACATGATTTTCTATTCATTTTAACCCCCATTCATTCAAGTACTCATCCTTGCATTCAATCCATCTAAGCATTCATTTGAGAATCATAGCATCATTCAATCAAGCAATTATCAAGCATCTTGGAGCAGCCATTGACATATCTTCAAACTTCAACAACAAGGGTTTAGTGAGTTTATGATATTTGCATGTTATTTGTTCATCATTCCTTTCTCATTTTATATCATTATCAAGGGTTTGATTACCAAAGTGGGGTTTGACCAAGGCAAACCCCTATACTCTAACCTTTAACCATTTTTCCCCTCTTTGCATGTGTGTTTGCAGGTCTTGTAGGAAGATTTGTCAAGAATAAAGGTATTAAAAATTGGTCAATAAGTCATCTAAGTCATAATAGTCAACATAACCCTAATTGGAGCTTGAAGACCCCTTTTAGCCTGTTTTCTGCATATTTAGATCCGATAACTCGACAAGCAGAAAAGTGCAAACTAGGGCCCACAAAGTTGACCTTTGACTTTGCAGATTTTTGTAGGAGGTCTGATTCACCATTTGTGGTGAATGAGTCCCACTGCCAGGCTGGAGAAAGAATTTTCTAAAGTTTTGAGTTCCTGACATCCTGAAACCTATTCCGACAAATTTTACCAGAAGCAGGACTAATTTGCCATTTGTAGCGAATGAGTCTCACTGGGCATTAACATTGAATTATGTAGCATTCCAAAACTTTCCAAGATATGCTTTCAGTTTCCAGGTGCACTCCATTCAGTTTCATTCAATTATGTTTTCATTTGTGCATGTTTTAGTTCATGTTTGCATACAACACTATGTTTTCCAGCACTTTGCATTTCCTAGTTTACATTCAATAGTTGATATATTTCATTAGTTTTCTACATTTAGTTTATCATATCTAGGTATATGGCATCCACATCACATCCATATTTGAATGTGAACATTGCATTTTGGCACATAATCTTATCTCCTTTTAGGTGAAAAACCCTAGGAGCATAAAGCATTTGTGGTTTGCCAAAATATTTATTTACAATATTTAACTTAGACAAAAACTTGAAATTGGATTCAAGAAAACAGGATCCCATTTTTTAATAAATGGGATCCCGTTTAGGTTCGGGGTCATGAGCCGAAAACAGGATCCCATTTTAAAATGGATTAGTTAAAAATGAGATCCTATTTCTTAACAATCAGGATCCCATTTTTAAGAAACGAGATCCCTTTTCTTAAAAAATGTGACCCCATTTTTTAAGAAACATGATCTCATTTTTTAAAAAACAGACCATTAAAAAATGGGATCATGTTTTAAAATGAGCCGTTAAAAAATGAGATCCTATTTTTTAATGGCCCATTTCATAAAAAAATATATATTTTTTTATTCTTTTAAGAAATGGGATACTATTTCATTTAAGTATAAAAAAGTTATATTTTTATGAAACGGGATCCCGTTTTAGAACGAGATCTTGTTTTTTAAAATTTTAATTTTTGGTCGGGTTTTTGCTTTGTTTTTCGGTTCAGGAAAAGGCTTGGGGACCCAAACCTAAGCTTTGGACTTGGTCTGACTTGCAACTTGAAGGTCATGTCAATGTCACAAGAAACTAGTGACTTTGGACATATGTCTAAAGACCTTTTTTACAAAAAAAATTCGACGAAATTAAAACCCATTATAGATGAGATAGTGTAGATTCCAAATATGTAAATTTTTTTTACAATTGGATTAGTTTTTCTATTTTTCAATTAATTTATGATGAAAATGTTCCATAAACTTGAAATATCAAGTTTTTTTAGTATTTTAATAAAATTTCATTAAAATAATTTTTTGAAAAATGAATTGTACAAAAAACGTAATTTAGACAATTCTTTTCAATTTGAAGAAAAAATTCAAAAAATGATAAGTTTAGGTCATCTTATGTGTGACATACATGGATTTTTTTCAAAACAACAAATATGGCTAGTAAAAAATTAACAAAAAAAAATCAATAAAAAATTACAAAAAAATATCGAAAGCATGCTTCAGTGAGTTACAATTCCCAAAAGGATTTAGAAAAAAAACTATTATTTAGGTCAAAATATGGATGACATACATGTGCATGGTCTAGTAAAAAAAGTGACTTTTAAATAGTGGTTTTTAGAAACGCGTATTGAAAATCAATTTCTATCATCTGGGTATTAAAATAAATTACATATTTGGAAACTAGACTCTGAGTACTACATTTTATGATTATTGAATTTCTTAAGATTCCATCTCTTAGTCCTTCAAATTTTAAGGTCAAATGTGACATTCTAAAAATTAGAGAAAACGCTTCCACTTTTTGACCAAAAAGTGGAATCAACTTCTTGCACACACCCTAATTTCATAACAAAATTAAATAATTTTATTATATATGAGTCATTAAACTTTGAATAGGTGTCAATAATGATTGGAGAGGTGTTCAGTTTTTTGTTAACAACTTCAATTTGCTGTCAACTATTTGTAGTTTGATGTCAAGTGAGTTAGAAATTAATTATTGGAAGATCATTAAGTCTTCAATAATTATATATTTGTAATATTTAAATGAATAATATATTGAATTGTTTTGTTGTTTCATCCTTGGTAATTTTATTGTTGTTTCTTATTTTTTTAGTCTAGTATTCTAATTTGTAAAATATGCATAAAAGATATGTATTGTTTATTGATTATTTTTGATAATTTGTCCTTATATAATGACACATTTTATAGTGCTACCTTCCACTCTTCAATATTTTGTAAGTTGTATCTACCCTTCTATTGTTTCTCTAAGAATTCTTTCACATACAATCCTTTTTATTGAGTAACTCATCGTAGATCGATAGGTTGAACATGATAGAAAACATGAATGACAATAGCACTAGATTTGGGCATAAAGCATAGCTAGGCAAGACACCAGGGCAATTCTACATAGGTGGGAGAGAAAAATGCCACATGAAGGGAAGAAATATGCATTCATTGTTGTATTTATTTAAGAAAAAGTCTCCCAACTATAATTCCTCAGTATCAAGGAAAATTGAGAGACTTGTGATATAGAGAGCAACATCTAAAGCCTTGGCTAGCATTGGTTTAACATTGGGTCCACGATGATTAATGAAGCCCAACAATCACCTATTTTTCCCTCCACTTTTTTGGCTGTTGGTATTCTATTTGAAGGTTTATAAAAAACAATATGGATAATGTAATTATATTCTTATCTCATTTTCGCACAGTTGAAAGCTTGTTGTAATGTACACAAAAATAGTGATAAATTAATATAAGATATTTCCTTTGCTTCCATGGATGTAACCAAAATTGTTGAACCACATATATCTAGAGTCTTGCATTATCATTGATTAAATTTTGTCTTTAATTCTATTTTTTCAAATTATTTATCTACACTTCTTAATCAACAATTGGTATTAGAGCGTAGTGAACATGTTGATTGGGTATTTGCAAAACATTTTTTGGAAAAATGGAAGATGCAAATAAATGGAGAATAAAAAAATTCTCAGGTAAATTTTTTGAATTGTGGAATATGTAGATGGAATCATTGTTAATTAGAGGAGACCTCTCACTCACATTGGAAGAAAAATCCAAGAATCCAAACATGATGATTGATGAGGAGTGGGAGAGATTGGATAAGAAGGCGAGAGCAACCATTATCCTCTCTATATCTAGCAATGTTTTATTCAATGTTTCAACTAAGAAGACATCAAAATGATTCTGGGACAAATGTGTGATATTTATGAGAGGATTTCTAGTTCAAATAAAGTTTTCCTCATGAAGAAATTATATAATCTAAAAATGAAAGATGGAGGTAACGTGTCCTATCACCTCAACGAATTCAATACATTAATCAACCAATTGATCTCCATGAATATAAATTTAGAGGAAAAAAGAAAAGAAATTTTATTATTGTGCTCTCTACCAGATAGCTAGGAAGGTGTGGTGATGACAATCATCAATTTGGTGTCTGAAAAAAATGCTCTCAAATTTGATGATGTTGTTAGTACTCTCCTCAACGAAGATATGAGGAGGAAAAATCAAGGAACCTCATTAGGTGATTCCTTGAATTTTGGTAATATAAGGTGACATCAAGAAAGAGACAAAAATAATAATTGAAGGAGATCAAAATCTACAAAAAGATCCAATCCAAGGGGGGAGAAATGAAGGTTTTTGGTTTTTTTGGTAAGGAAGGTCACACCAAGAAGAATTGTTGGTCATAGAAAAAGGTGCAAAATCAGCCAAAGGGCAATGAAGTAAACATCACATATGAACAAGATGAAGGTTCCTTGATCTTGTAAATAAATGAAACTACAATTGGTTTATGGGTATTGGACTCTGATGCCTCTTTTCGTGCAACTCCATGATGGGAAACTTTCAATAACTATCAAGAAGAAAAATTTGGTAGAGTTTATCTTGGCAACAATGAACCTTGTGACATTGTTAGAAAAGGTGACATGATGTTGGCATTAAAGAATGGAAATAAATGGTTGTTGCAAGATGTGAGACATGTTCCCAAGCTTAAAAGAAATCTAATTTATGTGGGATAGCTTGATTCTCAAGGATTAAGATCACATTTTTTTAAAACACTTGGAAGGTGATCAAACAAACTTGGGATAAAAAAAATTGGGTACCCTATATGTGCTACAAATTCATGATGAAGTGAGAGCTACTATGGCTATTGTGCATAGTGGATTAGAACTTTGGCAGAAAAGGCTTAGACATATGAGAAAGAGGGGACTTGAAATCATGTTTAAAAGAGGTGTGAGCATTACATTTATGAAGAAAAGGTGAATTAGTTTCTTGAAGACCCGACATGACATGAAGTCAAAGCCTTTGGAACTTGTGCACTTGGATGTGTTTGGTCCTATGGAGGTGACCTCAATTGGAGGGGAAAACTATTTTGTAACATCTCTTGATGATTGTACTCATAAAGTTTGGGTTTATATGCTACATAGAAAATTAGAAGTATTTAGCAAATTCAAAGTTTTGAAAGCCATTGTTGAGAAGTCAATTGAAAATAAAATTAATTTTTTTAAAAAAGATAATGGTGGAGAGTTTTGCTCTTTTTCTAGTTTAACAAATTTTATGCACATAATGATATCCAATATATCAAGATTGTTCAATTCACTCCTCAAGAAAATGGTGCAGCTGAGAGGATGAGTTGAACAATTTTGGAGAGGGGTCAATGTGTGCTCCCTAATGCAAGTTTGGGAAAGAAATTTTGGGTAGAGGAAGTTACCACAATAGTTTACTTGATCAATTGAGGCCCTTCATCATGATTAGATTTTGACATATCAGAAGAGAAATGGCCGGGAAAATGAATTTCCTGTAATCACCTATGGATCTTTGGTTGCAAAGCTTTTTCTCATGTTCTCAAGGAGAAGAGAATGAAATCGGATCCAAAATCAAAATGGTGCATTTTTATTGGTTATGGAGAGGAGTTGTATGGTTTTCAGTTGTGGGATCCGATTTCCAAGCAACTTATATGTAATAGGGATGCCATATTTAATGAAAACCCACTTCCTATTTTTGAAGAACATAAGTCATCAACAAAGGAATTTGTGCCTTTCTCAGACATTAAAAAATCATAGTGAGTTGTATTTTTCACATCCAAAAATGGCACGAAGCATGCCTCAACATAAATAATTGGTACCAAATTTGGCACAAGCTAGGGAAGAGATTCATCCCACATAGCTTACTACCCATGATAGAACCTCTTCATCATAGCCTTCATATGCTATCCACAATACTAGAAATCACACACATCTCCAAACATACCCATGGTATGCTCTTTTTGAGGTTCCTGTAGACCATGTACTCCCTTGACCCACCATACTAATGCCAAGTTTGGCATGCAATGGTAGAAATTTTCATGTCACATGCAACAATGAAGGTCACTTCTCACCATCACATGAAGTAAATCCAATACAATCTAATGTTGAAATATCCAATTTGTACCCTCTTCAAACTTCTATCCAGCCGTTAAATTTCCACAACTGGGTATGTGTAGGATCATGATGAGCCAAAAAGTGGCAATATGATGGGTATGTGGCTGACGAATTTTTTTACACCCAAAATTGATGAAACAAAAAGGGTTTCTAAAGGAGATTCTTAGATTTCCACCAATATAAATTTTTCCTTACTTTGAATTTAATAAGTAATTATTATTTATTTTCTATTTGAATTACGACTAAAGTCCTGATTGATAGGCTGATTGAAAAACATCTATAACTTTCAAACGATATCACATTTTTTGAATCCAAAACATGCATCACATTCTCTGCTTCGCATACTATAGGATTAAAAAAATAAAAATTGAATTTCATAAAGTTTTGACTAAGTTAATGTGGTCAGACATACGAGTTTTTATATTTTTTAAAAGTTGCATCACATTGGGGTCACATAACTTATAAAAATCTCATATCTACCACTACATTGAAATTTCAAATTT
The DNA here is from genome assembly GCA_007258455.2 of Sequoia sempervirens. Classification (NCBI taxonomy): domain Eukaryota; kingdom Viridiplantae; phylum Streptophyta; class Pinopsida; order Cupressales; family Cupressaceae; genus Sequoia; species Sequoia sempervirens. The sequence goes on from VDFB02193867.1 coordinate 431,943,288, forward strand.
TCACCAAATAGATTTTTTTTTTTGAAACAAACCTAGTAGTTTAGAAACTACATTCAATTTTCTACAGATTGTTTTCTTACATATTTTTGAAATAATATAGATAACTTATTCAAATTTTTACATCAAGTTTCCTAACTTTGATTTTTCTCAATTTTTTGCCACTTAAGGGCCTTTTTTTCCATGAAGATCTTGCACATACCCAACTCCTCTTCACCATGCAGGACTACCTTAAATCTATCATTTCCTTCAAACCTTACATCCAAAATCTAGGCCACGGGTACGGGCTCTAGTCTTCATTCCTCTTTTGACTATGGCCCTGCATCTCAAAATCCCACATACTCAAATGATGGTCATTTGTGTGCAGTAAAAAGTAATATCAGTTCGTTGCCATAGTCAACAAGGGATATACAGAGAAGTGTTAATATGCAAAATAACAATCCTACTGATGTTGTTAACACTAGAAATAATGGTACTATTGATAATCTTGGTGATGCAAAAAAGAATAATGTTGGAAATTCATCAAGAGGAACAAATTTACAATCAAATGTAGAGAGCCAAACTCCTCAATTGAGGACATCCACCAAGGAGAATTGTCTGCTAGCCAAATTAGAAGACAATTAGTTGTTGATCTTCGATCAAGAAAAGCCAACTACCTTCAAAGATGGTTGCATAGATATCATTGTGAGAAGTGAATAGATACCATGAAGGAGGAAATGGATTCATTAATGGTCAATCACACTTGGGATTTGGTGAAGCTTCCGCCCAATCGAAGAGCCTTGAAGAATCAATAGGTGTATTGATTGAAAGAGGAAGAGGGAGGAAAAAAAGTTCTCAGGTTAGATTGTTAGTGAAAGGTTATGATCGGGAAAAGGGGATTGAATTCAATGAGAGCTTCCCACTGCTTGTGAAGATGGCTATTATTTGAGTGATTTTGGGCCTCACAATGATATATGGTCCCTTGAACTTGAAAAACTTGATGTAAACAATACACTTCTCCATGGTGACATAAAAGAGGAGTGATATATGCACCAACCTTAAGGTTTTGAGAAGCAAGGGCAAGAGGATTTGTACTATAGATTGAGGAGAAGTTTGTATGGGTTGAAACAAGCTCCACAACAATAGTATCTCAATTTTGACTCCTTCATGACTAAGAAACATTTCACCTACTACAAATCTAATCCATGTGTCTACTACAAGGTATTGGATAAAGGTGTGTTTATTTTATTGCAGCTCTATGTTGATGATATGCTAGTAATTGGCACTAGGATGAGCATTGCTCATGATTTGAAACAACAACTGGCTCACAAGTTTGCAATGAAAGATTTAGGGGTAGCAAAGTGGATTCTTGGTATGAGCATAGTTCGAGGTAAACAAAAGAAAGAAATTAGATTATAACAATAGAAATACATTGAAATGGTTTTGGACAGATTTAATATGAAAAGTTTTAAGACTATAAGCACTCCTCTTGTTGATCATTTTCATTTATCTTCCACAATGTGCCAAGACACAAGAAGAATAAGAAGCAATGACAGGTGTTCTATATTCGTCTATTGTTGAGAGTCTCATTTATTCTATGGTATGTAATCGTCCTGACATTGCCCATGCAATGGGAGTAGTGAGTAGATTTATGACTAATCTAGGTAAAACTCATTGGCAAGCAATCAAGTGGATCTTATGATATTTGAAGGGGACTTCAGATTATGCTTTGTGCTTTGGTGGGAAAGATGCACAACTACAAGGTTTTGTTGATTTTATGATATGACTAGTGATTTGGAAAAATGAAGATCAACTACGTGTAATGTATTTACATTTGTTGAGGCAACAATTAGTTGGGTTTCTAGATTGTAACAAGTGGTTTCACTTTCCACTATTGAGGTCGAATACATTGTTCTCACTGAAGACCTACAAAGTAAATGATTTGGTTGCAGTGATTGTTGGGTGATTTGGGATTTAAACATGTTTTGACACTCTTTTGTGATAGTAACAATGCCATTCACTTGGCTAAGAATGCATCATTTTACAATTGAATTAAGCACATTGTGTTGTGATATCACTTCATCCAAACTGTTATTGAGGAGGGAAAAATCAAAGTTGACAAAATCCATACCAAGGTGAATACATGTATGTTTTGATGAAGGTAGTTTCAAGGGAGAAGCTTGAGTTTGCAGGGCTTCTCTCGACATTGTCAAAATGTGACAATAGGATTGAAGTAGGGGAACATCTCTAAGCAGCAATTGTTGGGCTTCAAGTGAGAGATTGTTGATTATATGAAGTCCAACGATTGCCTATTTTCCCTTCCACTTGTTTGACTATTCGTATTCCATTTGAAAGTTTATTAAAACAATATGGATAATGTGATTGTTATCTTATCTTATTTTCACACACCTAAAAGCTTGCTGCAGCATACAAAAAATAGTAATTTATGCCGAAGGCGTATCCACTATGAACATGCCCAACTTAAAATATGTGATCAATGGCTCATTGCTTTCCGGAGATGATCAAAGTGATCGTAGCCATTAATTTTTTAGGTCACTCTTTTATCTCTGTTGTTCCAAGCGTATCTTATCTCCCGCTCATCAATGCATAGTTAAAGTTCCCACACTATACAAGTTAGCTATTGCAAGATTAGAAGACGTGGGTTTCCTCTGAGCTTGTCACACTATTTCCCTCTATGCAGAAAAATAGAAAATGCACAAAATGGGTTTGTTGAAAAGGTTTTAGAATCTTTCAAACAAATGCAATTGGTAGGTGTAAAGCCAACATCCTCAACCATTTCCAGCATCCTCCCTGCCTGTTTCGAAATGGGAGCTATGGAACATGCTATGCACACCATTCACAAGATAGGGATTTCATAAAATGTATTCGCAATTGCCCTAGTAGACATGTATGCAAAATGTGGATGCACAGACAAGGCACGCAAACTGTTTGACTTAATTCCTCACATAAATGAATTCTCATGAAATGCCCTGATTGCAGGATATTTAGAAAATGGATTTGTTGAAAAGGCTTTAGAAACTTTCAGGCATATGTTGTTGACAAGCTTAAAGCCACATTCTACAACCTTTTCCAAAATCCTTGTAGCCTATGCCGAATGGGACCTTTGGAACAGGGTATGGACATCCATCAAAGCATCTAAAGGATAGAGAATTTGGTTAGATGTAGTTACAACCAGAGCGGTAAACATGTATGCAAAATGTGGAAGCATAGACAAGGCACGCAAACTGTTTGACAATGTGCCTCAAAAGAAAATTGGTCACATTGAATGCTATGATAGCGGGACATGAACAAAATGGATTTGTTGACAAAGATTAAGAAACTTTCAAGAAAATCAAATTAGTAGTTGTAAAGCCACCCCGCCTGTCCCAAAATGGCAGTTTTGGAACACAGGTATAGATTTGATGGAAGGGGGAATTTTTTCAAATATTATAATTGGAAATGCTTTGATAGACATGTATGGAAAATGTAGAAGCATAGACGAGGCTTGTGAATTATTTAAAAAAGTGCATCAAAGAAATATGGTCTCATTTGTAGGATATGCACGAAATGGATTTTGCAAGGATTCTCTCATAATATTTGAATTAATGAAGCACTCTTGGAACATATCCTAACAATATAAGCTTTGCTTCTATTCTATGTGTACGTATCCATTCAGGTTTAGTGGACTAGGATTTATATATTTCAATAAGATGAGTAACCCTTATTGCATTACACTTAAAATTGATCATTGTGTGTATGGTTGAGGTTCTTGCTTATGCTGAGTACATCAAGAACACCCTAAAATTTATGATTAAGATGTCCATTAAACATGTGATGGTTGTGTGGATGTGTTTTATGTAAACAAGAGAAGTGAAAAAAAAATATAGTGGGTCAATCACAAGGGATTCAAACCAACAAACATGTTATAACTTAGTACATATTCAATGAAAAATGACATGTCCTATGAAATGTCCAAGTGTTCTCCTTCCGCCCTCTCTCCTATATAAATTCCACCTTCCCAATTAGTAAAATTGTGAATGACATATCAAATGTTGTAGTTGCAAATGTTGGCATAGGAGCTCTATAATAGGGTATGGCATCTATCACAACATAATGGAAGGAATTTTTTTTAGATGTTATAGATGCAATTTTAACTATTAATCTCTCTTCTCTCGATATCTATTTCATTTTATCTCTCCTCTCTCTCTCTCTACCTCCCCCCTCTTTGTATATCCCTCTCTTTCTCAAGTCCTCTCTCTTTGTTCTTTAAGTATCACTCTAGTTTTTCCTCTTAAGTATCACTCTAGTTTTTCCTCTATCTCCTTACCTCCCCTCTCTCACTCTTCCCCCAGGTCTATCTCTCCCTCTTTCTATCTATATCTTTCCCTCTCTCTCTATTGTTCCCCCCTCTATCTCTCCCTCTTTCTATCTATATCTTTCCCTCTCTCTCTATTGCAACATAACATGAGCCTGTTAGTAATGGAGCTTAATTATCTTCCTCATTTAGAAGATTTGTTTCAGTCGTATTTGGATCCCTACAAAAGGATGCATAGTTGATTTGAAGCTATCACTTCTCCATTGAGACCTTTTTTGCACAAACATCATTTTATAAATGGCTTGCCAATTGACCTCATGTATCACAAAATGTTTGCAAAAAGTAGACCCAATTTTTTCCTAATTGACCTTCCACAACTCTTCGGTGTACCCATTGCACACCAAGGTGCGATTGCTAGTATTAATATAAGAGAAAACAGTGATATTTATATAAGAGCTTTCCCCTACTTCCGTCGATGTAGTCAAAATTCGTGATCCGCGTATATCAGGGGTCTTGCGTTCTCATTGTGCAATTTATTTATCTGCACTTGTTAATCATAAGTAGCCGGAAAAGCAGATGATGCAGCGATTTCATGAAAAGCATATGTAGTCAAAATCTCTGAATGGCGACCAGTGGTCCAATTAGATTCCATTGATCCGACTTGATTGAACACAAAACCAAGAAAATGAAAAGCAATGAAGGCTGGGTGCGCATGAAGCCTGTCCCTTACTCCACGAGAGGAGTAAAAATAAAATAGAAGGTGCGTGGAAGATTAACAGCTACCGAGAGAAAGTGACGTGGAAGAAATGCAAGTGGGCCCAGGTTATAATGGATGCATCTCCCCGACTCTGTCGAAAAGACGTTGATTCCTCCGAGCATTTTTGTTGGGTAACAATAATTCATTGAATCCAGCTTGTTTGAAAGGTATCTCTTTGAACGGTCTGGTTTTAAAAATATTTATGAAGATGCCACAACAAGACATGCCTTAAATCTTATATTAAACCAAATTGCTGAATTACGCATCTCCTTACGTATTTCCTCCAAGAAATATTAATAAGATCCAGCAGCAAACCAGTTCCAAAGATTTTTCTTTTAGTTAATTTTAATTTTTTGTTTTTATCACAAAGTAAGCTTGCGGAGTAGGTTTGACATAAAAGATTATATATATTTAAAAATACTGTAAGATACTCCAATAAACCAGTTTTATTTATTTTTAATTGTAGGAAACTGCTGGCGGGTTTCCTGTGTTTGAAACAACGCAGCGGAAGCATAGCAAATGAAAAAACGTGAAGACCTGTCCAAAGATGCTCAATTGTTTGTCGTGAGGTGTTGGCGCTAAAGATGCTGAATTGTTTGTCGTGATGTCCTGTATTATACGTGATTCATACTTGTTTGAAGATCCAACTCACACTTATATGAATCTATTACTTCTATGCCACCTCACGTCAAACAATCTAAAAAGTAATCTATGGGTCCATCATGTAATTGAATAGAGTGTCCCTACATTTTATAGAAATAGTTTCAATCTAAACTTTCTTATTTTTCCAATGTTAAGATTGATGTTGACAAAATATTTTTCTAAAATATTCAATCTCTCTTCCTTTTCATATTTTTCGTACTTCAAATAATCAAATACAAATATGTGAGGCGGCTCACTAATTCATTACCTAAGCATCAACTTTTTTTTTATTATTATTTTTTTATTTTGCATTATATATGTTCGCTTAATGATTATAGATTATTTTTATATTTATTTTCTAAATTCATACTGTAAATATTATTTATTTAATATAAAGAAGTATTTAGTTTTGTAAATCATATTATTAAATTACATGTTTCATAATTGTAAGAATATTTAATGAAGAATATAATTATTTTTTTCTTTTTGATACTACAGGGGTGTCTCCGTGACCTAGCCCAATGGCCCAGTGGCCCTTACTTTGGGTACCTGAGGTGAGCTAGGGTGAGACTAGTCCCTTGCGGGTGAGATCCCTTGCCCGCAAGAAGTCCCACCTCTTAAACCCGGAAGGAGAGTCGAACTCGAGACCAATGAGGAGCAAACCCACTGCCCAAGCCAACTCTACTACCCGTTCGGGCTAATGAAGAATATAATTCTTATTGCAGCACAATGATACCAATGTATTAATTCAAATAAAAGGTCTTATAGAATTGTTCACAAGAATTAATAAAATATTCTTAATGTTAAAAAAAAACTAAAATATACATATATGTCAAATCCCACATCACATAAAAGTTATCGTTTAATTTTGTCTCATCATGCATACTTATTCCTAAACACTTTGAGGCACTCATTCACAAAATGATAACACCTACGCTAGAAAATCAAAGTTAACTATTTCTAAATAGAAATAATTCATTACAAATAGTAATGAAGATAATAACTTCTATTTTATAAAAAGCGAAAAGAATCAAAATAAAAATTAAATAACATATATTATTCATAAATAATGTTAAAGTTTTTATAGAATGCATAACAAGTTTATAATTTAAAGTTGTAGAGAATCAATGTATATGGAAACAACTTCCTATGCTAATCTTGAATGTGTGATATCCAAAAAACTTATAATTAATTCAAATAAATTATAAAATAGAGAAATACAATAAATTAAGCATATATAAATTTGTACCATAACATAATGAGTTATGTAGAAGAAACTATTTAAGAAGCAAAATATTGCACTCTAAAACCTATATAGTCTATTATCAAATCTAGAAGAGGGTTACAATGCACTTGCAATGCAAATCTTTAGGGAGTATATTACTAGTAATAAACATGAAATAATTTTGGTAGCATTCCAATAACACCTATGCACCTATAAATATTTCATATGAAATCACTTCCTCAAGTACCAATTTATAGACTAATGAACAAGATGAAAATCCACATATGGTTTTAGAAACTTTTTTTAAAGGTGACACCTAAATTAGATATATCTATAATGCCACCCATGAAGATTACAAGTCATTTGCTAAAATGAGTAAATCAATAATATATTTGTGGTTCCTAGATTTTTCTACTCAACATGGGTGATTGGCTTGTCATAATTTATTGTCTCAAAATAGGCACCATATGAAAAATATTAATGCTTTTCATAAATGGTCATGACTCCAAAAGTACCTCTTGCTATTTTTATCTCTTACATGTCATAAGGTACTAGCATACCTTGTCATAGAATCTCACAAAAGAGGACCACTCCAAATATTCTAAAGACATCCAAGGTAATCCAACAATAATAAGTGTCACTTTTTTGGTCAAGATGGACAATAATATCAATATTTTTAACTAAATCTTCATTTTCTGAAACTTATAGTTGATAAACCACTAAGAATTTGAAGATGATGTGAACTAGTGATTTGTGGTGATTTGTTTGTAGATTCTATATATATATATATATAGATATATTTATTTTTTTGAAATAAATTGTGGGTCTTTCTATGTAAATTTTAATAACTAGTTTTTAATAGTAAACATTTTTTTTTAAATGTAAGATTTATGTCATTCAACATAAAAAAATTCTAGAAATGATAAAATTTTAATTTTTAAAACATAGATTTGTAACATCAATATCTAGTGCGGATATTTTTTTATAATTTTCTTACATATTTTTTAATTAATTTTTGATGTCAAGGTAATTATAATTTGGACATAGACCTATATGCTGATCGCCAAGCATAACTTGTGTGTATATCAAAATTCATTTTTTATTGTAGTGAAACGAAGAAATCAATACCTAATGCAAAAAGATATTTTTTTAGATTGTTTTCAATATTTTACTATTCCATCTATGTAGAATGAAGAACTTGATGTTAGGTGTAAAGTCTATGTTCAATCAAAACTAAAAATTGAATACATAATAAAATGAAAATATACTAAAATCATACTTGTTAGAAATATTGTTTAAAGGACTACGATCTTGCAAATTATCTTGTCAAGTTAATTATATTTGAAGGTCTAACCATATGTTTGAAACTGAATTTCTTAAGGAAATTTTGAAGCAGATACCAAAAGTTTCTTGCTAAGGATCTTCATTCGAAGGAATTCAAGGAAATTTGTTCGAAGGTATTTTTTCTCACATAAAAAAGCCTTCAAATGAAGGTAATTTCAAAAAATGGGTCCCTTTTTCCATTTTTGCGAATTACTTTTTCTCGAAGGTTTCAACCATCAAATGAAGGTCCAACTTCGAACGAATGTACCTTTTGCATACCTTTGAATGAACCTTTGTTTGAACAAAAACCCTCAATCAAAGGTAGTTCAAACAAATTTGTCACTCCCAAAAATTTTCACGTCCCAGGTTAGGAACTCAGTATTGTGGGATTATCATCCATCTTATATTGACTTACAAAGTACAAAAACATGTTATATGACATACATAAATTATAATGCCCCATTTTAGGAGGAGGAAAAATATTAAATAGTGAATGATTAAAATATTGCAAGTAATTATGTAAGAAAATATTTAATAATTAAATACTTAAATCAAGTACTTATAAATTTGCATCATTCTCCCACTTTTTGAATATATTTGAAGAGCCTAGGAGTAAAATATCATTATGGATTCAACTACTAGGGGCCAAGAGGTCCATAGACTTTCAACATTATCTTAATTTTTTTGTGCTTTTAGGTTTGGTCAATGCACCTATAATATTAATCAAATTTTTTATATTTTGTAGCTTCACTTTGATATTTTTAACCGATTTTATCATAAAACGATACTAAACATGATCATGCTTTGTCTTGATATAAGAATCAAGTTTTTCACTAGGAAAGTCACTCTAACTATACCAATAAACTAGAACTACTACTCATTTTAACTTAATATTTGAATATAATCTCTTAAGGAAAATGGTTTATTAATATGCATGATTTTCCACCATATGTTGTACCTCTATAGTGGACAAAAAAAAAACAATATATCACTTATCCTTGAAATTATAACACCACCAGAGAAAGTAAAAACATCATGCAATAGTGGTTTGTCTACTAGACCCATATCACTTACCCATTTTAAATATAAATAACCATGAATATCCATTGAAATAATATATCTTCTACCATGAAAATATAAGGAATAGGTTGACATATCCCATAAATGTCTAAACACTCTTTTAACTATATCCCAATGAAATCTATTAGATTAGACATATATCTCTAGTGTAGGAAAATCCATACCCTTTCATTTTCACACTTGTTTGGGCCCTTCTTGCTTTGTTTATCCTTATTTATGTCTTAATTGGTCCTATTTTACATCCACAAGCCTAATAAACTATATCTTTTTATGGCTAATCCTGACAAACATCAATAGATAAATGATAATTTAATGATTTTGGCTGTGTGTCCTTGATTTTTGGTCGGGACTAAGATGCCACCTAGGGCGTCTTTGTCCCCCAAAGGTCTTGGGACCCTAATTTCAAATGTGCCTCAAAGTGGCCCCTTTTTGGAGTTTGTGCCCCGAGTTTATGCCTCGGGACTAAGATGCCGCCTAGGGCATCTTAGTCCCCCTTAAGGTATTTTTGGGATTTAATTTAAAATCTTCAAGAGATTTAGCCTCCTTTAATTAATGATTTCATATGTCAGCTTGTTGTGGTGTAGTTTCAAGATATTAAGCATACATAAGTATAAATATAAGGTTCCTTTCATTCATTTCTCATATATATCCTAACAAGTATTCAATTATTCCTTCCTAAGGAAATTTTATGAGATCAAGAGCATTCAAGAGTAGTTCATTGAGAATTTGGAGCCATCATCAAGATTCAAGAATAATATCAAGGATATTCTTGCATCATGTGTGTTTTTGAGCTAGCATTTGTGATGTAGGGTTTTGATTCAAGTAAGCAATTCAAGTTAAGCATTCAAGCATTTCAAGATCCTCATTCAAGCTAGCCACTTCACACAAGTTTATAGACTTCACAACAAGGGTTTGGTAAGTTATAACATTGTATATTTTTCATTCATTGTTTCCCTTCATTATTCTATTTCATTTCAAGAATTAATTACCAACAAGGGGTTTGACCAAGGAAAACCCCTATTTACTAACAATCAACAAGTTTTTCCTCTCTTGTGTGTTTGTGATTGTAGATTTAGGTTGACTACTTGAAGATCATTTGAAGTGAAAATTTGCATTGCAAATTTTTCATCTTCACGAAAACTCACCTACAGGCTAGATCTAGAGATTTCAGGACCTAAGATCTAAGAGGGAAGCATAGACCTTGAGCCTCTAGACCACATTTAGAGATTTCAAAAATTCTAGATGAGACTAAGTTTCCACCTAGGGAATCTTAGTCCTCTTGAAGGTATTTTGTAGAGATTCTTTTGGACCCTATTCTGACATCTAAAGATTCCACATTTCCCATGAAAAATAGCAGTAGGACTAAGAAAATAGTAAGGGCGTCTTAGTCCTCCATAGCATATTTTGACAACATTTTTGCATTTTCAGAATCCTCATTACATTTCTAGACTTCCCAAGTACATACTGTTGGGAAAGTGTTAGATGTTGTAGATGTACTGCTGATATGTGGTTGTCATTGATGTCAACACTATTAGCATCATTTTATTGAAGATTGTATTTGTTGAGGATATTGAGAAAATTATTGAAGAAAGAGTTATAGAGTTGCCTGTTACAAGTGGAACTGTGAAGGTCATGAATATGTTTTGTTATTTACATTGAAGATCAGTTGTTGTGGACTAAATGGTTTATTTTTTAGAGTATCTAGTTCATCTACCAGAAGTTTTAGAGTTTTGGGTGAAGATTTGATCCTGTTGTGGTCTGATATTGTTTTTGTGGTCTCTATCAGTGTTCCTAAGTGAAGTTTGTGTGATTCTGGTAATCTGAATTGTTTTGGATGCTTCTAGATCATTCTCCATCATTCTTGTATGTCTGCATTGATTGGTGTGCTTGTGGTCAAATATTTTTCTTATGCATGTTTGAGTTTTCATGTTCTTGGCCAACATGATGGTGGTAACATGTTGTAGATCCTCTAAGAGTAAAATTTGAATGTTTGGCACACTCGTGGATATTGTTTTGGGTCGCATCATTGTATTGGCTTAGAACCATGTTAGATTCACATTGAAAATTTATTTGCAAATTTAGGCTGACATTGTAAATATGTTTTATATTTTTCTGGCCAACTAAGTTGTTGATGTAATTCATGATGTGGAAATATAAGAACGATTGTTTGAGAAAAGATGCAAGAGTTTGTGTGTGTATTATGAATGTGTGAATGTGTGAATATCTCTTGAAGGTAGAGCAGAGTGTGTTGAAGTGAGTAGAAGAGTGAAGAATTTTTTTTGTGCTTAACTGGAACCACAATTAGGCTTGTGAAGAAGCTATTTGCTCAGTTCATACCCTATGGATTTAATCCTATTTTGTATTGTTGGGCAGTGAGCCCATTTTGTATTTGAGCAATGAGCTCTAGGAAGTATGCCTGAATGCATACATGCATTCCCCTTATTATTTTCATTATACTTTTAATAGGGTATAATATTGTGGACTAACATCCACCGTGGTTTTTCCCCTAATAGGGTTTCCACATATAAAATCTTGGTGTTCTCTATGTCTTTGATGTGTTAATTGGTTGTGATTTATTGTTCACTCATTAGATATATGAGATTAGTAAAGTTTGAAAATTTTAATATTCTATGATAACTGATTCACCCCCCCTCTCAGTTGTCTATCTTTGTTTTTCCAACAATTGGCATTAGAGCAGGTTCCTCTAAAGAAGTCTAAAATCTTGAGGTGATCTGAGATGACATCATACAAGGACAGTCCTAGATTCGATGGAACTAACTACTCACTATGGAAAGTCAGGATGAAATGTCACTTGAGGTGTGTTGGTCAAGCTTTCTGGAAGATTGCAAAGAATCCGTATGTTATTCTTCATAATGGTCCTTCCATTGATGATGAGATTAAAGAGGCTGAAAATAATATCAGGGCTATTGAAGCTTTCGTGAGTGCTCTGATAGATTTAGAGATGACAAATGTGATAGGTCTAAAGATAGCTCATGAGATTTGGATGAAGCTGGAAACTTTGTATGAAGGATATGCATAGGTGAAGATGGCTAAGCTACAGAGTTTGAAAGGAAAGTATGAAAATTTGAATATGGGTGAAGATGAAAATATCACTTATTTTATGCAAAGAGTAAATGAAATAGTGATGGGCATTAGATGTGCCACTGATTCCCTAGAAGAGGATGAAATTGTGGCTAAGATACTCAGATCCTTTCCTTCCTCCTACAAAGTGAAGGCTCATGCTATTGAAGAACTTAGATCAGTGACAAATATGACAAGAGATACGCTGATTGGTAAACTTGTTGTCTTTGAGTTGAGTGAATTTGGTGAATCTATTCTGAAGACTGAATTTGCATTTAAGGCTACTATATCAAGAAGAAAAAAGAAAAGATATGATCTAGGAGAGTGTTCTAGAAAGATATCCAAGTATGATGAAGAATTGAAACAACTTGAAGATAAAGAAAGAGAGGTATAAGAATTGGAAGCACTGATTGTAAAGAAGGAAGGCAAAGGAAAAGGTAAGTATGAAGGAGTGTTTCCTATTAAATGTTTTTCTTGTAGTAAAATAGGTTATTTTGCATCAAGGTGTCTTGAAATAGTTCCTAGATCTAAGCCTAACAAATCTAGATTCCAAAATAAATGTTACTTTGTAGGATCATGTTGGGCCAAAAAGTGGCGATATGATGGGTATGTGTAGGGTATGTGGCTAACAAATTTTTTTTACCCAAAATTGATGAAACGAATAAGGGTTTTTTAAGGAGATTCTTAGGTTTCCACCAATATACATTATGATTTACTTTGAATTTAATAAATAATTATTATTCATTTTCTATTTGAATTATGACTAAAGTCCTGATTGATAGGCTGATTGAAAAACATCTATAGCTTTCAAACGGTATCACATTTTTGAATCCAAAACATGTGTCACATTCTATGCTTCACATACTATAGGATTAGAAAAAAATTGAATTTCATGAAGTTTTGACCAAGTTAAGGTGGTCGACATACACGTTTTATATTTTTTAAAATTTGTAATAAAAATTCATAATTAATTATTTACTTGGAAAGAAATTACAAAAAATATGCATCACATTGAGACATGAGTCCTCTACTTATATCTAAAATATTATAAAAAAATATTATCATTTTATTGTGGTTAGGGTGGTCAGACAGACATTGACTTCTTATTTTTTCCCTAAAATTTAAGTACTACTGTATTGAAATTTAAAATTTTCACCAAATAGATTTTAGTTATTTTTAAATAAACCTAGAAGTTTAGAAACTACATTCAATTTTCTATAGATTCTATTCTTACATATTTTTGAAATAATATAGATAACTTATTCATTTTTTTTACGTCAAGCTACCTAACTCTAATTTTTTTGAATATTTTGCCAATTAAGGGCCTATTTTTTCCATGATGATCCTGCACATACCCAATGACTGATGATGAATCTGATAAGGATAATGGAAATGAGGATGAATGGGTGTTCCTTGCTATCAAATAAAATGGTATGGTTGCTATTGAATTTGCTAAAGATGAGAAATCTCTTGCAACCCGAGTTGAAGAAAAGGATGAGTGGGTTATTGATAGTAGATGCTCACATCATATGACTAGAGTCTCTTTCTGGAGAAAACAGTATCATTCAAATGGTTTACTAGAGCTGCTGCATACATATCTCTATGGTCCCTCCAAATTCAGAAGTATTCATGGAGAAAGGTACTTTATGTTGATTATTGATGATTACTCTAGAATGATATGGGTTTCTTTCTTAAGAGAAAAATGTAAAGCACTAGAGAAGTTCAAAAGTTTCAAGGCTATGGAAGAGAATGAGAAAGGTCTAAAAATAAAATTCCCAAGGTCAGACAGAGGTGGTGATTTCACCTCTAGGGAGTTCAATTCTTTTTGTGAAGAGCATGTAATCAAAAGACAATTATTTGCTCCCCGAACCCCTCAACAAAATGGAGTTGTAGAGAGAAAAAATAGAACAATTTTGGATACTGCTAGAACAATGATGATAGAAGGAAATGTGCCCCACATCTATTGGAGTGAAGCTGTAGGCACTATTGTGTTTACTTTGAAATGGGTAAATGTTAGTGGTAATTCTAGTAAGACCCCTTTTGAGCTATGGTTTGGTTATAAGCCTACTGTTAAATATTTCAAGATATTTGGAAGCAAGTGTTATATCAAGAGAGATGAGGATATAGTAAATTTTTATGCAAGAAGTGATGAAGGGATCTTCCTAGGTTACTCTACTAAGAGAAAGGATTACCGATGCTATAACAAAAAATTGAGAAAGATAGTTGAGAGTGAAAATGTCAGAGCTGATGAGGAATTTGCTAAATCATCCAAATATTGTGGATATGATTAAGATGAAGACAATATAGTCCAAGAGAAGAATTCTTAGACACATAATCAGCTTTAGATTATTCCATATGTTCTGGTAAAACAACCTCAATGTATTCTGATAAATCAAGTAAGGAAGTAGAGACAACTGCAAGTGCAGAAGAAAGATCAGAAGAACCATAAGCTTGAGAAAGTCCCAAAGTTCCAAGTTATGTAAAGCTAAATCATTCTGAAAATAAAATTATAGGAGATAAGAGTAAAGGTGTGCAAACTAGAAGAAATATTGTAGAAGAGTATTGCCTGATTTCCAAGATTGAACCTAAAGATGTCACTGAATCCTGCTAAGATGAACAATGAATGGAAGCTATGAAGGAAGAGCTGGCACAGATTGAAAAGAATGATACATGGACACTTGTTCCTAGACCTAAAGACAAAAATGTGATTGGTACTAAATGGGTATTTCAGAATAAGTTGAATGAACAAGGTGAAGTGGTCTAAAATAAAGCAAGACTCGTATGTAAAGGGTCTTAACAAATGGAAGGTATTGACTTTGAAGAAACTTTTTCCCTTGTTGCTAGAATTGAAGTTGTTAGATTATTTCCTGCTTATGTTGCATATAAGGACTATAAAGTCTATCAAATGGATGTGAAGCCAACCTTTCTAAATGGAGAACTGGAAGAAGAAGTTTATGTTGAACAACCAGATGGATTTCAACTAACTGACAAAAAATACATGGTTTTTCAATTGAAGAAAGCTCTATATGGACTTAAGCAAGCCCCTAGAGCCTGGTATGCTAGATTAGACAAATAATTACTGAAGCTTGGATTCAATAAAGGTACTCTTGATAGCAACTTATATTTCAAGATGGATCATGATAAAGAGTTAATTATAGAGGTCTTTGTTGATGACATTATTTTTGGAGGAGATGATTATCTATGTATGAAGTTTACTGATGAAATGAAGAATGAATTTGAGATGAGTATGATTGGAGAGATGAAGTTCTTTCTAGGATTGCAAGTTACGCAGTTAGACAAGGGAATTTTCATATCTCAGTCCAAATATGTGGGAGAGCTATTGAAGAAAATTGGAATGGAAGAATCAAAGCCTGTTGGTACTCCCATGGTAGGCAGATGCAAGTTGACACAGAATGATGACTCTCCTAAGGTGAATCAAACAAGATATAGGTCAATGATTGGTGGATTGCTCTATTGAACTCAGAATAGACCAGACATTATGAATGTTGTATGTACGGTTGCTAGATTTTAGGCTAATCCAAAAGAATCACATGCAACTGTTATTAAGAGAATATTTAGATATTTGAAAGGAACAATTGACTTTGGATATTGGTATCCAAAGGATGATGATCCCACTCTGAGTGCATGTACTAATGCAGATTGGGCAAGAGATGTAGATGACAGGAAAATTACTAGTGGTGGTTCTTTCTTCCTAGGGAAGAAGCTGGTGTCTTGGTTGAGCAAAAAGAAAAATTCCATCTCTCTCTACTGGTAAAGAAAAATATATTGCTATTACAAATAACTGTAATCAAGTGATGTGGATGAAATAGATGTAGAAAGATATCAGGGTAGTACATGAAGACCCCATTTCCATATATTATGACAACTCAAGTGCAATTAACATTTCAAAGAATCTGGTACTACACTCTAAGACCAAACATATATCAATCAAGTTTCACTTCTTGAGGGAGAAAGTGAGTGAGAAAGAATTCAGACTGGAGTATGTTCCTACCAAAGAGAAGATTGCAAACATCTTTACTAAGACATTATTGAAGGATACTTTTGAGTATCTTAGAGGAATGCTAGGGGTGAATACCCCTCTTGATAAGAACTAAAAATATACATTTACTTGCATCAATCTGTGTGCTTCATTGCTATATTTTGATCTACATTGATGTTTTCATGGCTGCTACTCAGGGGGAGTAGTCAGATGTGCAGATATGTGGTTTAGAGTGTGTATGTGGAAAGGTAATGATTACCTTTTCCATTGATGTCAAATGGGGAGAAGAGAAATGTGAAAAATATTTCTAAGGAGAAGAGCCATGTGGGGAGAAGAGTAGTAAGTGTGTTGGGTTGATGGTATTTTTCACTCCATGTGTTGCCATCAATTCCAAAGGGGGAGATTGTTGGGAAAGTATTAGATGTTGTGGATGTATTGCTAATATGTGGTTTTCATTGATGTCAACACTATTAGCATCATTGCATTGAAGACTATATATGTCGAGGATATTGAGAAAATTGTTGAAGAAAGAGTTAGAGAGTTTCCTGTTGCCAGTGGAACTGTGTAGGTCATGAAGATGTTTTTTCATGTACATTGAATATTAGCTATTGTGGACTAAAGGTTTTATTTTTTAGAGTATCTAGTTCATCTATCATAATTTTTAGAGGTCAGCGTAAAGATTGGATCGTGTTGTGGTCTGACAGTGTTTTTATGGTCTCTATCAGTGTTCTTGAGTGAAGTTTGTGTGATTCTAGTAATCTTAGTTGTTGAAGATTCTTCTCTATTAGTTCTTGGTGTTATTGGATTCTTCAAGATCATTCTCCATCACTCTTGTACATCTGCATTGATTGGTGTGCTTGTGGTCGAAGATTTTTCTTGTGCATGTTTAGGTTTTCACATTCCTGGTTGACCTGATGGTGGTAACATGTTGCGGATCCTCGAAGAGTAAAATTTGAATGTTTGGAATGCTTTTGAATTTTTTTTTGGTTCGCATCATTATATTGGTTGACTGTGTTAGATTCACATTGAAAATTTATTTCCAAATTTGGGCCAACATTGTAAATATGTTTTATATTTTTCTGGCCGACTAAGTTGTTGATGTAATCCATGATGTGGATATATTTAAGATCGATTGTTTGAGAGAATATGTAAGAGTGTGTATGTGTATGTTGAATGTGTGAATGTGCGAATATATCTTGAAGGAAGAGAATAGTGTGTTGAAGTGAGTAGAAGAGTGAAGAATTTTTTTTATGCTTAACTAGAACTGTAATTAGGCTTGTGAAGAAGCTATTTTGTCAGTTCATACTCTATGGATTTAATCCTATTTTGTATTGTTGGGAAGTGAGCCCCTTTTGTATTTGAGTAGTGAACTCTAGGCAGTGTTCCTAAATGCATGTGCATTCCCATTATTATTTTCATTATACTTTTAACAGGGTATAATATTGTGGACTAACATCCACTATGATTTTTCCCCTAACAGGGTTTCCACATAAAAAATATTGGTTTTCTTTATGTCGTTGATGTGTTAATTGGTTGTGATTTTTTGTTCATTCATTAGATCTGAGATTAAGTTAAGAAAAGTTTGAAAATTTTAATATTTTGTGAAAACTGATTCACCCCCCCTCTTAGTTGTCTGTCCTTGTTTTTCCAACACATACATCATAGCTTTTTGTTGCTTAATTTCATCATTTGCATCCTTCATTTAGCTTGCATTACTAGTTTTTGTGAGTTGAATGTTAAAGTGTCTTTTCCAAGCCCTCAAATCTTAAATAACCCCCTCCTAGGTCATCCTTGTCAAGAATTGACTCACCTTTTAAGTTGATAATCAATCCAATTTGGATTCCTAGGAAAATATTGTGTGGTTGAAGGAAAATAAGGTGTGTACTCCCCCACCCCATTTTCTTTTCAATTCATTTTGGTGAACCCGACATTTTAGAGCATTCATTTTCTAATTTGGAGTCAATTAAAGTTCTAGATCTAGGTTGCATTCATTCTTGCATTGCTTCTTGCACTAGTGAAAGTGCATCTAGGGTTACTCATAATTGCATTAGTGAAAGTGCATCTAGGGTTTCTCACATTTGCATTAGTGAAATTTCATACGCATTGCATTTTTGCATTCTTGCATCATTTTATCTCATTGTAAAATTGAAAAGTGCATTGTTAATCATCCTAATTATATTTGGAAACATTTTTATTGATTCAAAATTGAAAAATTGCATTCAACTTTGCATCCAATTTCTTTTCATTAGTTACCTTTTCTTTCATCCATTTACATAGTTTTCTATTTCTAAACATTAGATCCCTGGGTAGGCAACCTAGGAATACTCTTAACAACTCAAAATTTTCTCTTTTTCTAACAAAAACCTCTACTAGGACAAAAGAACCCTTCCTAGAATCTTAGTCCCTCTATGGGTTTTTGGCTCAGAACCTTGACTCTGATGTTTTCTTTTCTTTCACTTTCTGGAACTTTAAAATCTCACCAATAGGACCAAGATGCCAATCCTCTTAGTCCCTATTGACTTTGACATTTCAATTTTCACGATCTAAAACTACTTTTGTGTGCTTTCATTTACTACCATTGATTATCTATTTCAATGGACTAACTTTTTGTTTCATGCATTTTACTAAATATAGCTTAAAGTGATTCATGTCCTGCATTTCTCAATTTGAAATTTTCATTTACAACATTTCATCTTTAAGGTTGTTGCATAGTGTAATCAACAAATTACCTTGTTTCAAATTTGAACATTGCATTTAAACATTTCATTTCAGGTTATAAAATTGCACCTTATTTACTTTTACATGATAATGTATGTTTTCTTTCAAGAGATGTGGCTTTGATATGTGTTGATTCCTAAAATTACTAGATACATGACCTTATGGGAAACTCAATTAATGGGGGGACCAATTGCACTAAACTGAGTAACCTCTGGGTTTTAAAGAAGTTGAATCTTTCATGTATTGGGGGGTGAAAAGAGAAAAGAAAGAAGATATATTAAAATAAAATCTAGTCTAAGGTGATGCACCAAGATTTAAGTAAATAGGCATGGGAAATCTTCCTTTGGATGAGATTTGAGGGCCCATTCAACAATTTGCATGTCTGAAAATAATAGAAAGCATAGATGAAAATTGTAAGAAGTCAATCAAATAAAATAATATAACTTCCATATGCATTCACTGAACATGAAGAGTTTTTTTTTTTAAGGGTAAACGCTTTTGACAGAGCTATGAACCGGATACAACCATTCAACAATACCACCCCAACGGGGTTTGAACCTTGGTGGCAAGAACAACAATGCCACCTATAAACCATCACACCATGCCAATACCAGCACTAAACATAAAGAGTTCAATACATGATCTAAACAACAAATTTTTATTGAAATTATAGAAGTTTTTCAGATAAACTACTCAGTACAAAAAACAACACAGTGTATTATCTTATCAATTAACTAAGAAACAAAGAGGTTGAATAGATTGGAATAGTTTGTAAGTCTTAATACAATAATTAGAAAACAATGCAAAGTCCTAGAGTCTTTTAGTACTTTTCCTATGTATTTCTAAATCCTTTTTCAGAGAGATTGAGAAGTATATATAGATCCCTTCCACTGCCGAAATGTTGAATAACCAAAAAGATTCCCTAGGCATGGTCCATGATGCTTGTTGCAATGATTCTCCAAAATCAATGCAAAAAAATATATTTTGAAGCATGGCATTTAGTTGCCTTAAACAAAGTGTGCTCCCCTACGAATGATAATTGTGGTCCCAGAATGGAACTAGTGAAATTCCCATGAAGACATGTGTCTAACCATTTGACGAATCAGTTAGGACATGTGGCATAGAGGCGGGGCCTCTCATTCATTCTTCCTTCCCTTGAGACTGAAGTCCCCATGGAGGTGATACATGGTGTTTTCCTTGCCTCAATATTTGACTATGAGCTCCACCAAAAAGGTTCCCATGGGAAATACAACATGCAACATTAGCGAAGCTCAAAGATGAAACAAAGGAGAGAGGATTCTCAAAGGTGCACGTCACTGACACATGGCACAAGCATATGAAGGCACCACCAAAAGAGAGCTCAGAAATAATATAACATACAAAGCATGGGCTAAGGCCAACAAAACCAACAAAAACTACCCGAAGGGAGCTTTAAGAATTATTAAATCCACAACTTTTGGCAACTTGCAGAGGAATTTTGCTTGTAGAATGAGAACCCAAAAATATTGGTTCCAAGACCAGAGCCTTGTCAATTGGGCAATACTCAAAGCTTTGAAAAGGCGGTATGCAGAGGTAGCCAATCAACCTCAGATTGCATCGATAAGGTACAAAGATGCTCTTACACCTCATGCTGATCGATAATTTCATTAAACGAAAACTCTATGGAGATCTCGATCCTAGACTTAAGCTAGAAAAGAGCCACATTATCTAATAGATGACACTTTCAATATCCATTGATGTGGGAGGTTGATTAAATGATAGGAAAGTAGATAGATGTTGTTTATTTTCCTCGATCTTTTCTACAATATACTCCATTGTGGCTATTGATTGGTCAGAAAGAAAGGGGGAGGGAAAGCCTATCTGAGTCAATTGGGAGAATTGCATCTGCATATTGTTCATAGTTCAACTCAATGTGACCGAGCAATTGCTAGCTTGAAGGATCGTCACATGATAATGGATGAAATCCTTCACGCTTTTTGCAATTGATCTCTAGTCATCTATCCCTGCCTTCGTCAAATCAACATTCGACACTGTATACAATTTTCCCGAAAATTGCTCAACCTCGGGCACCCTTTCAGTGATGAATTGTGGAACCTACTCAATTGTGCCATACACTTCTCTACTTAAATTTTCCACATCTGCCAAGAATTGTATTGTCGGTTGTAGGGAAAAATAGAAAGTCTTGACTTTGTTCAAGTAGGAAACATATAATTGATGAGCCACCAATAGAAGATCTGATTGAGGAAGAGAGGGCTGGGAAGGGATTTTCAAATATTTATCTCAACCTCCTTTAACCCGATTTCTTCCATCAGTTCATCAATTTTCTTGTCTGATGCATTGAGTCGGTCCTACAAAGTTTCCAACTCTGTATCTTTGCTTCTCAATAGCTCCTCAGCTTGGCTTTGGGTTTCAGGTTCCTTTTCCTAAGAGACCTTCATTTCTCTAACGTCCTTTTCAAATTGAGCCCATTGGTTCCAAAGCTCCATATCCTTTTTCTACATCTCTTGTTCCAATTGATCTGATCAATCTAGAAGCTCTTTATTTTTCTCCTGGGCTTCTTTCTCCACATGAACTAGCTAGTCTAGAAGTTCTTTGTTTTCCTGTTGTAGATTAGCAACCAGGTTGGGATCCTAGGACTGGAACTTTGCAAGTTCCTCCTAGATTTTGGCTTTTTCTTCCTGCACTTGTTTAGACAAGTGTGCAATTTTAGCATCCTTAGCCTTTTCCCTCTTTTTCAAGATCTCCACTCTTTCTTTAGCATTCTTGAGCTCTTCTTCCATCTTCTTTAGTTGATGACTATTCTTCAAAAATTTTGTAGTCACAACCTTCTGAGTTTCCTCCATCAGCTCAACTTTGTCTTGTGGTTGGGCTAAGTGTAGATTGATCCCTATAGCATGGATTGTATAATCATCATGTTCCATCTACCCTTGAAGTTTGATGGTGTTGGATGACATAATTGAAAATTTTATTGATCCCTAAACCTTATTGAAGAGGGTCGGCATTAATGGCTCAACATGTTTTGCGACATCCTTTTCCATTCTCTTTTGGGCTCTTCTAGCCCATGTTTCCTTAGTCATGTAATTTTGCTCAAATAATTTTGTTGGTGATCTAGTTTTTTTATTGACAAAGGATGTGTTGAGAGGAAGAGAGAAAGGGAATGAAATCATTGTTGATTCAACCGATGTCTTCTTTGGTAGGGTTACCATCAATGGGGAGAAAGGGGAAATTCCATGCTAGGTTTTGGTTGGAGAAGCAATGGAAGGACTCATAAGGGGTGATGGTGGTAGTGGAGATGTAGAGGTTACCATTTTTTGAGAAAGTTGAGTAGGATCCAATGCGACAAAATAAAAAGGATTTGTAATAGAAGGTTCAAATTGGGCCGTGACGAAAGATGGAGCAAACTATGGGGGAGTTAAAGCTACCTATCGGATGGGGGGAAATGAAGAATCAAAAGAACCTCCCACGGATGTAGAAGCAGAAAATGATAGGCCGACACTCAAATTAATTGGAGATGTAGACACAACAAGGTTAACTAAAGACTGAGATGCGAGAAGAGGGAGAGAGAAAGATACCTAAGCTACTAAAGACTCCAACCCCTAGCTCATCATAGCAAGTACTTGGAAGCTTTCTCTTGGAGTTGTATCAATATGAAACCTCTTCTTGGGTGGAGAATTTTCCATGTTTATGACCTCCTGAGATTGTTGGGCTACCCTAGGTCTCTTAGTAACCCATGTATGAGGTAGCATGGATGCAACATGGGGTGTAGTTACTTGCACACTCAGTGAAGTTTTTTCAGGACCTTTGGTTGCTTTTCCACCTCCCTATTTAGTTTGAGCCTTCTTTTCCTTTCTAGTTCCAAATATTTTAGTTGCTTCCTCCCAATCCATCTCCTCATCATCCTCAACATCAATGGCATCATCCTCTTTGTTCAAGATATCATCAAATCTGTCATCCATATCTGGCTCCTAGAACTTGACATCAAGACATTTGGTCTTTTGTCGATAAATCTAAAAATGTCTAGTATTATCCTCACTCCACTGGTGGTTCTTGGCTAATTCATTATAGAGGGTGGCCCCAATTTGGAACTTATCACTAGTCTTGGCCAAAGGGAAATAAAAATATAACCATGGCAACCTTCCTATTTCCATGGGAATATAGGCTAAGTCTACAAAGAGAGTATGGGTCCCTATCAATGGACTTTGCCAAGTTTCCAAGTAGGGCCAGGAGCTATGAGTCACTTTTATGTTGAGAGCTACCAAGTCATCATCGAGATTATATTCCCAGTTTTCAAAAATAAATAATAGCACCAGATGAGAAAGCTTCATAGTTAATATACCTTTTTTTTTCTTTTTCCCCAGTATTATTGTTCCAAAGCTTAAGGGGCATTTGAAAAAGCCTTTCTTATTTTTTCCCCACAAAACCTTTTTTCTATAATTTCTAGTTGCCTAAAAATATCATGGGCCAACACCTTGTTTGTAACATAGACCTGGAAGTAGAATGGTTCCTTAGTAAAACCATGCATCTTGACAAATGAAAAATCATCTCTGAGAAACCAGTCAACAAGAGGGACAAAATATTGCATCCACCTCACTTTCTCAACAAAGAACCGCTAATAGCCAAGCTCACCCTCTTTATTAAAATATTGTAATATTGGAGTTAGAAAAAAATAAAAAAATGCATAATAATCAAGGTCATAGAAAGGAGATGGGTCCACACAAAAACTGGCTTCTCCACTCAACTTTCATCAAAGATAGACAAACCTATATGATTTTTAAAGAAATTAGGGTTTTGGTTTAAAAAAATGTGAGCAAGGAAAGAAGAAAACCTAAATCTATACAGCATGTGATACTCCTTGAATTGGTTCAACATCTCCTAAAAA
Source organism: Sequoia sempervirens (assembly GCA_007258455.2). Lineage (NCBI taxonomy): Eukaryota > Viridiplantae > Streptophyta > Pinopsida > Cupressales > Cupressaceae > Sequoia > Sequoia sempervirens. Next base: position 431,967,284 of record VDFB02193867.1, read on the forward strand.
ATGGCCTCCACAAAGTCATACCAAAATAGGGTATGTTGTTTTCTTAATTGAAAATCTATACCCATTTGAAACTCACGCACCTCTTTGTCACTATCCAGGATGCAAATGAAATCCAACATAGGGAATGCATCTTGCATGTCCTAGTTGAAACCATTGTTCCCAATCAAAAATTGCGGTGGGAACTTATCTTCCTTGGGCCTTTTTATTTCATGATTATAAAAACTCTAGGCATGGGTTTTGGTCCTCTAGAATTTTTCCAATTGGTTCATGGTGAATGTCTCAGGCGCTTCTCCAATATGTATCATCAGAATACATATCATGTCCCTAATAGCGTCAACGCTAATCACTACTCTTAGGTTCCAGCCTTTTATGATGCTCGTATCTGAATTGAAATTTTGAGCACATTCATTAACTAGCTCTAGGTAGTGATGCACTAAGGGAACCATATACAATGGAATACTACAGAACCATAACTTGTACGCCAAAAAAACTTGGTCATTAGTCTTTTTCATTCTTTTGTAGGTTGCCTCCCTAAGACTCCTAGGGTTGGTTTTGAGCTTAGGATCATAAATATTATCCCATTCTTCTGCTATTTGGACCTTGTTACTATGGGTTGTATTCTACATGGCATGCATGTGAGGCCATTTTGGATTCTCAGGCATCCAAGGTGAGGCATAAGAAATGTCACTAAAAACATGGGCCATTGGTGCTATCAAAGTGGCGTCTGATAGGCTTCTGATTGCCTCTACTTCTGCTTCCATTTCAAGATTCTATGCCATTTCAAGATTCTGTGGAAACCTTTGCAAACGCTTATTTCTCTCCACAACTCACACTTGAATTTTCTTAGCAAACTATGCACTCAAAACTCTTCATAGTGTTAATCTTTTTCATGCAACATAACCCTTTTCTTAAATTGGAATTGGAAACAATGACTATTTTTAGCAATAAATTTTGCATGTACCGCCAACTCTTTTGTTCATGTGAAATAAATTCTTACCTTTTGAAAAGAAATTAATTCATAATGATGATTAGCCATCATGTCATATAGTGCCATCTCTTGGGAAATTCAGTTGCAAATTGAAGGAATACAAAATTTTTTGCATGTTTTTCATTAATAACTTTAGAAGAATGACTAAGCAAAAGGGCGTAATAATTACACAAAAATATTTGAGTTCATCCTTGGAGACTAAAAAGAGTCCATAGCTTGACACTTAGTACTCGACTGTGCAGACTATCACTTGTACTTACTACAAGTTTTAGCTGATTAATTACCCCATCCTAATTCATATGCAACACACACAACCTAGTGGTATTTCGAGTTTACACTTCAATCAACATCATGCTTATTGCACACATTATACTTTAGCTACCTCTATAAATAGACCTAAGGATAGCCACAAAATTTATACTTTGTAATTGGGCTTATTGATAGAGGAAATGGATACTCCTATTAGGTTAACTAGCAATAGGTCTCGAGAATTTTTCCTAGGATAAATTTCCAATAGGTGCTTGAAGCATATGACAAAGAATAAGCATTCTTTGGCCATAATTCCAATGAAATGGGTACTGGGGAAATATTGTATAGAATATGAGGACAAGTATCGAGTGAACACTAATATTTATTCTCATTTTGTTTCCTCTCTACTTTATATTTGGTTGTCAAAGCCAATGGTACTAAGACTTACCATGGAGATTTTTCCCAAGCGCTATCTCAGAGGCTTCGAGGAAATTTAGATGAATGTCGTGTATGACCTTGGTATTCCAACAACAAGTTATCTCCGTCATCATATTGAAGAGGATGCAGTGGTGCCTTGGGTGCCATTTCTAAGTGAATTTCACATGATGACCATTGGAAAACATCGTCAAAGGGTGTCTCATTCCTTCCACTTCTTGCTAAGGTGCTACAATGTAGAGATTTTCTATGATGTGGAGTGGTATACCGATTTCAAAAACCTGGTGTATCCTCCTCCACTTGTTGTTGCTCTTGTCAAAGATCATACCATTCCTATTTACTTTGTTTCTCATGTTGATGATGAAGCTCCTATTGATGATGTCACTCCTTTTGAATGAATGAAATCTTTTCTCCTCTCTTTTTCTATATATATTTCTCAAAAAACTTTGTAATATATATATTCTCAAAAAGCTTGGCCTAAGGGCCATTTTGAATTGTAATATCCCAAAGTAAATATTACCATATAATGAATATATAGCTCTTTTTTCCAAGTTTCTATCTCCATTTATTTTGGATTCTTTCATGTTTTAAAGGGTTCCACTAAATAAAGACTCAGTTGAACAAAACACACAAAAATATTTACATGTTTATGTATTTACACTGTTACAGGATGAATAAAGCTAATTAAAAAGTTTGAGGTGAATTCCATTGAGAAGAATTCCCAATGCTTCTTTTTCCATATTCTCTAATTCAAATGAATTATGTTGCTTGCATTTAGTGATGTGGAAAGGACCCTCCCACATACTATTGAATTATCCATGTTAGTTGGGCTTTGTGGATCTCTCATTGAATTTGAGCACCAAATCTCTACACTTAAGACCTTGGTCAAAGGTTATGTTATCAAAAAACTTCTTAACCACCTATTGATGGTTACACATGGTTGTTAGTGCATTTTAACTTTTTTCTTGTGCCTCTAATAGTTCAACTAACAAGACCTCCATGGCTCCATTTTTTTCTACCTCTAGAGACTTAAGCAATTTTAGTGCAATAATTTCCATAGAGATAGACAATAGTGCTTCCTTCCCGTATACTAGCTCGTACGAAAAATTATTTAAGACTTGCTTGGGAGTTATGTGGTCCACCCAAAGTATTGCTTTGAGGTTGTTATGCCACTCTCTCTGATTCTCCAACCCTATTCATTAGATGAGTTAGACTAAATTCTTATTAGTTGACTCGGTCAGACCATTTCACTGTGGGTAATAGTTTGAATATGTCTATAGGAATATTCCATGCTTAAGTGAAAATTGACATACCTTCAAACCTAGGAAGGCTCTCAATTTGTCAGAGATGAGAGTCTTGGGTGGTCTGAACCTTTCTACCAGTTCATCGAGGAATTTTACAATCTCCACCTTCATCGCATTCTTTAGGGGCATGGCCTCGACCCATCTGGTAAAATAATCTATGGCCATAAGGATCCATTTATGCCCGACACTAGAGGTGGGATTGATCATCCCAATGAAATCAAGCCCCCATTGTGTGAAGGGTTCTTCAACCACTATCAGATTCAGAGGCATTGCTTATTTTTTCCTCCTTCCTCTGAAGAATTAGCATTCCTTGTAGGATTTAACTAGAGAATGTGAGTCATTGAATAGTGTAGGCCAAAAATACCTTGCACACATAATTTTAATGGAAGTGGTCTTTATAGAGAAATGTCCACCTACAAGACTACTATGGAATATGTCAGAATTTTTTTGTGCTTGCTCTTGTGTTACACACCACAAAAAGAACAACATTGAAATTCCTTTTGAAAGGGACCCCTTCAATAATTGCATACCCATTGTTTTTCAATCTATAAACCCTCTTCTTCTAAGAAGGTAGGCTAGACATATATTTCCCATTCTGCACGAATCTCATTTTGTCTTCCAACTAGTAGCCTTCAGACCCAGATTCATTTAGTAGAACTAGCTCGGGTTGTTCCTCCTCAACTACCACTTCTTCATCATGTTCCAAATATTCACATAATCCTCTCCCCCACATGATCTTTGTGGTCCTATCCTCAATTCCATATTCAAGGATCTTGGTTATCTAGTTGGCCCTTTCTTTGGTGATTTCTCCCTCCATAATGTACTCACACACACTAGAATGCAATGCATATACAACCACCTTGCTTCAAGATACGAGGTTTCAACAGTTTTTAAGACCCTTAACAATGGTGAACACCTACCTCTTGATGAAGTTATACTTCATCTCATAGTATTTTAAGGTCCAAGAGTGAAAGGCTATCAGATGTTCTATGTTTCCTTCACCATCCTTTTGGGTTAAAATAGTAGCAATGCTAGATTTGCTACTAAACACATAAATTATAAAGTCCTTTGACAAGTCTAGATTCACCAACATAGGAGCTGAGGAAATAGCATCCTTGACCTTATCAAAGGCTTCTCTTGCCTCCTTTTTCCATTTAAACAATTGATCCTTCTTGAGCATCAGGGTGATTGATATAATTAAACCTCCAAAATTCAAAACGAATTTGCTTACAAAATTTACCTTCCCTAGGAAGGACAAAACCCCATTTTTTTACTACTAGGGGAAGATCCTTGATATCCTTCACCTGATCTAGATCAATAGAAACCCAATCTTTAGACACTACATGTCCCAATAATTTTCCTTGAGGCACTCTAAAAATACATTTTTTGGGTTAAAGGATATCCCGAACTCCTGATATTTTTTAAAAACCATTTCAAGATTATCAAAATGATTATCTTTTGACTTAGAGAATACAGTAAGATCATCCAAGTAGATAAAGATTATCTTATTGATCATTTCTCTAAAGGAAATGTCCATTGCACGCTAAAAGGAGGCTCCCACATTTGAGAGACTAAAGGGAATTTTTGCATAGGAAAACATTCCCCACTTAGTAGTGAATGTTGTTTTGTGTTAGTCCTCCTCTTTGACCTAGATCTAGTTGTAACCGAAGAAGCCATCCAACAAAGAAAACATTTCTAAGCTAGCCACTATCTGCCAGATTGAATCCATGGAAGGAAATGGGTAGTGGTCCTTTAGGGATGCTCTATTAAAATCTCAAAAATCAACATAGAGGCAAATGTCTCCATTTTTCTTTCGGATAGGAACCAAGTTGGACATTAATGTACTATGCTTGATTGAAAAGACAATCCAAGAGTGGATTAGCTTCCTCAGCTCTTGCACCATTAATGCTTCAATATTTGGGTATATTGGCCTTTGCTTCTAGCTGACAAGTTGTGCCCCTTCCATCAGTTCAATGGTATGCTGGATGACTTTGGGATCATATCCCTTGAGGTCATCATATGACCAGCCTACTAATCCTTTATATTTTTTGCAAAAATGAATGAGTCTATCTTTATCATGTTGTAGAACATCCTTCCTAACCTTAAGTTTCCTTCCATCTCTGACCTGAAGATCTTCATAATCGCCCTTATCTCCTACAAAATTCCTCATGTCATTTCTCACATCATCACAATCAAATAAATTTTTGAGAGTGACAAGTCCTTTCAGAAGCATCTTGGACCTCAGTTGAATAATTTTCCCTTCATAAGCTTTGACAATTCTTGGTAAGAGTTGATCGATGAACTCTCCTGTGTGTTGACTAAATGAGTTGATTTATTGGTCACTTTCGAACACTTGCCAACATTAGTTATTGTTTGGTATTCTGGGTTAGCCAATCACTCACACATTGTCTACATTTTCAATTTGTAAACAAATATTTTGGCACCTGATTGTCTTTCAGCACTTCTAGGGTTTTTCACCTAAAAGGGGAAAGATGGGAAAAATTGTAATGTATACATTCAATATTAATGTAATGATGGATGCAATGTGCCTAATTATGATGCCTAAATGCAGTAAACTAAAAAATAAATGATTTAGAGATGCTAAACCTAAGAAATGTAAAGTGCTGGAAAACATAGTGATTTATGCAAAAACACCTAAGAATGCAAGTAAATGAAAATAGAATTAAACATAAATGGAGAGGTACACCTGGAATATAATGTCTAATGTAGAAAGGCTTTGGAATCCTTCTAAGTTGAATAGAAATGTTGAATGGGATACTTATGCCAAGCTAGGTGACTTAGTCTAGTTTCAGAGAAAATTTGTCGGAATGGGAATCTACCAAATGGTTACTTAGAAAAGTAAAAATAATTTTTCAGGCATAGCAGTGGGACTAATTTTCCACAGATGGCGACTTAGTCCACCTAGTAATTTTAGGAAATTTAGGGTAGAATGTCATGTGAGAAAAAGGAAAATAAAGAGAAGGGTTTTCCCCCAAAACAAAAATATCAAAAACATAATGGATCCATGGATTTGGGGTTAGTATGTTCTTTGCATGAATATTTTGTTTAAAGAGCTTAGAACTACCATCATTCCCCAAATACATAGAATTGGAAGAATGACACAAAGTGAGTGAAAAAAAGAAAGAAAGATCCATTTGGGTCAACATGGAAGAGACATAGGATGTCTCTAGGCTTTGCATCATCCTCAAGAGGAGAACACAAGCAAAGGAAAATGAAAAGGTGAACAAATATGGAAAATTGTTTGGGTCAACATGAAGGATGCATTGCGGTCTCAATGCATTGCGTCATCTCCAAAAGGAAAAAACAAGAAAAAGAAAAAGACAAGAAAAAATGAAAAGGGGCCTTTTTAGTCAGCATGGAAGAGACATAGGGCATCTCAACACTTTGCGTCATCCCCAAAAGGAAAACATAAAACAAAAGAAAAAATAAAAATAGAAAGACCTTTTGTATTAACATGGAAGATACATAGGTCATCTCAACACTTTGCATCATCCCCAAAAGGAAAACACAAAATGAAAGTGAAAGGAAAAAGAAATGTACAACATATAGAAGAATGAAGGGACAAATAGAGGAGTGTTACGAAGAGATAACATCAAACATCACATTATGGGGGAACACAATACACACATACAAACATAAATAAATAAATGCTAGTAATGCAAAGGAAAATTGACCATTAAACAAGTCATCTGCCTCCCAATCTCAATCGGTATAAGTGGAAGGTGAATAACATAGATAGAGGACAATGAAAAATGCATTACTAGGAGAAGGCTATTGACTTCTTGCCCCCAATGAGTACAAGGCAAGAATTAGCCAAGATAGGTGATGAGAAAGGTCATGCAATAGTGAGAATGGAAGATTCTACAACTATTTCATGATGAGGGGAATTGGTAATGGTTTAAGGATTTATTGGATAGTAATTATCACCATCAAAATGATATTTGTTCAGTATTTCTTTCAATTAGCAACACTCATCACTTCTATTTCCAAGAACATGATGATAAGCTCAATGTGGAATGTTAGTATCTTTAGGATAGATTACAAACCTACTCATAGGTGGTAATAAAATGAGTTCGTTGTTTAGAAGGATTTACAATTTCCTTTAACATTTAGGTGGTGGATGGAGAGAAAACTTTACCTTTTTCAATTTTTAAGGTCATAATTTGCATTTACTAGATTCACCCTTTTCATGGATTGAAGAAGGAAGAGGACCCATGGGTATCCTATCATCCTTGTCATTGGTATCATGTAAGGGTTGTTCACAAGGAAGGAGGACATTCATATCGAGGTGGGGGGAGGGGCGAATCAAAGATCATCCTCCCATCATCATGAAGTCTCCAATATTCTAAATGAGGTTGGTTGTCATGAAGAGGATCGTGATAGCCTAACCCTATTGTGTTATCATCTTTTGAATTTGTTCTAAAACTTGATGAATGTTATGTTTAGTTGTTATGTCACATCCTTGTTTTCTTAAGATTGTAAAACCTTTGCCATAAGTTTCTTCAAGGTTGACTAGTGTACTGGTGAATTTTTTTATCATAGAATGGTTGATGACTTGCTTGATTAGAGGAACTAGGTCCACTTGATGGAGGGAATTTAGGTCCTCCATTCATTTCAGGATGTAGGTACCTGAACATATCAGGAGGTGAGACTGTAGGAAGGTCTTGTTGTTTCATGGATGGATAAAGGATGCATTGGATTCAAGGTTGTCAAGACATTCATTTAAGAACTTATTCATGCTATCATCATCTTCTCCAATGATGTCAACATCACAAGGAGGACATTCATAAGGAGTTGAAGGAGAATGAGGAAGCTCAAGGTCATTAGAATTAGTTCCAAAGGCACAATTTGACATGTCCACTAAAGATTTTATTGGCATCCAAAAATTATTAAAGAAAAAAGCCATGATGCAAGAAAATTATATGCAAGAAATAGAAGAAAACAATAAATCTGGAAATTATGACAGAATGTAATAATAGAAAACTAAAATACAGGAAATACCCAAAAAATGCTAGAAATTACAGTGCAAAATGTATAGAAGGACTAAGTCACCCAATGTGGCAAATTAGCCCCAATTTTGATTTTTACGAATTTTTAGAAATTTTGAATGCAATTTGATTTTTTTCAAATGCACAGATGTAGCTAGAGTATGAAAATGTTTTTTTTTTTTTCATTGAAATAAAATTCAAAAATGCAAGCTATATGAGATTTTCACTAATGCAATTTTGAAAACCCTAGGATGTAAATCAAACAATGCAACGCCAAATGCAAGGATAATGCAAGTTAAACCTAGGATGCACTTGAAATAAGAAGCAAAAATGTTCAAACGTTGGGCTCACAAAAATCTAAACAAAGATTTTGGCACCCGATTGTCTTTCTAGCACTTCTAGGGTTTTTCACCTAAAAGGGGGAAGATGGGCCAAAATGCAATGTATACATTCAATATTAATGCAATGATGGATGCAATGTTCCTCATTGTGATGGGTAAATTCAATAAACTGAAAAATAAGTGATTTATTGATGTTAAACCTAAGAAATGCAAAGTGCTAGAAAGCACAGTGATTTATGCATAAACATATAAGAATGCAAGTAAATGATAACAAAATTAAACAGAACTAGAGAGGTACACATGGAATTTGATATATGAAGTAGAGAGGCTCTGGAATCCTACAGATTTGACTAGAAATGTTGACTGGGACACTTATGCCAAACTAGGCAACTCAATCTAGTTTCAGAGAAAAACTGTTGGAACAAGAATCAGCCAAATGGGTACTCATAAATGTGAAAATCAATTTTCAAGCTTGGAAATGGGACTAATTCACCACAGATGGCAACTTAGTCCACCTAGGAATTTTAGGAAATTTGGGGAAAAATTCTATAGCTCTTGATTTGTACTCCCTTTTCTGATAGGTGTCTGATCTTGGTTTTGCAGAAAATGGGCTGAAAGAGGTCTCCAAGCTTCAATTATGGATTTTTTGACTTTGATGACTTTTATGGATTGAATTTTTTTTTTTTGACACTTTCCTCTTCGATAAATCTACATACAAGACCTGCAAAAAAACATACAAAGAGGGGACAAAGGGTTAAGGTTTAGAGTATAGGGGTTTTCCTTGGTCAAACCCCACTTTGGTAATCAAACCCTAGATAATGAAATGAAATAAGAAGAGAATAATAAATAAATAACATGCAATGTAAGAAACTTACCAAACCATTGATGTTGAAATATGAAGATATGCAATGAAGTGCTCCAATGGATGACTTGATGATGCTTAGAGTGCTTAGAATGCTTGAGAATGACTTAGAGATTAATTTCTTGAGTGTTGGATGAAACAAGTGTAAAATAAGAGGGAAAACCCTTTATTTATACTTGATTTTCCAATATTTACCAAAAATAACACATCATAGGCTAACCTCAAGGGTAAAAGAATAAAATCTCACCAAAAAATTGAAACTATTTTTATTTTTTTGCCTAGTGGGACTAAGTTTCCCCAGGTGGCAACTTGGTCCCACCAGGGAAATTTTACTAGGTGTTAGAAATTGAAGTGCATTTAATAAGGTTTAACAGGAATATTCTTAAAAATAAACTTTAGTAGGGCCATAAAGTGAATTAAGGGGTCAATTAAGCACAAGAAATGGTTGAATTAGTGAGGAGAATTCTAGAAAAGCGTGAGATTTTGTTACAACACTTTGAATTAAGACTTGGTAAGTGATAAAAAGGGGTTATTTAAGTGAATTATAATGAAAGGGTCCTAGAAAAGTGTGAAAGTGGGTTATAATACTTCAAAACACTTTTACAAGGCGTCTTATAAATCTTAATGATTCACAAGGGTCCAAGACCTAATGTGAATGTGTTGACCACATTACAACATTAAATCTAGGAAAAATCAAGCCAAAGACCACTAGGAGGGCCTGGACATGAGAAAAAGTAGAACGGTTACTTTTTTTGTTTCCACACAATTAAGTTGAAAACAGGGTCAAATTGAGCTCCTATCATTTCCATGCAATCCACAGCTACATTTTTCTCTTTGGGCACCATTTGGATATTGAGGCTTGAAAGCTTTAAATCATGTCCTGGACTCTATGTCTATAAGATCGCATGCAAACATTCTTTGATATAGAGACACCTCAAACTTGATTGACTATTATCTTAGAGTCTTTGAACACCATTATTTGTTTAATGCCCATCCACTCTATAAGGCTTAGACCTTGTACGAGGCCTTCATATTCAGCTTCATTGTTTGAATAGGAAAATTGAAAGAAAAAATATCTGAGTGTCTTTTCATTGGATGGGGATGCCAAACATATCCCAGATCCCTCACCAAATTTACATATCCCTCTATTAAAATGCAATGCACATAGTTCAGAGGCTTGACCACCCTCAGATTCCTTCATCACCTTTAGAATCACTTGATCCTCATTATAGATCACATAAGTTCCCAATCCATCAGCATGTTAATTGCCGAAAGGATCAGTGTCTATAAATTCACTCAAGAGGACCTCTTCTTCATCAGTCCAGTCTTCGGTCACCTTCTCATCCTCAAGTAACTCAGTACAATACATCTTGTCCTTGGTGATAGAGGTATGAGTAGCCTCAAAATTTATCATGGCTTCATCTGCTACATGTTCTAAATGCAAATTTTTAGACACTATCTTCATTTTAGCTCCATGCTTTGTCCTAAGAATTAAGTGTGACCAATCTAAGGAAAGATACCCACCTATTTTGGTAGTGAACTCCCAGGATAGGAAAAGACTGAACATGGGGGGATGCCAATGATCATGATTTCTTGTGGGACTATGATACTAGGGAAAGAGAATAGAGTCAAGGGGAGGTTCTTGATGAAACCTATAGTTTCAACCTTATTCCCATCAAGCTACATAACCCCTCTATTTAAAGGTTCATAGCTAAGTCCTAAGGCTTTAACTATTTTCTTAGGCATGACTATTGTGCTAGCACCAAAGCCAATCATAGAATTATGCAACAATTTATTACCCACAATGAGAGTTAAGAAAAATGGTTTTGGTTTCAGCTTACCTCTACTTTTGGTAGAAGCTTCCTCTCCTTTGTTTGTGAGGACTTTGGTGTGAGATGATGAATCAATGACCTTTCCTTTGGATGGTTTCTCTATTGGATCTATATTGGAATCTTCCAGTAGGGCCTTCTACAACAACGACTTCTCCTCCAAAATAGCTAATATATCCTAAAAGAATACATTAGTAGAGGCTTTCTTCAACTGTTCCACCACATTGAATGGCAACAAATTTGAGACTTCTTCTCCCTGGATTTTGTTATAACAATTTCCTTGTGTGGCTGAGATTGTTGTGCAATTGTGGAGGTACTAGGAGCTTGGTCAGGAACACTTTTGAGTTGTTGAGCGACCATTTCACTCGTGAATATCCTATTTGAGTGAGTGTTATAATCTAATTTCACTTGTGGGGTCTTTGATGTGGATGCACCATTTACAAACATCTCCTCTTCTTCTTCAATCCATGAGAAGAGTGTGTGATCGAGAGCTATATTTGTTTCTTTTTCCAAGGACATTCCTTTCATTTGAGTGGTGAGTGCCACATTTTCCATTTGTGGAGAGGCATATGTATAACCTCTAAAATTTGGTGTGATTCCTTGACTGCATTGTTCCACCACTCTTTGTTGTAAATTTCCACACAGATAATTTTGGGGCATATGTGCTTCATTGCAGGGGAAGCACCAAGGATTGTTATCATCAATGAGATTTTTTTCCCCACTACCAACTCTCTATTGGATGAGCATTCTATAGAGTAGGCACTGAAACTATCTAATTATTTGTTTGAGTCTATGGATTCATGCACATACCTCCTTGGACCTGATTTTTCTATTAGGAAACTCTTTCACCTTGGTAATTTTGGAAAGTTGTCTTTGTAGGCATAGAATGTTGTTGTTTGATACTAGTTATTTCATTTAAGAAGTTCTGCAACAACTCCTTGAATTTTGAAGAGTTAGATGTAGAAGCAACATTTTTGGCACACTCAGATATGCGTACATAGATTAGGGAGGAGCAGATGCACTGGTAGAAACTATCTCCTAGGCTAGAGCCGACAACTCTACAAAAATAGGCATAACATGCCAAGGCAGTAACTTAGTGGCATCGATCAAATTATTCTCTACCTTAATAGTGATTTTATATGCATTCAGCAAGGTGCTCCCACCAAGGGACATTATCATCACTGAAATGTCAACCTTAAGAGATTTTAGATAGAACATTAATGCTAAATCAGCAGGCAGGCGGATAATAGTCTGGATCCTTTGCCAAGTTGTGTGAAATTGGGCATTTAAGTCGATCATGGCCTCTTGAGTGGTGTGCTCTATGGTCACCTACTACTGAAATAGTGAAGATCAATCTCCATTATTTTAAAACTGCTCGTAAAAAGGATCTCTGAGCTGATCCCAAGTACCAATAGTATTAGCTTCTAGTGTGTGGTACCAATCTATTGTTTTTCCTTTGAAAGAGGATGCAATAAACCTTAGTGCTACATTCTATCAATGACACCATGCACCAGACACACATCTGTCACATCTTACAGATGGTCAGATAGTGTTTTCTAGCCTTCACTAGTGAATTTTGACAAAGCTTTCAAAGCATATGTAGGGATGAGAGCCCACACGGTCAGTGCTACTAGTGCTATGAGAGGGATTCTGGCGTCCCATGCTACAAAATTTATGTTAGCCATTGTTGATGGTTTTTTCTGCACAACAACTCAAACAAGATACAAGTATCCTATCTCTCTTGAAAGGTAGATCTCTATCAACAAACCTTAAGAGATATCCCCAAGGTCTGTAATGTCAGGTCTTGACAATGCATAAACAACACAAATAATATGTGAAAATGTTGGTAATCACAAGGGTCCTTACAAATGAACAATGTTGGAAGTATACTTTCATTAGATGAAACAATATGATGATGCTTTCAATCCTAAAACTAACCTAGATTCAAAGAAACAACAAAAGAGAAAGAGTTGAGAGAGATTATATTCTAAACCAAATCCTAATATCAATCACAACAATGATGAAAGATGCAAATGGACAAATCTCTAATAAAACCAATCTCTACTTGATCAAGGAAAACCCCACAACTCTGCAGAAATGGTGCAATCTTCTAAGGAAACTGAAGATTTTTAGACTATGAATATTCATTCACATACCCACTAATTGGTACAATGTAAACAAACATCCATAGTTGAACTAAGCACAAAATGAGGGCCAGAATAACTTTACACAACAAATTACAATCAACAAATTGCTAAAAGTATGGACTAGAGATCGATCAACATGATTCACATTTCACCATCATTGCAAAAGGACTGAAATCTAACATCTAACATTTGAGAATCAAGAGCAAGAAACCATGAACTATCAAAGTGTAACACAAAGCTTTCCAAATCAACAATCCAATTGCATTTTCTTCTCAAGCATTACATAATAATTTCTAGTCTCTCTCCTCTCCTACAACTACTATCTTGTAGAATCTAACTCCTAACTTAGCCAATTCTGGCTTTTACATCTTCTAATCAACTCTTCTCTAACCTAGTCTAACCCCTTACAAATGAGAAGGTACGGGGCTTTTATAGAAAATTACATTTTGAATCAAAGGCCAAGATTCAATTCATCCAATGGCTGCAATTGCATTTTTAGAAGAATTAAATTGTTACATTTAATTTGGGAGCCAATGGTACATCATCATCCAATTGCATAAAAGTAGTTACATCATGGAACAATGAGAAAACAATATTATGCCAGCTTGTCATTAATGATAATTCTAATTGGATGATGAAATTAGCTTCACATGTCCTCCAGAAATCTCCTCCAGCTGTAGATAGTTTGGGCATAGATTCTTATGCAGGCCCCACTTTTAATATGTGAATTGAACTCTTCCAGATTTCCCTTTTGGCACAAAATGTCCCTCTTTTTATTTATTTAATCCTAAAAAGTAGATATCATCATTAGTAGCTCACATGTTAAAAATCCAATCCATATTAAACTTAAATAAAATTTTGGCCTCTTAAACAAAACTCACATTTTTTTATGGAAACTTTCTATTTGGAAATTTTTATTTTCAAATTTTTTTCCAATTCAAGAATTCTTCATTTTTAGGAACATTTTAAAATTTCAAGGAAAAAATCCATTTTGGAAATTTTCCATTGGAAAAAAATGCATTTCGGAAAAATTTCCACTTTGGGAAAAAATTTCATTTTGGAAAAATTTCTATTTTTGGAAAATTTCGATTTTGAGGGGGCTTGAAATTTTTCAAGGAAATTTCAAAAATTCCATTTTTGAAAATTTTGAGATTTTGAGGGGGGCTTGGAATTTTTTGAAAGTGGAAATTTCAGGATTTTGACCCCCTCACAGAAATCCAACCCCAAAGGAAATTTGGGAATTTCATCAAGGACAGAAATACCCGAATTCCAAGCAAAGTTAGAATCTCCTAAACTTCATAACTTTTTTTCTATAAGGATTTTTTCAAAAGTTCAAAAAGCAACCCAGCCTAATTTTTTATCCTCTATCCACGTGTACAAAAAAGATTTACATATGATGCTGAAAATTTCCATTTTTGGGAAATTTTGGGATTTCCACCTCTTCGCATAAATTAGAATTTAGGGGATTTCCATCAAGGACGGAAATCCCCCATTTCCGGGTAGGGTCAAAATCCCCTAAACTCTATAAATTTTTTCTAGAAGGAATTTTTAAAAAGTTCAAAAAGCAGTCTGACCTAATTTTTCATCCTTTATCCACGGGTGCAAAAAATATTTACATATGATGTTGAAAATTCACTTCAAAATCCTCATTTTCAAATTCCAAGATAGGTGAATTTCCTCTAGAGCCTCAAAATATTGTGTTCATCAAACCTAGTCTAGACTTAATCCCAAAATAACCTCCCAAGAAGAGAAAAACCAAAAATTTAACCAAGCCAAGATGTAGAGATACAAAAGAAAAAAGAGGATCCCCACCTTTTGTGGGGCGTGTGTGCAAAAATTGCACAATAGCCATTAGTAATGGGAATATTGGAGGGGTCAGGATGTTAACTGGATAGGTTCTTGCTTATATTGTTACCAGCAGTGGCACTAGCATGCTAGAGTTATTCACTATCTATGATCTAGTAACAGGTCTATGAATCATACACCTAATTTTAATTTAGATAAATTCAATCAAAGTCCCATCGAGCATACCAGAAAAAGAATTGTTAATGCCTAAAATTACTAGACACACAACCTTATGGGAAACTCAGTTAATGGGGAGACCAATTACACTAAACTGAGTAATCTCTAAGTTTAAAAAGGTCAGCTCTTCCATGTATCAGGGGGTGAAAAGGGAAAAGGAAGCAGATATATTAAAATAAAATCTAATCTAAGGCGATGTACTGAGATTTAAGTAAATAGGCATGGTAAACCTTCCTTTTAGATGAGATTTGAGGGTTTGTTCAGTAATCTGCATGTTTGAAAATAATAGAAAGTAGAGATGAAAATCCTAGGAAGTCAATCAAATAACATAATATAACTTTCATATGCATTCACTAAACATGAAGAGTTCAATACATGATCTGAACAACAAATTTATATTGAGATTATAGAAGTTTTGTAGAGAAACTACTCGGTACAACAAACAACAGAGTATATTGTTTTATCAAATAACTAAGAAATAGAGAGGCCAAATAGATCGACATAGTTTGTAAGTCTTAATACAATAATTAGAAAAGAATACAAAGTCTTAGAGTCTTTTAGTGCTTTTATCGTGTATTTTTGAACCCTTTTTTAGAGAGATTGACTAGTATATATAGTTCCCTTCCACTTCTCGAAAGTTGAATAACCAAAAATATTCCCTAGCCATGGGCCATGTTCCTTGTCACAATGATTCTTCAAAACCAATGCAACAAAAAGATTTTGAAGCATGGCATTTTGTTGCCTCAAACAAAGTGTGCTCCCCTACGAATGGTAATTGTGATCCCATAATGGGATTAGTGAAATTCCCATAAAGACATGTGTCTAACCGTTTGAAGAATTAGTTAGGACATGTGGCATGGAGGTGGGGCCTCTCATTCATTCTTCCTTCCCTTGAGACTGAATTCCCAATAGAGGTGACATGTTGTGTTGTTCTTGCTTCAAGATTTGATTGTGGGGTCGACCAAAAAGATTCCCACAAGAAATGCAACATGGCACACTCACGAAGCTCAGAGATGAAAAAAAGGGGAGAGGATTCCCAAAGGTGCATGCTACTGACATGTGGCGCAAGTGGATGAAGGCACCACCAAAAGAGAGCCCAAAAATAATATAACATACAAAGTGTAGGGCAATGCTAGAAAAAGCATCAAAAACCACTCGGAGGGAGCTTTAAGGATTATTAAATATACAATATGGTTAAAAATGGGTTTCATAAGTACAACATCCCCTCTTATAAGTTTAATCTCGAGTACAAAAATGAGGTCATTAAGAAACATGTTAGTCATCCTTCTACTATCTTTCATAGTTATGAGAACATCTTAGAGAAAAAGGAACAAACAATTGACATAATCCTTAATATTACATTTCCTATTAGTGAGGATGATATAAAACAAGAAGATACAAGCATAGACAATCATGCAAACCATAATTTTTCTTCTTCCAATGCCTCTCCTAATAGAGATGAAGATATCTTGGTGAAAGAAGACACAATCATTGTGGATCATGAGAGTCTTGATTATCTCTCTCCTCCTCCCCCTTGGAAAGGTAGTATGATGCAAGAAGATGAGATCAGTGTCACCACTTTACTTATCCCAAATACATCTCTCAACACCTTCCCTAATGGCAAGAAGGCTTTAGTAAAATAGGGTACAATCGTGAATGATCATGAAAATCACATTTGTCAGGAGGACTTGTGGTTTGAAATTGATAACCTTATCTCACTCTTTCCTAATGTCCCTAACATTTGGAAAGACCTATTTGAACACAACCATTTAACTATTCATAATAATCAAAACCATAGTAGTCCATATCTTGATGCTTCCCCTATTAGTGATGAACCTTTTATTTTCCTCTCTCCTAAAATCTCCCCTACTAGGGTAGAAGTTATGGCACAAGAGAATGAGACCCTAGAAAACAACAATGAAATCATTGACAATTAGGATGATCACATCTATCCTTCTCCTGATATCTCTCCTAGTTGTGAAGATATTGTAGTGTTAAAAGATCAAAGCTATGAGAGTCACAAGAATCCTATTTTCCTTTCTCCCTCTAAAGAAAAAAATATTGAACAAGAGAATATCATAAATCATTCCCCCACTTGCGATGAAGTCATATTAGAAGAACCAATCCTTGAATGTCAAGAACATTTGGTTTGTAGTTCTCCTCAAAACTCTCCTACTAGGGAAGGTATGATGGTTAAAGAAAATGAGAACATTGACAAAAATAATTCCTTAGATGAAAGTGATGAAGTGAAATTAGACTCCGTTCACTAAGACATCATGACAAGTCTTTTGAGGTTATGCACATTAGATATCCCTTGGAGTACTCTTTCGAGCCTAAAATTATAATTTATACACCCTCTCAAAAAACCACTAGTTCAAAATAAAGTTATCCTTATCCTCAAACAACCTAAGAAAAATGTTTCTGATGGAGGAGCATCCTTGGTTCTTTGTAATCCTGCATCAACCAAAAAAAATATTTTCATTTCAATTTTGTTCTTGTTCAATTCAAGTTGGCAGATTCAACATTTCATCATATTTTTCTCACCACACCCTGCTGATCTATGTTTCATCTTGGACATGTTCATTTTCCCTTATTTCAAGATTTCAAAATGATTGGATCTTTTTCTAGCAAGTTCTCACTTATGGATTAAGTGATAATTTATAGAATAGAGCACCAGATCAGTTTTGAGCCTAATGGCTAGTTTTGTCTCTTATGGATCCTTCTTGTAACTTGTGGATCCTTGTGGCGTGTTTTGAATTATTCCATGGAGTGTCCCCGACCTTAATTTTGGTCCACACTTCATCCTATGCACCTATTGAGGAGAAAATCAAATTTAAGGCTAACCTATTTCATGCACATGTTACATTTCCTTCATCGGAGTGTAATAATCTTTGGCCGACATAGAGGATTCTAGATCTCTAGATGTGATATAAATCATTGTAATAGATCATTAGAGGAGTAGTAGTAGTAGAGGTAGATGAAGATTGGATTTGATATGTAAGATTTCAGCTCGTATTACGGACCATATAGGAATACTATAATTCGTGCATGTTGTATTAGGCTTGTGAGCCCAATTTGTGAACCTGGATGTTGCTGACTGATTGTAATTGAATTTCTAGTAATATGAATGTTTGAATCTGAATTTTTCTCCATATTTCGAGTGGCTTCTATTGTGTAACTCTTGTTGCATGGTTTGGATTTTTCTCTTTGAGGACCCTCCTACCGTGACTACACCAAATTGGTATTAGAGATAGGTTCATTATGTGAGAGATCATTAGAGTTTGCGGAGTCCTATTGAAGATTTTTTGTGGGGTGGAAGACTAAGGATCCAACTTATAGCTGCAAAGGACTTGTGTAAAGATGGTGGGAAGAACAAATGGTAGAGGAAATGGAGCAGGAGAAAATGCAGACCTAGGTCTAATGGAGATGTTGAGAGGACTTGCTACTAGATTAGAAGTTGTCGAAATGGCCCAAAGGATAGGTCAACCAGTTGATGATGTGAGTGATGAAGAGGTAGAAGAACATGAAGAAGGGGAAAGAAAAAATCAACCTGGCCTAGATTAGGGAGATGAGAGGTTCATAAGAACCCTAACCAGCATAAATACTAAACCACATTTCAATCCACCAGATTACACTAGTAAGTTGGATTCAGATGAATTTCTTGATTGGATAATGGAGATGGAGAAGTATTTTGATTTTGAAGGTACTGCTAAAGACAAGAAGGTGAAATTTTCTTTTACAATGTTGAAATGACATGCATCCCTTCGTTGGGAACATTTGTAGATAGATAGGAAAAGAAGATGAAAGGAGAAGATAAAATCATGGGATCGAATGGTGAATAAGTTAAAAATGAAGTTTATGCCCATAGACTATTAGATAAATTTTTTCCAGAAGTTGCAAAATTTGAAGTAGAAGGAGTCAAGTGTGATAGAGTATATTGAGGAGTTCTACAACTTGAATATTAGATCCAAAAATTTGGAGGATGAGGTTGAGCAACTAGCTAGATATGTGAATGGCTTGAAGCCATCTATACAGGATTAGATTAGTTTGATCAAGTTGCTAAGTGTGGAAGAGGCATATAAATGTTCCATAAAAGCAAAAGATAAGTTGAATAAAAGACATGAGCAAAGACAAAGAGGAAGACACAAAATATTTCAGAGAGGAATATTTTTTACCGAAAGGAGGAAGAGGATCTTTTGTAGATAAAAAAAACATAAGGAAGTTAGTAAGAATGATAACTCATACCATAGAGATGATGGAAACTCTTACCAGAGAGGAGGATATGGTGGTTACTAGAATGAGGGTTATAGAAAATATGATAAGGGATATGAGAAAAGAGTATTCAGGGGAACTTGTTTTAAGTGTGGTGGAGAAGGACATAGAGCATTTGAATGTAATCAGGGAGAGACAAGCAAAAGTATAGAGAACATTAGAAGAATAGCCTTTTTTGAGGAGGATCATGCCATATCATCTAATAAACCAGAAGAGGGAGAATTGTTGGTGAACAAAAGAGTATTGTGTCAAAGTGAGATGGAGCAAGAACCGTTGCAGAGAAAGAATTTTTTTTGGACTAGATGCAAGGTAGCTGGTAAATGTTACAGAGTGATTGTTGATAGTGGAAGCACCGAGAACCTGGTTTCTGAAGAAATGGTGACCAAATTGAAGCTAGAAAGATTGAAACACCTGAATCCCTATCAAATAACATGGATTCAAGATAAGCATAAGATATTGATAAGTGAACAATGTTTAGAGAAATTGAAGATACGAAATTAACATGATGAAGTTTTGTGTGATATCATCCCTATGGATGTATGCCATGTTTTTTTGGGAAGACCTTGGAAGTATGATAGATAGGATATTCATGATGGAAAAAAGAACACATATACCATTTTTGCTAATGGGATGAAGCAGACTTTGTTGCCATTAGAGGATGTTCCTAAAGTTGAGGTTTGTACGAATGCTAGAATTTGTTTGGTTGATGGAAAGAGATTTTAGGATGGACTGAGACATGAGAACATGTGTTGTGCCTTGGTTCTTAAGAAGGTTGAAGATTTGAAACATGTAGAAGAACAACCATAGGAGATAAAAGAGTTGTTGACAAGATATGAATATATCATTTCAGAAAATGTACCTAATGGATTGCCACCTATGAGAAGTATTAGTCATTGCATGGATCTAATTCTTGGAGCTATTTTTCCTAATAAAGCAACACACTAGATGCCACTGATAGAGAATGAAGAGTTGAATAGACAAGTGCAAGATTTTTTGAGGAAGGGTTTGATCAAAGAAATCTTAAGTCCTTGTGCAGTACCTATTATTCTAGCACCTAAGAAGGATGGAGAATGATGTGTGCAAACTCTAGAGGCATAAACAAAATCACAATGAAGTATAGATTCCCTTTGCCCCAAATGGATGAAATTATGGATTTTTTGACTGGAGCTAAATAATTTACAAAGATAGATTTGAAGAGTGGATATCATAATATCAGAATTAGAGAAGGGGATGAGTGGACGAAAACATTCAAGGCAAATGAAGGGTTGTACGAGTGGTTGGTGATGCCTTTTGGACTAACAAATGCACCGAGTGCTTTCATGAGACTGATGAATGAGGTGTTGAAGAAATTTTTGGGTTAGTTTTTGATTGTCTATTTGGATGACATATTGATTTTTAGTAAGACTAGAGAAGAACATTTGTTGCATATAAGACAAGTTTTGTAGAGGTTGAGAGAAGACCAGTTGCTGATAAACATTAAGAAGTGTAGTTTCATGAAGGAAGAATTGGTATATCTAGGATTTGTGATATTTGTGGATGGATTCAAGATGGATCCTAAGAAGGTAAGAGAAATTGTTGAATGACATACACTGAAAAGAACTGGAGAGGTAAGATCATTTCATGGATTGGCTAGTTTCAACCGAAAGTTCATTAGGAATTTTAGTTCTATTTGCAGTCCTATGACAGAAACATTGAGAGGGGATAATAAAGATTTTAGGAAATTTGGAGTAGACCAGAGTTTTGAGTTGTTGAAACAAAAGGTGACTGGGTAGCCTGTGTTGGCTTTATCATAATTTAATAAGGTATTTCAAGTAGACTATGATGCAAGTGTAAATGCAATTGGAGCAGTATTAAGTCAAGAATGAGGACCACTTGCTTATTTTCATGAGAAATTGAATGATTCCAAGAGAAGGTATTCAATGTATGAACAAGAGTTTTATGCCATAGTTCAAGCCTTGAAGAAGTGGAGACATTACTTGTTTCCTAAGGAGTTTTTGTTGTATACAAATCATCAGGCATTGCAGTATTTGAACAGTCAAGGTAAGTTGAATCAGAGACACATGAGATGGGTGGAATTATTGCAGAGTTATACTTTTGTTTTGAAACATAGGAGTGGAAAGTCAAATATATTTGTTGATGCTTTGAGTAGGAAAAGGAATTTACTAGAAGAGATGAGAGTAGAGGTATTAGGATTTTATGAATTGAAGAGCTTGTATGGGAAAGACCTAAAATTTGTAGAACCTTGGAGAGCTTGTAAAGAACTAGTCTTGGAGGATAGGAGTCAATGGTTGGATTATTTCATTTAGGAGGATATGTTGTTCATAGGGAATCCATTGTGTATACCCTAGAGTTCAATGAGGGATAGATTGGTGAAAGAAAAACATAGTGGAGGAGTGGAAAGACACTTTGGAATTGATAAGACTGTAGCATTGGTAAGTGACAATTACTTTTGGCCATAGATTCATAAGGATGTTAGGAAATTTGTGTAGAGTTGTAGAGTTTGTCAAGCTGCAAAAGGGAGTAGTAAGAATTTTTGATTGTATAAGCCTTTAGTAGTTCCAAAGAGACCTTGGGAGGATATCAACATGGATTTCATACTTGTCTTTCTGAAGACATAGAGAGGTAATCATTCTATATTTGTGGTGGTGGATAAATTTTCTAAAATGGCACATTTCATACATTGTAAGAAGACAAAAAATGTAGTACATGTAGTAGAATTTTTTTTCAAGGAAGTGGTCAGATTGCATGGATTACCTAGGAGTATTATTTTAAACAAAGATACAAAGTTTGTTTGTTACTTTTGGAGGAAACTTTGGAAGAAGTTAAAGATAGATTTAAAGTTTAGTTCTACTTTTCACCCATAGACAATAAAGAAAAATTTAGTGAAGACAATAAAGAAGAATTGGAGAAATAGTTTCCTCAACAACAATCAGATGAGATAGAAGATATTTTGGATATCAGAGATGGGAGGAAAACACATGGAAGATAGTTTAAAGAATATCTTGTGAATTGGAAAGGTAGACTAGTGGAAGATTCTTCTTGGATTTCATAGGCTAAGGTAGAACGTATTGGTTTTCCTTTAGCCCTAGCAAAGTGAGGGAATCAATTTTCAATTAACCCCAGATGTTTGATGTAGGAGCATCCTTGGTTCTTTGCAATCTTGCACCAACCAAGAAAAATATTTTCATTTCAGTTTTGTTCTTGTTTAGTTCAAGTTGGCAGATTCAACATTTCATCATATTTTTCTCACCAAACCCTGTAGATCTATGTTCCATTGTGGACATATTCATATTCCCTTATTCCAAGGAATCATAATGGTTGGATCTTTTTCCAGAAATTTCTCACTTTCAGATTAAGTGAAAATTTCTAGAATAGAGCACCAAATCAATTTCAAGCCTAACGACTAGTTTTGTCTCTTTTGGATCCTTCCCATAACTTGTGGATCATTATGGGGTGCTCCAAATTTTTCTTTGGAGTGTCCCCAACATTAATTTTGGTCCACACTTCATCCTATGCACCTACCAAGGAGAAATTCAAATTTAAGGCTGACCTATTTCACACACATTATGTTTCCTTCATCGGAGATTGTAATAATCTTTGGTCGATGCAGAGGATTCTAGATCTCTATATGTGATATAAATCATTGTAGAAGATCATTAGAGGAGTAATAGTAGTAGAGTTAGAAGAATATCGAATTTGATATGTAAGATTTCAGCTCGTATTAAGGAGCATATAGGAATATTGTAATTTGGGCATGTTGTATTAGGCTTGTGAGCCCAATCTATGAACCCAAATGTTGTTAGCTGATTGTAATTAAATTTTTGATAATATGAATGTTTGAATCTAAATTTTCCTCCATGTTCATAGTGTATTTTTTTGTCTAACTGTTGCTACATGGTCTAGACTATTCTCTTTGAGGACCATCCAACAAAATTGTGTTCATCGATTCATATGAAATTTTCTATTATTATTTTGAGTTGTGGATCTCAAGGAAGGTAATTTGGTGTATGATCTATGTTATCCTTGAATCTTAGAGCCTCATATTGATCTATGTGCATGTTTGAAGATACAGTTGATTAATTTTATGTCTAATAGTGCAAGAAGGTCGACTAAGTGAATGTAGCATGTTGCGGATGTTTGAGGTAAAAAATTTTGAAGTATTTTTGTTTTCAAGCATGTTGATTTGGGTCCTCACTATGTTGTGGCTGACTTTGGTTGGTGTGCATTGAAAATTATCTATAGATTGAGCTAATAGCTTGTAAATATTTTCTATTTTGTTGAAGCCGACATATAGTTGATTAAATTTTTAGTTGTGGATATATATAAGAAATTGTTTATATCATTTGGATATATATACAAAGTGTGTTGAAGTGTATTGTGAACGTCAAAAGGATTTTAGAGAAATTATGCATAGTTTCACTTGTGCATAAAAGGATTTGTGAACTGAATTTTAGTAGACAAAGCAGAAGAGCAGAATCAGACAAAAGGTCAAGAATGTGATTGATGTACTTAACCAAAACTGTAATAAGGCATTAGTAGATGCTATTCTTTCAGTTCAAATCTTCTAGATGTAATCCAAATGTTTTTGTAAGACATTGAGTCTTCTTTTGTATCTGAGCAGTGAGCTCTAGGAAGTATGCCTGAATGTATGTGCATTCCTTTTGTAAACACTTATATTTGAGTATACTCATATTGTGGATTGACCTCCACCATGGTTTTTCCCCTAATAGGTTTTCCATGTAAAAAATCCTTGTGTTATGGTGTTGTGGTTGATTGCTTTGTGTTCTTGCATCTTACTTTTGGTTCAAAGTCATAAGTGGTTTAAAGATTAGATTAATAAAGTAAAATTTTGTAGAACATTGATTCACCCCCCCCTCTCAATGTTCCTTGATTCCAATAATTGGTATCAGAGCATAGTTCATCAGAAGAAGTTTAAAACCTTGGGGAAGATTTGGGAAATTAATTCAATGGATTCAAGAATTCTTCAACAACAACTTTTGGTAGCCCTAGATTATCTTGATCAATCCAAATCTAAAGTCTGAGAATTGTAGGAAGGCCTCAAGAATGTTGAGAAATTCATTCAATCATTGAAAGATAAAATCAATGATTCAAGGGAAAAGAGAAAGGGACTATGTGATCAACTTAAGTAGAAAGAAAGTAAGAGCATGGAAGATGAACACCTGAGTCAAGCCTTGAAGGAAAAGATAGAAGAATGTGAAACATTTTCTAGAGATAATGTTGTCCTAAAGCATGAGATGGAATATATTGTGATGAGGATGACCAAGGAGATTGAAGATAGAAAGAAGAATGAAGAGAACCTTGATCGGTCCTTCAAAGAAAAATTTGAAGAATGTAGTTGAATTACTGATGGATTCAATTAGTTGGAGCATGAATTGGAACAATCTATAAATAATGAAGAAGAGCTTGAAAAGAATATTATTGATCTCAGAGATGAACTTGCTACTGAAAATGAATTCAAGGAGAAGTTCAAGATTAGCTCAGCCAAGCTTGATAAACTAATTAAAATTCAGAGGACTAGAAGTGGCAAGCAAGGTCTTGGATATGAGAAAGGAGAAAACTTTGGATCTAGACAAAGGAGATTTAAGCAAGGAAATCAGATGGAAAAATCTGGAAGGTATTTGGTAAGACAACCTAATGCTCTATTAGAACGATAAAATTTTGAAAATTTCATGGTTGTTTATACTCATAAGTTTCCTAAGAAGCCCATATCATAAGTATAAGAATTTGCTTTGCATAACATATTTTCCCATGTTTTAGTTTGTTTTCATCATTTGGTCCTATAGAATTCACCTACCCTAAGAATTTGAATGTATAAAATATATCGATGTAACATGTTGTAGGTCTCAACAATCCAAAAAAAATATTTTATACTAATGCATATTATTTTTTAGTCTATCGGCAAGAGGTCGGGAATGTCTTATGGATATGATTTCATCTGAGGATTCATATCAGCATAATATAGTTCGTAGTCTCAATGAAAAAAGGATCCTATCGGCAAGACAATAGTCATTGGTATAAGTCATACTAAACCTATACGCCTCTTACCAATTGAAGCACAAAGAGATGTGTTGGTGAGACTAGAGTTATCGGAGTAGCGTCCTGAAGCATTCATCTAGTCTTGTTGATAAAGCAGAGGTGGATTCTATTAGTAGTATAATGTTATTAGGGTGAGTTTGAGGAATTCCTACCAACCCACCATGTCATAGTGAGAGGATTACATTAGGACTTGGCAATAAATTTGGAGGAAATGATCTTCGGCGAGATAGACTTCATCAAAGAGAGGTAGGAGAGTCATACCAAATGTTGTTTCGTCGGTAAGAAAATAATTATGTCTCAGCAATTAGAAAACATAATGAAGGAAATATCTCCGTAAGATACAAAGTAAGTAGAGGAACATCTGCCCAAATTACAAAGTCACAACAATAGGTTTTCATTAGTGGGAGTCATAGCGACATATTCAAGACTGAAGGGATAGAACTTTTGGGGAGACTTAGAAAAATGGTGAGATTGTAGGATATCATAGCGATATATAATCTATGGTAGTCAGAGAGACTCAAAACATCGGCAAAACTATAGGATGTCTTAGTGGGTGCCAGATGAACATTGGTAAAAGCCCGAGTAAATGGATTGCCCAGATTTGAATACGAAAGGACACATCCTTTCATGTTGTTGATGTATAAATACCAATTTTTGAGAACAAAATATATATAGTGAATAGGGAAAAATATAGTAGATATAATGTTTTACAATTCTGAGACTATGAGGCATGTTTGAAATAATGAAGATATCAATAGAAGTTATTTGATTTGGTGGCATATTTCTGGTATCAATTGTCTATTGTGGGTATGTGCAGGATCATCATGGAAAAAATAGACCCTTAAGTGGCAATTTTTTTTGAAAAATCAGAGTTAGGCAACTTGACGTAAAAATTTCAATAAGTTATCTATATTATTTCAAAAATATGTAAGAATAGAATCTATAGAAAATTGAATGTAGTTTCTAAACTCGTAGGTTTTTTAAAAAAAAACATAAAAATTATTTGGTGAAATTTTGAAATTTCAATGTAGTAGTACTTAAATTTCGGGGAAAAAATAAGTAGGTGTTTGTCGACCACCCTAACCATAATAAAAGTATAATATTTTTTATAATATTTTAGATATAAGTAGAGAACTCATGTCCCAATGTGATGCATATTTTTTGTAATTTTTTCCCAAGTAAATAATTAATTATAATTTTTTTATTACAAATTTTAAAAATATAAAAACTCGTATGTCTGACCACCTTAACTTGGTCAAAACTTCATGAAATTCAATTTTTCTTTTTTTAATCCTATAATATGCGAAGAATAGAATGTGACACATGTTTTGGATTGAAAAAATTTGATATTGTTTGAAAGCTATAAATGTTTTTTCAATTAGCCTATCAATCAGAACTTTAGTCATAAATTGAATAGAAAATAAATAATAATTACTTATTAAATTCAAAGTAAAGAATAATTTATATTGGTGGAAAGATGAGAACATCCTTTAAAAACCCTTTTCGTATCATGAATTTTGGGTAAAAAAAAAATCGTCAACCACATACCCATCATATTGCCACTTTTTGGCCCGTCATGATCCTGCACATACCCTTGTGTTAATTGAAAGTATTGCTGAAGTTTTCTCCAAGGTTAATGTTCTCTAATTATTTAAACTGATATATCAAGGATATTTTTTTAGTTTATCAATGCACACTTGTTGTATCTGTATGGTTTGATTAATTGGTTCTTTCAATGAAAGATTAAATCCTTTTAGTCAATCATAGTAATTAGGGAATCTCATTTGGATCATTAAGAAGAGCTTGGTAATCATATTCTTACATGTTTATACAAGTTATAAACTCAAATTTATATGCCAAACAATTAGAGTATCTTCTAGAAAGAAGTTATTTATTTCAGATCTTTCATTTAACTTTCCATACCCAATAAGGCACTAGTCTCTACCATTACACTGCTTAGTTTCATTTATTTTTACATATGAACATATAATATTTTAGCCTTGATATTGCTTATACAATTTTCACTAGAATAAAACTCATTTATCCACTCCCATTTTCCATTGTGGGTAAATCACTTTAAGAAATAAACAAAATTCAAGTCTGCTTCATTGTTATAGGTACACCTACCTAGGTCTCACAACACTTGAAGAGTAGAAGGTCTAAACCATTTGGCCTTGTCTATTACCCTGGAATGTTGTGAGAACTTGGAAACCTCTTGTGATTCAAACCTGCATTTTTTAGAGCTAACATGCTCAAAGGTTTAATGGTTACTATTTTGCATGTAATAAATTTGGTTAGATGGCTACTCAATGTAGAAGTAGAATGAATCCAAGTGGTCCATCATTCTCCAGTCAGTGTTTCAATTGTAATAAGTATGGTCATAAGTTAGTTGAATGAAGAAATATGTCAAATAAAATTTTCAATAGAGATGTCCGATGTTATACATGCAATAATTTGGCCATATTACTAACTAGTCTAGATCAAGAGAAAATCAACAGAACAATTGATTTGGAAAAAGAAATGTGGTGTACTACAATTGCAATAAATCCAGTCACATTGCAATGTTTTTTAGAAGCAAAAAAGGTTCTGGTAAATCAAAGGAAAAACATGCAAAAGGATGAAAAGGGAAAAATAAAAGTTACTACAGATGAGATCAGGAAGCAAATGAAGAAGACATGGGTGAAGAAGAGTCCTTCTATTGTAGGAAATGAGCTAGCACTAGAATCTATTTCTGGAAATTTGTCTAGGAATTAGTTTATGGCCATTGGCCTAGGGGAATTTCTCATTAAAAATTATTTAACCCCCTTGTCGGTAGTTAATATCAAAATGTGGTAGATTGCAATGATTGCATTAGTGATGTGTAGATGTTTTGGGATCTCTTGTAAAGGATATTTATGAAAAATTGAAGGTCTGAAGAAGAATTTTCTTTTACAGTCTATGGGAATAGGGTATCTGAAAGACCTAGGGGAAAAGCATTTAATGAGATGAAAAATTTAGGTGTGCAAATGATAAAAGGTCATTTATATCTCTCATTTGTCACTTTGCATCTTGAGAAGAAGAAGTTTGGAGAGACTTGCAAGTGAAATTTGGTGAAGATTCAAGTGTGAAGGTGATTCGGTGATCAAACCCTAATCCATCAAAAGGTATTTATCTATATACTCGTGAACTTGAAAATTTTGGAAATGGCTGCTTTATTGGTTGTGGATATTAAGCATAGGACCCATCTGAAATTCAAATGGAACTCCTTCAAATCCATTGAAATAGAACCATTAGGTGCATTTTCCACCCTTCTGTATGGTGTTTTTCATATCAAAGATATTAGGGGATACATTCATGCGAATGTTGAAGAATTAGGAAGCTCCTAGTTGTTGAATTTTTACACCAATCACAAATCATTTTATGCACAAGTGAAATTATGCATAATCAATCTACAATCCTTCTATCATTCACAATACACTTCAATACACTTTGCATATATATCCAAATGATATAAACAATCACTTATATATATCCCCAACTAAAGATTTAATCAACCATATGTCGGCTTCAACAAAATAGAAAATATTTACAAACTGTCAGCTCAATCTATACATAATTTTCAATGCACACCAACCAAAGTCAAACACAGCATAGTGAGGACCCAAATCAACGTGCTCAAACATAAAAATACTTCAAAAAAAATTCCTCAAACATCTGCAACACACTACATTCACTTAGTCGGCCTTCTTGCACTGTTAGACACAAAATTAATCAACCGGATGTTCAAACTTACACAAAAATCAATACGATGCTCTAATATTCAAGGATAACATAGATCATACACCAAAAAACCTTCCCTGAGATCCACAACTTGAAATAATAACAAAAAATTGCATATGAATTAGTGAACATGATTCTATCTAATCCTTTGAACATCTAACTTAATCATTCAAAACAATTAGACAAGATAGAAGAGATTTTGGGTATCAGAGATGGGAGGAAAACACGTGGAAGACAATACAAAGAATATCTTATGAAGAGGAAAGGCAGACCAATGGAGGATTCTTCTTAGATTTCTCAGGCTGAGGTAGACCGTATTGGTTTTCCTTTAGCCCCAACAAAGTGAGGGACTCACTTTTCAATTAACCTCGAATGTCTGATGCACAAGAATCCTTGGTTCTTTGCAATCCTACATGAAGCAAAAAAAATATTTTCATTTCAATTTTGTTCTTGTTCAGTTCAAGTTGGAAGATTCAACATTTCATCATATTTTGCTCAACGGACCCTGCAGATCTATGTTTCATCATGGACATGTTCAGTTTCCCTTATTCCAAGATTCTAGAGTGATTGGATCTTTTTCCAGCAAGTTTTGGCTTCTAGATTAAGTGACAATTTCTAGAACAGAGCACCAGATTAGTTTCAAGCTTAATGACTAGATTTGTCTCTTTTCGATCCTTCTCGTAACTTGCAGACCCTTGTGGGTTGTTCCAAATTGTTTTGTGGAGCATCCCCAACCTTAATTTTGGTCCACACTTCATCCTATGCACCTGCCAAGGAGAAATTCAAATTTAAGGCTGACCTATTTCATGCACACGGTACATTTTCTTCATCGAAGATTGTAATAATGAGGATTCTAGATCTCTAGATGTGATATAAATCATTTTAACAGATCATTAGAGGAGTATTAGTAGTAGAGGCAGATGGAAATTGGATTTGATATGTATTATTTCAGCTCATATTAAGGAGCATATAGGAATACTATAATTTGAGCATGTTGTATCAGGCATGTGAGCCTAATCTGTGAACCCAGATCTTGTTAGTTGATTGTAATTGAATTTTGGGTAATATGAATGTTTGAATCTGCATTTTCCTCTATATTTTGAGTGGCTTATGTTGTGTAACTCTTCTTGCAAGGTCCAGACTATTCTCTTTGAGGACCTTCCTACCATGAGTAAACTAGTTTCATAATAACTGAGTTACAATACCTTTGCTCATATATACAACACTAGGAACAATCCAAAACCAAGAAAAACACATTAAACATCCATCCCATTTCCTAATCCTACCCTACCCAACCCTATCTTACCAAGTCATCCTCTTGGAAAGGAGTATATATTATTGAAAAACTTAAGCATACTCCTAGAAAGATATCCCTTTGGGACTTGTTTTAGAATTCACCTAATTATCACACTATGCTTCAAACATAATTGAAACAAGTCATGGTTCCCTCTACTGCAAACCCAAACAACATAGAAGTAATGATTCAAGGAATAAATGTTGACATTTTTTTTCACCAAAGTGAGCTCCCTCCTTTGGAAGTGAAAAAATGATGTGATGCTTTCATGATCATAGCTCAATACATATAGGGACAAAGTGAACCCTTGTTGATAATGAATCCACCCTTAATGATGTAGTATAAACCTTTTGGATAAGCTTGGTGTTGATAAATCAAAAATCTAACCCACCTCTTCATCTATTAGTGGCTTTGATAATGTGGGAAAACAACTGCTAGGGGTGATCATATTACCTATTAAAGTTGAAAAGGTTACATTACAAACCCCAGTCCATGTTATGCTTGATGATCTTTCATACAATCTGATGAGCCTAGTTTTCGGTCCAATTTTTGGTAGAATTTGTAGTTTATTTGCTGGTAGATGTCATGGAATTTGATGTTAAATGTTGGTATTTTCATAATCTTTCCCTCAAACCATTGACATATATGTGTCCATATACCCCTATTTCAGACCATAAAGGATGTTCCAATCTATGACAAAGCAATCAAGAAATCCTCTCTCAAGAAGCTAGGTAGGAAAAAAAGGACCCAACTATAGTTCATGTGGTGGTCCAACTAGCTGACATCATGCTGGGAAAAGTGACTATTCCCAAGTATAATGACCTAGGTAGTCCTATGGTAGCAGTTGTCATAAATGATATCCAAGTAAAGAATTCTCTGATTGATTTAGGGGGAGCAATAAATGTAACTACCAAGGACATCTTGCAACAACTAAAAATCAAGCAAACATGAGATCTACTTCTACTATCCTACAACTTGCTGATAGCTCTATTGTTAAGCCTGATGGTGTAGTGGAGGATCTTGGTGTAGTTCTAGACTCCTGGGAGTACCTAGTAGACTTTATAATTATTTCTCCTAAAGCTACACTAGGCGGGTATCCCATTATTCTTGGAAGGCCTTGGTTAGAAATTGTAGATGCATACATTGGATGTCAGTTAGGTGACATGACCATTTCATATGGGAGAAGTACTAAAATTTTTCTCTTTATCCACCTGCTCATCAATCTCATGATGAAGATAATCTCGTATGGCCAAAAGTTGGTGAAGAGGCCGAGGAAGTTAATTCTATGGCACAACTTATGATGCTAGGTAGAAGATCTTTCATGCAGCTCCAATATGAGGATGAAATATGGGCCAATATCATTAAGAACCATTGTGAAGTGGAGGAAGAATCGTCTTCTCATTCTGCTACTCCAGTTAAGACAATTCTACCTACTCTTCTTGTAGCCATTGTTCCTCCATATGTCCTTCCTCTAGACACTCTTCCTACAACCACTCTTCCTATGGCCACTATTCCTCTAGATATACTTGAAACAAAATGTATGTCCCATACATTGATACCATATGAACTAAAGGTACCATGCATTAATAAAGCAGGCATGATAGAGTTAACTACACAAGTATAGGTGTCAGAAGGAAAATATCTGAATGTTAATAGTAAATTAAATGAAGAACACCAATTGTTATTGATGAACCTATTAAGGACGCATTAGCATGCATTTACATGGGATTATCATGATATGAAGGGATTGGATCCTAATCTTTGTACACACACAATTTACATTAGAGATGATTGCACTCCAATAAGACAGCTACAAAGAAGAATTAACACTACACTAAGAGAAATTGTGAAAGGAGAATTGCAGAAATTACTAGATGCAGGATTTATCTACCCCATTTTAGATAGTCACTAGGTGTCTCCATTAGTGATTGTGCTCATGAAAGGAGGGAAATGGAGGGTTTTTGTTTATTATAGGGAACTTAATGTTTCCACCAAGAAGTATCACTTTCCTTTACCCTTCATTGATCAAGTTTTGCACACACTTGCAGGAAAGCAATACTTCTCTTTTCTAGATGGATTCAGCGGCTACAACCAGATCCAAATTGCACTAGAAGACTAGGAGAAGACCACATTTACCTATTCATGGGGGAAATATTCCTATTCGCTACTAACATTTGGCTTATACAATTCACTTGAAAATTTCTAGGGGGCAGCCATTAGCATATTCTTAGACATTTCTCATGATTGTATGGAGATTTACATGGATAACTTTACCACTTATGGTTTTGATTTTAATCAAGCATCAGAAAATATTAGGAGAGTGCTACAAATATGTGAAGACCAAAACTTGTCCTTAAATAGTGAAAAGTGCTTCATGATGATGCAAGAGGGTGTATTTCTTGGCCACTACATCTCCCACAAGGGAATTCAAGTAGATCCTGCAAAGATTGAGGTAATCACCAATTTACCCACACCTGCAAAAGAAAATGATGTTAGGAGTTTCTTGGGTCATGTAGGATATTATAGGTGTTTCATCAAGGATTTCAAAAAGTTAGCAACACCATTGTACACTCTTCTCACTAAAGATGTTGAATTTTAGTGGATTGAAGCTTGTGAAAAGGCATTTTCTGACTTTAAGGAAACATTGACTCATGCTCCTATACTCAAAGGGCCTAATTGGGAGATTCCTTTCCACATACATACTAATGCATTAGATTATTCCACAGGAGAGGTCTTAGGATAGAAAAAAAAAGCTATTAAAAATGTTATTCACTTTGTCATCTATAGAACAAAGATCCTAGTACCTACAAAGCACAATAAACAAACACATAGTTAGATCCAATGCAAGCAAGAATCAAGATTCCCCATGAAATCCATTAGTAAAGCTCAAATTAGGAAATAAAATGAAGAACACAATGAGAAAGCAATGAAATCCTAATTAAGCAAGCAAACTCTTGATCCCATGGGGGAATTGGTGCCAATTTGATGTGAAAATTGGCCCTTTCCCAACTCCTATGATGCAATGTTGATGAGTGATGAAGAGTGATCCACTTTATTGAAGATTCAAGTGTGCTCCATGATGAAAAACCTGTATAACCTAGCTATGACTTGATAAAATGGATGAAAATTGCTATGCTTCAGGATGAATTTGAGTATAGTGAGTTTACTCAAGTTGTCGATGATAAAATGAGCAGAGAAACCTCTTATTTATAGAAAGACAAGATGGAATAATGCCTAAAATGAAGGAATGTGGGACTAACTTTCAACCAATGGCCAAGTGCCACTTGTCAAGATGTGAATGGGCCAAGGATGTGCACATTTTGATGATTGTTCCCATAAATGCAGTTAGGTGGAATTTGAAAATGGTGAAATGACATGTAAGAGGGAAAAAGAATGTATTAAATGCCACTTGGATCAATGCATAAGGAAATGGAAAAAGGAATAAATGTCTTGTTGGAAGGACAAATCCACTTGGATGGATTTTAGATTCAGGAGAATATTCTTTCAAAGATGCCATGTGTTCAGAGAAAATAGAGAATTTATAAATCAATTAAATTGATTTATTTGTGCAAGTGGGAAAAGTTAGAGGATGTGACATGAATTTAGATTAGATTAATCAAGATTTGATTAATTTCAGAGAGGATTAAGTGATTTGACCCATTTGATTTAGATTCATGGATTAAAATAAATCAACAGGAGATGAAAATGATTTAGACTTAGTCAAATAAATATTTTCTTTATTTAACTAAAGGGAGGTGATGTTAGATTAAATTAGATAAATATTTAGTTTATTTAATTTAATAGGTAGACTTTAGAGATTAATTAAATAAAATTGATTTATTTAATTAAATAGAGAAACAAAGTTAATTAAACTAGATTGATTAATTTAATTAACAAGAGAGAATGACTTAATTAGATAAATAATTATTTATTTAATTAAGGGACAAAGAGTGATGATAAGATGAGATGGTGATTCAGGGTGAAATGGTGTTAGTAAATCAAGATCAAGTATGTTGGTATATTTTCCATGTCTACATTTTTCCCCTCTTTGAAGCAAAGTACTCGTTACATTGGTTCAAAGAATAAAATGTCTCAATCAAAAAGTACAAAAAAAAATTATTTCAAAATTTTCCCCATGGCTACCTTGGCAAGAGAAAACATGCCAATATACTACCCCCTCGAGATATTAGACACAAATTTTGATATTTGGGTGATCTTGTGAAAAAGGGGACAATGTGTTCGATGGGTCCAGAAAGGCTCTAGGAGGTCAAAAAAATGAGATAAAACACAAAAAATAGTACAAAACGGCCCTTGGTTGGGTGAAAACAGGATCGGTGGTCCAAAACCCTAACTGGATAGCTAAACAAGATCAAAAAACCCTAATTTTTAGGCTTAAATAGGCCTTGAGGGGCCATTTCCAATTCATTTTCATATTCAACCTTTAGAGATTTTGAAACTTTGAGCTTTGACACCTTCGTGAGATGGAAAAATGACAGCTTCCCATGCATGTCTGACAGAGTATGGACACATCAGAGGCTTCTTAGCACTGGACCACTAGTGAGTCAACTTGACCTGAGATTGTTTTTTGATTGTTTTTTGTGAGTGCTTCTGTCATGAGTAACGATGTTGTGGCATAGTTTGGAATTTGGGTTTAAATTCCAAACCCAACCTCCTATGCAAAGTGCACTGCCACGGTCCTCTTTAAAATTAGGGCTTACTTTTAAACTGAATCGCCTTCTCAAACTACGACACCATGGTAGAGTTTGGGAGTTTAAATCTTCTAGTGGCATAGTTTGGAGTTTGCAAACTACACCACACTCACAAACAATGATACTAAGACAAACCAAGATGAAGATTTTTTTTGGATGAATTTTAACATAGTGACTTTCTTGATGTAGGAGGAGGCGAGAGAGATCTATTCATGTGAGCATAGGTCCCAAGAGCTTTTCAACATTTTGGGTGAGCTGACTGAGTGATAGAAGGATCACCTAGGGTAGATCAGACTTTGGTACATTGCTTATGCACCGCCCATTCAAACACACCTAGAGATGTTGAAGGCACTCACTGAGAGATGGCATAGTGAGACTTCTTTCAACCTCTCGACTAGCGAGGCTATGGTCACACTAGAGGAGGTGTGCCAGATTTTGAGATTGCTCATCCATGGTGAGCAGATTATTTACGATATGGATGTTGGGAGGGAGGCCTACTATGATGTCATGGGCATTAATGAGATTTTATTTTATGAGGGCTAGATCGAGCTAGAGCATCATAGGCTTGTTGTGTCTTCTTTCCAATTGGATATAGCAGCCATCATATTGGGTCTCATCACACCAGATCAGTGTGGTTGATATTTTAGTCCTAGATGGGGACTTTCATGGGAGTGTATGGTTTGACGACGGACACTATTTGCATAGGGGCCAGTTCTTCTAGCCTCATTGTACAGAGATTTTCATGAGTTTTCCTACCTCAACGACCGAGCTCTTTGGTTGGGGGTCACACTTTTGCACATCTGGGCTTGGGAGCACATCATTGTTCTTTTTTGCAAGTTGTTCTAGTTATGATGGAGCCAGATGGCCTAGTTGTCTGGTGATACAGAGGAGGTGTTTCTTTCACCCACATAGGACAACACAAGATTCCCCACTGGCAGAGAGTCCTGGATGGTATGCTAGTGTTTACATGGCGGCCATACCTTGGATATCCTGCATGGTTTGATGATGTTCATTAGCTCTTTTTCACTCACCAAGATAGATTGATGTAGGGAAAAGAGCACATGATGCTTGAGATGTACCTGCTAGGCAAGGTTCAGAGGCAGTTCAGAGAGCCACAAGATCGGGCAGATGATCAATATGTGGCCATTTTTTTGAGGATGGTGAGCCAGAGCTCCTGGGGAAAGTATATACCTGCCCATGAGGTAATTCATAGTTTCATGTAGTTTGTCACTAGGCCACAACCATATGACCAGGGTTAGGTAGATTCAAGGACCATGCAGGCATATCAAGATTGGTTTCGATCGTCACTTAGAATTATAGTTCTGAGGACACCATTTGTTAGACGTAGAGCCAAAGGTATGGGAGTAGGATGGGGCCTAAGGGATGGAGAATAGGATCATGGATGTGGTGGGCCACCATCGGTTCATCCAATTCAGGATTAGGCACTCCCAGATCCATAGGTGGGAGAGTAGAGACAGGATCAGGAACCAGGATGATAGGAGAAGGTTCCAACACCACCAGGGGATGAGGGCCATGATCAGCCACCTATGCAGCCTGACCCCAAGCCAAACCCTAGAGATGGTCAAATTTTGAAGCTACAAGCCCAAGTATAGGAACTTATATCTAAGAGAAATCAACTACAAGTAGAGTGGGACTAGGAAGTCTAGCAGATACAAGCTACAGAGTTATAGGCAACGACAAAGATGGGTTAATGGCAGTAGATTGAGAGTATGTCTACCTCTTCCTCCCAGAGCATAGTATCACTTCAATCATTAAAGGAGTCCATCTAGGAGGCTGCTTATTATAGGTTACTTTACTACTAGGCTGTGTTGTGAGCAACCCAAGTGCTAGAGTTCTCATAGAGGACAAGCCACCAACCTGCAGAGGATCATGGAGAGAGAGCAAGTGGTGAGGGAAACAACCAGTAGGGTTAGGCCATTTTGATCTTGAGATAGGATTATTTTTGATAGCCCCATTGTACTCTATTGACATACACATGTACATTGATTCGATTTTTTGTACCATGACTATGTATTTATTTTGATGAGATATGAGATGCTATTTATTTGATGTGATGTGATATGTCCTATCTTTACTTTATGCTTTATAGATGGGTCTTATTTCTATATTTGATGCAATGATGTTCTATGTTATGATTCTAGGATGTTTATGCTATATGATTTTTATGTGATGATTTATGGATGCATTTATTTTTTAGTACTTTTCATTATGCGCTTTTAATGATGTATGCAAAATGTTATGATGCAAAAATGCTTAGATTAACAAATCTATATTATGTAATAATGGATGATAGGATGTAATGTACTTTTTATATGTATGATATGTACTTATGACAATTTGATATGATGATGGTGTATTGATGTTTATGAAATGATATGATGATTATGATGCATGTGTTATGTTGTGATGAATGTATGAAATGATGTATATGACATGTATACTTTGATATATGATATGTGATGTATATGTGATGGTGTAATGGATATTTTAATGATATGCTTATATGGTTATGGAAATGGGTAATATGTATGCATATAATGTGATGGATTTTTAATAATGCTTATGTACCTATTATGTTTGTATGTTTATGCAATGGATGCTTATAATATATGATCATATGAGATGGTTTATGAAATGTTTATGCAATGTTATGATTTATGGGATGCTTAGAATAACCAATCTATATCATATAATGATGGAGATGCAATGTTTATGGTATGATTTGATATTTTATATATCATATGATATGCAATATGTAATATATTAATGGTTTGTGGATGCAGGATGAATGCAACGATGATAATGATTTCATGATTAACTGTCATGGTACCATGTTAGCGGGAAAGAGGATAGAATAAATCAAGAGACTCCAACAAGACAAGAGAGTTGATGATAATGATGAATACCAAGGACTTTGGATTTTAAAAGGGACAATTACCTTATGTTTGATAACATGCATAGGCATGATGCATCAAGGTATAAAGAACCAGGATGGCATTGTGTCTAGTGTGATGGACTTTGACTCGACAATTAGATAAGAGTGTCCCTATTCACACCTAGCACACAAAAATTTATTCAAAATGCAATTTGGATATTCCAACACATCTCAAACCAAAACATAGAAAAACAAGCCTTCCCATGTGGTCAACAAGATACCCGAAACATCCTCCCTACACCTAAACAAAGCACACATGACCAAGTTATATTACAAGAATAACCAACAAGCACAACTGATAAAAAGATAATGATCATTACCCCATTTATATCTCTCTAAATCCATTTCTTTGGGACATCCTCGAGAGGTCATTGAAATGAGCGTAAAAGGTAAGTCAAAAGATAAAGATAAAGTAAACAAACAAGCTAATGTTCTTCAATACCGCTAGCCAAGACTAAAATATAGTGATACCTGATGTTGATGTCCATTCTAGGAGGGATGCATCCTAGGACATGATGGTATCAGATGGTTTGATATAGGATTGATTGGATGATAGGCTATTGATACAAAGAGTTGACCAACTTGTTTGTTTACTGACCTAGACTTGAGACTTTAATGATTATGTTTCCACTTTTGTCTTCCTAGAGTTGTTTCTGACTATTTTACCAAAGGTTGGGGATGGCGATGATTTATTATGAGTGATATTTATTGTAGTTGAAAATGAAATGAGGTGGATGGATTTTTTCAAATATTTGGATGTTTTTGGAGTTTTTAAATGTTTTGAGGTTGTTTTTGGTATTTTTCAAGATTTTACAAATGTTTTGATTTTTGAATTTTCAAATGTTTTGGGGTTTTTTGAGATTTTGAATAAGAGACTAACCTAAAGACCTATCCTAGGGGCCTCAGGGGCTGATCAACCAGATTAGCCTTGCCTACATTATATACATAGAGACCACATAGTTCAACTGACATATACTCGATTATTGATGAGATATGAACAGATGGATTTCCAGTTTATTATGAAAAACTCCTAAAGGACTATCCTAAGTGTCTTGGGGGATGATCAAAGATCAACCTTGCCTACGTTCAAGACTCAAAGACTTGTAGTTCGACAAGACGATGCTATTTTTTACTTTTTGAGCAAATTTTTGACCTATTTTTGGATTTTGATATGTTTTGAATGTTTTGGGATTTTTGTGATAATTTTATGAATTTTTTTAGATTTTCTAATTTTGTGATTTAGGGACCTCAAGAATATACATGAATCTAATCCAATGAGAACATACCCCTAGCATGAAACAATAGTCTACTCTGGTAAAGGCAGGATAAACTGACCTTGAGAATGGGCCGAGTAGTACTAGGAGGGATCATGAGGCAAACACAGGACCAAGCTATGATGCAAATATAGATGGGTGATGGGTGGAGATATGGAATGTGATGGATGATGGAAGCGTAATGGATGGATGATGCAAAACAAGTCATGAAGATCCTAGTGGATGGAAAGTGCTTATTTACACAAGGTGCTTGTTTTCCAACTTTTCACCAAGGTACTTTCCCAAAGCGCCAGCGAAATGGTTTTCACTAGAGGATGATTTTTTTCTTTACTATTTTTTAATCCTTTTTCTAAATTTTTTTGGATTTTTGTATTTTTGTATTTTTTTTGTTGTCACCAAGATGCCTGTTTGCCAGGTTTTCATCAAGGTGACGATTTTTTTCCATTTTTCAATTTTTTTGTATTTTTGGTTTTGTTAATAAATAATTAACAAATTCCCTTTGGGTGTATTTTATTCTATGCTTTGGCCTATGCATCGCAAGTAATTGACTTGGCCTTTTATCTAGGTTTTTCTCTCCCACTCCACATGTCTTCTCCTCATAACCCTGAGTCTCTGCATTCCTTTCGCATCCTAGAAAGCTCCGCTATGCTTCCACGTGTCATGGTTGCGAGATACTTTTGATCATGCTTTCTTACTGTCTCATCGAGATCTACTTGGATGCCACGAATCCCTTTTCCCAAAAGGTTTTGGCAGGCCCTATAGTTGCTATCTGCGATGTACTCTTGCTACGTGTCAGCTATTTGCAAGTCTTTCAACATAGAGATGAAGTAACGACTGTGGGCAATGAAATGCTACCACACATCTCTTTTGCACCTGGCTAGTGATTGTTCCCTTCATTATTGATGAAGTGCTTTTCCCATTCGACACATGTAACATTAATGCAAGTCCTCAGTGGTGAAAGGTTTCCATGTGCCTGGCCAGCGAATCTCATATTTGGGTGGTAGACTAGATGAAATGAATGCTGCTATTGGCCACTACGTATCATAATTATTTGCACAAGACGGTGACACTTATTTAATTATTTCCACAGAAAGGAATGTTTGCATGAGATCTTATCGGCACCGAGTCTGGGAGCTAGTTGAGGGTTTTGAAGCCTTCAACATCCAGACTATTCCCTAAGGAAAAAATAGTGATGCAGATTGCATGGCTGTGATTGGTGCTCAATTTGGTCCTACCTCTAACCTTATACATAACGAACATTCAGTATGAGTACTAGTCCAACCAAAAATTCCTGACAATGATTAGAGTTAGCAATTTTTTGAAAGTGATGAACACATCGCCTTGTTCATCTAGCAGTCAGGGGAATTCGTTGATCAACTTCAACCAAAGATTGCTAAAGCTTATGAAGGATAGATTATGTTGCTCAAATCTAACAAGCTTCTGAAAGGATTGGTTACTCTCAAAAAAAAAATTGATTGTGATGATGCAAGAAATGATAGGTGGAAGTTTTTAGTAGACAAAAGTGATTACCTGGACCTTCAGGTCTCAGATGGTCGGAATCCTTGAGTCAGGAAAGACATCTCGCACTATGATAAAGAAAGACTCATCAGTTTTTATGAAAAATATGGAGTAGTGGCCTGATCTTATAATGATCTAAAAGGATATGATCCTAAGATCATTGAACACACGATTGAGTTGACAGAAGGTGCAAAACCAATTTGAGAAAAGCAAGGCTAGTAAACCCTAAAATTAAAGTGCTAATGGTGCAAGAGTTAACTAAGCCAATTGAGTTATGCATAGTCTTCTCAATCTAGAATAGTACTTGGGTATCCAATCTAGTCCTAGTTTGAAAGAAGAATGGAGAAATATATTTGTGTGTGGAATTCCAAGACCTAAATAGAGCATCCCTAAAGGACCATTATCCACTGCCTTCAATGGAGTCAATCCTCTAAACGGCTGCAAGATCAGAAATTTTTTCTCTGCTGGATGGTTTCTCTGGCTATAATCAAATCCAAGTTAAGGAAGAGGATGAACACAAGACTACGTTCACCACAAAGTGGGGAACATTTGCATATGCTAAAATTCCTTTTGTTTTATCCAATGCAGGGGCAACATTCTAGCGAGCAATGGACATCACATTCAACGAACTAATCAATAATTTTATTCTAATTTACTTAGATGATCTTACTGTGTTTTCTAAATCTAAGGATGATCATTTTGACCACTTAGAAATAGTTTTTCAAAAGTTCCAGGAGTTTGAGGTTTCCCTGAATCAGAAGAAATGGGTATTCAGAGTAATGTAAGGCAAGCTATTAGGACACGTGGTGTCTAAAGAAGGAATTTCAATTGACCCTGAATGGGTAAAAGCAATCAAGGAACTCCCCCTTTCGGTGAATAAGAAAGGTGTTCAGTCCTTCCTAGGAAAAGTAAATTTTGTTAGCAAGTTTATTTCTAACATTGTAGGAATAATTAAGCTGATCACCCTAATGCTTAAGAAGGATCGGGCATTCAAGTGGACGACCGAAGCTCAAGAATCCTTTGGAAAGGTCAAGGAAGCTATTTTCACATCTCTAGTACTAGTTAATCTAGATCTATCTAAGGATTTTATAATGTATGCATTTGGTAGCAAGTCTAGTATCGATACTGTCCTAACCCAAAAAGATGATGAAGGAAAAGGAGAACATCCAGTGATGTTATACTCCTGGACCTTGAAGGAATATGATGTGAATTATAATTTTGTTGAAAGGTAGACCTTTGGAATAGTGAAGGGAATTAAAAAGTTCTGCCATCTAATTTCCTACAATGAGGTGTTCATTTATGTCACACATTCTAGTGTGTGCGAATATATTATGGAAGGGGAGATCACATAAAACAGAGCTAATTAGATCACCAAGATCCTTGAATATGAC
This sequence comes from Sequoia sempervirens, assembly GCA_007258455.2. Taxonomy (NCBI): domain Eukaryota; kingdom Viridiplantae; phylum Streptophyta; class Pinopsida; order Cupressales; family Cupressaceae; genus Sequoia; species Sequoia sempervirens. The sequence goes on from VDFB02193867.1 coordinate 432,009,700, forward strand.
ATTGAGGTCAAACCTAGTAAAACTATTAGAGGAAGAGGACTATGAGAATACATGGTGCAAGACGAGGAGATACCTGCCGAAGGAGAGCAACCAAAAATTGTTCTGATAAATGAGCCAGAATCGAAGGGTTGTTGGATGATTGATAGAATAAGGTTTATGTGAATGGGAGCATATCCACCAAGTCTCTCATCCCAAAAAAGGAGATACTATCGGCTGCAAAATTGCAGATATATGCTATTAGCGGGAGTCCTTTTCAAAAAAAAAATCAATGGTCTTCTCCTATGATGCATTCCTTCAGAGCAAGCAAAGAGGATTCTTGACGTGTTCCACAACAGCACTACAGGTGGACACTTCTTTGCTAAGACCACGACCACTAAAATCATGTGCGCCGATTACTATTGGCCCACACTTTTTAGTGACTCCCACTCTTTGGTAAAATCTTACAAAAATTTCCAGTTCTTTACTAACAGAAGGAAGAATTCTGCAATGCCTCTCAAACCCATAGTGGTGAATGAACCGTTTGCACAATGGGGCCTGGACTTCATTGGGATGATTAACCCAGATTCTAGTTCTAGACACAAGTGGATTCTAATCGCCATAGATTACTTCACAAGATGGATGGAGGTCGTTCTACTTAAAAGTGTAACAAAAATAGAGATTGTTGATTTCCTTGAAGAGCTGGTGACAAGGTTCAGTCCTCTAAAGACTATCATTTCTGATAATTCCAAAGCTTTCCTAGGCATAAAGGTATGTCGCTATGCATTAACGAATGGCATATTCATCAAGACATCATCAAATTATTACCCATAGGGAAATGGCCTAGCAGAGTCAACAAACAATAGCCTAGTCCAGCTCCTTAAAAGGATTGGTTTGGAACACTAGAGGGAATGGCATAAAAACCTTCGAGCAACACTCTGGGAAAACCACATAGCTCCTAAGAAGTCCTCAATACTTTTCCTTATGAGTTGGTATATGGGAAAGAGGAATTATTACCTATATCTATGGAGATTCCAGAACTCCAATTGTTGAAATCCCTTGAGATAGAACAAAATGGCACCATAGAAGTTCATCTTTCTGAACTATTAGAAGTACAGGAAAAAAGGGAGAATTCCCTAATATCCATGACAAGCCATCAACAAGTGGTCAAGTAATGGTTTGACAAGAAGGCTTTAGACCAAGGCCTAAAGTGCAAAGAATTAGTACTGAAGTATGATAAAACGGCTGCTAAGCTAGGTCAACATGGTAAATTTGATAGCCTATGGGAGGGCCCCTTTAAAATCATTTGGTGCAAGGAGCATAACGCTTTTGAGTTAGAAAATATGGAACATGAACCCTTAGGAATCTGGGTTAATGGGATTCATCTTAAGCTATTCCATTAGGTGGTGAGTTCTATTTTTGTACATATGTGAATAGTGCTTTTATTTTATTTCCCTTTCTTTGGTTGATCTTTTTCAAAAATTGGTTTGTGCTTCTGCGGAAGTAACCCATTATTATGGAGGGTGGAATAGTGGGATTTCTTTAGATAAAACATACCCATGTGCAAGAAATAAACACATATGCTATAAAAGAGCCCATAAAAGTGAAATGCAAAATGAAAGAAAGAGCCATGGATTTTTTATATAAGGATATATATCTATTTATATATATTCTTTGGTTTTTACATTGAAAAATGGTTGGGGAAGCCATAATCCAAAAATTATACAACTATTCAAGCTATTCTTTTATGTATGCAAAAATAATAGCCTTTTTTCAGGCTTATATACAAAACTGTAGGACAGGTGGTCTATGTAACAACAGGAAATAAAGAAAACTAAGTGGAATTTTTAGGAGCAGAGAGGGTTTTCATCCAAGGGAACAAGAGGCAACAATTGACACATCAATAGCAGTGTCTACCTCTTCCTCATCAACAGGTTCTTCAGCAGCAGGATCAACATTGTTTGACACAACCGTCATTAGCAGGGGAAACACCAAGTTCTTGAAGTCGGTATACCAATCTACATCATAGAATGGTATCACATTGTAACTGCAGAACATGAAGTGCAAGGCCTAGGTAACCCTTTGTCATTGCTCATCATGTGTCTGAAGGTGGAATCCACTGAGAAACGACAACCATACAACTACCGCTTCTTCCTCGATATAGCGACGAAGGTCACTGGTTGACGACAGACCTACCCCATATGCAGCATGAGCAACAACTTCACCAAGGCCATTGAGGTACTTTCTGGGAAACATTTCCTTGACTAGCTTCAGGATGAGAAGCTTGGGGATGCGAATGTCTAACATAAACACTATGAATTGGGAACATATATCAGTATTCACATGATACTTGTCCTCCTATTCTATGCAGTCCTTACCCAAAACCCATTTTATGGCTACGAAGACTAGGGAATGCTTATTCTTAGTCATTCTTTTTAGCTGCCTAGTAGAAACCTCCCCTAGAAACATTGTCTGTGACTTATAAGAGGTTAGCCGAACATGAGTATCCATGCTTCTGACACTATGCTTACACCTCCTAACCAATGCTAAAACTTACCTATCACCTAGCCTATGAGAAAACTTGCTTAAAACTACGCTAAACAATCTATCACTGTTCAAATGCTAAGTATGATTTCCTCACTACTTACTAGCCTATTTATAGAAAAAATGATAAGATGCATGCTAATCCATTTTGAGAAAAACATGATGATAAATGGATGCCAACTTGAAAACTGTGCTTGCACTTGCTCACATTTCTGGACTCGTTGCATCTACAAAGGTATGGTTCAATGCGTGCTAGATTAATAGGAGCTAATTAATTAGCTTTAAAAAGGTGGCACTCATTGATAGTAAGCTGCATGGCCATAGGCTATTGTGTCATCTCACAAGAATTTCCTAGAACCCAAGGAAATATCCATATCTTTTCAGGCCATGATCGTTTTGCTTTGGTGTAATCATTCCAGACAAGATATTAATTACCGGCACATACTAACACAAGGTTAGAAGGAAAATTGTCGGCTCAAGTTTCAAGGGAATCACAACATATCACATGATTGCCAAATGCAATGATGAACTCTTGCCACCTCAAAATGGAAAGTAGTTCATTTTGTACAAATTGTAAAATTAATGATACATGCCAAATTAAATGCAAAAGGAATGCTTTCCTCTACCACCTTGAGAAAAGATATCCAAATACTGCACGGAAAGGCTTAATAATTCAAAGTTTTTTCACAAACGCCAAAGCTAAATGTGCAGAGTTGTTTTTGAGTCTAGAACTCACAAAGGTCTTCATAAAAAGAGAAAATGTCAGAAAGTTCATCTCAACAAATGCAAGAGGAAATTAGCTAGGAGTTGTTTATAGCCATACGGTCATTTGAGGATGTGTATGTCTATGAGGATTTGGCGTATGCTATGCCTGGTATACCAAGCAAGCCAAAGAGGGCATATATAGAAGAGCTGAAAAGGCCCAAAGATTACAGAAACAAGAAAATGGTTGAAGAGAAATGGGATAATATTTATGACCCACGGCTCGCAAAAACCCTAAATCCTTAAGAGAAGCAGCCTGCGCAAGGTTGAGGGCACCAAAGGTGGAAAATTCTACAGAAACAAAGGTATGGTACAATGGTCTTCCACAATACATGGTCCTTCTAGTGCACTACTATCCGGAGATAGTTGATATTGCCATCTAGTGTTATAACCCTAACACCCGCTACATTGAGGGCCAAAACTTAAGAGTTCATATCACCCCACAGGCCATTTGGCATATGCTATGCATCAAGGACAAGAAACATATAGGGCGATGAAAAAGAACTTAGATTTCTTGTTGGAGGAGATTGGTAAGAAAGGAACCCCAGGTGCTAAACTGCCAAGTATTCCATTTCCACATGGTGCGTTACACAAGGATTTGTAGGATGTCATGTCCATGCTAGCTTTTATTTGTGGCTGAGACTCCGATGAGATGGTGGAAACTTTTCAATTGGGACTGGCTTTCCAATTTTACAAGTAGCACAATACCTTCTGGTATAATTTTTTGAGTTCATGGTAGATGAAATGATACGACAAATAAATAATTACCTGGCAAAGGGAAAGTTTAGATTTCTTTCTTTCCTGGTTCACATGTTTCTACATCAAAACCCTGATTTCTTCACCTAGTTTTTTGAATTATCAATTGTTGATGAACGAGGTAAGAGGAAGCCAGTATCCACGTGGACGCCTTTTCTTTCCATGTTATATGATTATTATGCATTTTCAGACTATTTCATAGCACCGGTTTTGCATGATTTACAGGGGAAGGTGACATAATCCAGATCAACAAGGATCAACCCAGATATATGCAGAGTTTCACTCTCGCCTGTGATTGGTTCTTAGGAACAGATTTCATGATTCTCTAGATGCGGGGCTTCATTGGTCAACCTTTCCTTCTCCCAACCTATGTCACAGATAAGATAATCATGCTTGAGATGTATAGGAAAGTGTGTATCACTTATTTTACCTTCTGTAATAGCAAAAGTGTCAAGAAAAAGGGATTCTTCACTTTTCCGAAGAATCTCAAGTCGGTGACTCTCGTAAAGAAACAATCTGACTAGTTATTGTAGGATAAACTAGATTATTTAGGGTTGGTTCTGGTAAATGATAAGTGGGATTATAACCCTTTCAATGACTTTCCAGAGTCGTACATGATGGTTACACATGTTCCCTGACCTTACTAGGAGAAGCAGCGTAACCCACGAGCAGACAAGGATGACAATTCTATTGAACTGGCACATATTCCTACACAAGATAGCAAAGGGCCATGGCACAAGTTCTACTTTTTTGTGGTGGTGGCCAAAGAGAATGTCCATGTGGGATACACAATGTACAATAAGTTGAAGAAGGATGAGGAGTGGACTGCTGAAAAAATAGAAGCTTTCTAGAAGTATCATGAAGAGATAAGGCAATTGGGTGCCCCTTATGACAGTCTGAAGGATGACAAGGAATTGTAAATATGGTGGAATGAGGACTACCCCAACCTGGACTCTAGCATTAATAAGAATGGGGACCTAGAGGATGAGTCTAAAGAGCAAGAAGAGGAAGCAGTGACATCTGCCTCCTCTGCACCGAAGGAGAAAGGCCCCAAACAACTCACTTATGTGGCCACGAATGTGCGCTTTAATATATCAAGAGCCTCACATACACTCACTTGGGCTGTTAAGCTAGCCAGATTATCATTGCAACAAACAAAAATAGCTGCCTAAGCTCAAGAGACCTCACCCACAAAGGGATAGCACATAGAGAGAATTCTCATAGAAGGTTCGCAAGAACCCACCAAAAGAAAAGTGCTTGTAGCTAGCTAGGAGCCTGAGGCGGAGGAAGAGTCATTGATGATTCTGGAGCTGCCATCAACTAGTCAATAGGTAAAATTTTCTCCTTCTTCCCTTTCTTCTCATTCCTTAGTATCTTCCCCTGCCTCAATAGTGATCCCTACCATGAGTACTAGCCCTTTGCCTTCCATTTTTAATCCAACATATTCAGGAGGTTTCACCCAATTTTCGGAGACCACTCCACCCGACCTTACTCCTCTGCGAACTCTTATGCCTGCTGCTACTGCTCAGGCTCTCCTTGCCTCACTTTCTAAAAATTTACCCCCTATAGGTACCCTTTCTTCCACTATTATTGTTGATCCTCTTCCATCACAACAATTTGACACCACATTGACAACTCCTCCACCATCCCAGCCTATGAGTCCTATAGCTAATTCACCAATTCAATCATTACAAGTGACTAGCCCTTTTGTTGGGCCTCAAACCAAGATTTGGAACATGCCCCACTTCTCCCTACAAACCATCACTCTCTAGAAGAAACAAATTCCCATGCCTATGAGGATTACCTACCCCTATGCCCTACCTTCTAGTGCTCCTTTTGTAGGCAGACTAGTTTCATCGCCAGCTGAATTTATAGCACATATTGATGGTAGAAAGGAGGCACATGCAAGTAGAATGTGAAAATGTAGGGAAAAAGACAATAGTACTTCAGCTGAGCCAAAAATACAAACTCTTTATGATGAGGCCTAACAGGAATTGATGTTTGCAACCATGTACCCGAGAGTAACCAAGCCTCAGGTGGAAATGCACCCAAAAGATTATAGATATATCTAGTAGGGATTGAAATGAAGGTGGCCCAACCACATGATAAGGTTGAAATCATGGAGGAAACACAATGGGTGGTCACCTCTGACTTCCTTAAAACTGGCTTCCAGCTAAAAAGAAGGATGAGCAGCTTAAAGCGGTAGGGGAGAGGGTTAGTTTTTTGGAGAAAAAAGAGAAATCCATAGAGGTGGATGTTGCACGCATGACAAAGAGGGTGCTGGAAATAGAGGATGAGAGGAACAAACTTCAAGGTGAACTTGCAAAGATTCAGACCTTGGACCCTGCCATGGTAAAAGAGCTACAGTTTAAGAATTAGGAGAAATAACAGAATCTACGACTGACTAATGAAGAATTGGAGCGACTTCATCTTGAGTATAGTCAAGGAATGACATAGAGGAATGAAGCTTTGGAGCACCAATAGGCTCAATATGAGTAGAAAATACAAGAAAAAGAGGCTAAATTTAAGGGCCTAAAAGCTGAAATAGAAGAACTCCAAGAGACAAAGTCTTCTTTGGACATACACTCAGCAAATCCTTCCTGAGTTGAGGAGAATTAGAATAAAGAAATGAGTAGCTTTGCGAAACTACTATCATTCGAGAAAAAGAAAAGGATAGAATTGGCTGAGGCCATTATTTCAAAAGACACATATATTTCTTCTCTTAAAAGCTCTCTCCTATCTTCCCCTACACAACCAGACATCATTTTGTTGGTTAGGTAGTTGTACATCTCTCACTGGGAAAAGATTAAAGCCTTTTTCCTAACACTGCAGCCTACCCTCTGATTCATCACCAAGGCATCGATGCTGAGCCAGGAGGCTCATGATACCATTGAGTATTTCCCATAGTTCATCTTGGAGAAGGTTCCGAAAACAAAAAAATATGCTCACCAAGCTATATTCAGTCTCTAATGAAAACCTTGCCAGAGCAGGTATTGAAGATTGGGATGCTGCTGCTCAAACGACAAATAAGTTCATCCATTGCCACTTTTCCTTTCAACGTACTAAAGCAGCTGTGGCTACTCTAAGAAAGACACTATACAACATATGGGGGAGTTTCTCTAAGTTAAACAAGATGGGTTTTCCATCCCTGTTCCTTGATGATGGCTCTATTGCCACGGCCAAGAAAATTGCAAAAAAATAGAAGAGAAGGAAAATGATCAAGAGGCTTTTAGGGATTTCAGCCATCCTCCCATGATGACTAGCATTGAGGGAGTGATTCATCCACTTTCACAACTACTATTTCATTGTGAGGTAGGGGCAGGTTTACCCAATGCACTGCCTCACAAAGAAACTATTGATCTAAGTGGAGCGTAGGATAATTTGTGCAACATGGTGAAGCCATCTGAAGATGAATGGTCACCTCTACAAGCAGCTCTTCCCAATCTTTGACTCCATTATCTAATGAAATGGCACTTTGGCCTATAAACTAGATAAATTTTGGGTTTTCTGTTCCTTAGTTGAAACACCACTAATAGTTGCCAAAATTTGTTATTAAATAATTAACTAGCTCCCTTCAGGTGTATTTTCCTCTATGCTTCGGCCCGTGCATCACAAGTAATCGACTCAGCCTTTTATCTAGGTTCTACTCTCCCACTCCATGTGTCTACTCCTCACAACCCTGAATCTCTCCATTCCTTTCACATCCCAGAAAGCTCCACTATGCTTCCACGTGTCATGATTGTAGGATACTTTTGATCATGCTTTCTTACTATCTCATCGGGCTCCGTTCAGATGCCAAGAATCTCTTTTCCCAAAAGGTTTTGGCAGGCCCCAAAATTGCTATTTGTGGTGTACTCTTGCTACATGTCTACTATTCGCAAGTCTTTCAACTTAGAGATGAAGTAATGACCATGAGCAAAATTTTGCCACACATCTCTTTTGCGCCCGGTTGGTGATCCTTCCCTCTATTATTGATCAAGTGCTTCGCCCATTCGACACATGTAGCATTAATGCAAGTCCTTAGTGGAAAAAGAGAGGCTCATATGGGCAGCGAAAGGTTGCCACGTGCTTGGTCAGTGAATCTCATATTCGAGTGGTAGACCAGATGAACCGAATGCTACTATTGGCCACTACGTATAATAATTATTTGTAGAAGAGGGTGACACTTGTCTGATTAAGCCTTGTCAGGACCACTACCATCATTTGCAGAGGATGCAACTGTGCGTGGAAGGACTGGATGCTTGGTTTCAATTTGTTTCTATTGCAATGACTTTGGGAATATTCTAATTTTTGCATCATTATCAAGGGATTGTGAAATCTTTTCTATTGCTGCTCTCCGAAGTGGTGGGGGTTTTTCCTGCTATATATACTTTTCTCTATTGTGAGAAAAGGGGTCCAGAATTTGAAGAAAATACTAGTTTTGGAAAAAGACACCAAGCCTTTCTTGTTGTTTTATTTTATTTCAAAGACTCTCAAATTCTGCCAATTGTTTGGCCTTTCTCTTTTTTCATGCTATTTGATCAAACTGTAAATTGTGCTTTTATTGTCTAGACATTTCAGTTGAGAACTTCTATATATGTTGAATGCAAGTTTACTGACCTAGACCATGTCTGAAGACTCTCCCTGGTAGTAGGAATGTATGTAATGTTATTTTATGTCAATGAATGGATTGTCTATGTTGTAATCTTCAGTTTATAATTTTCTAGAACACCACAAATACAAATCAGGCCCTTAGATCTTTGATTTATCGTGTGTATCATTAAGTCTTGGTGCATCTCCTTAGGTTAGACTTTATTTTATTATATCTGTTTCATTTTCCCTTTCCAAACCCCCATTACAGAAGAAGTCAGCTTCTTTAAAAACCTGAAGGTCACTCAGTTGAGCCCAAAGGGTCCCCCATAAACTAAGTTTCCCATAAGACATTGTCACCTCGTCAATTTTTGGTGTCAATAGGTTCTATACCTTGAAAGATTTAGGAATAATTTTTTTTAAGATGGGAACTATTGATGGGCTCTTGCAAAGGCTCGCCTTCTATTGTTGACAAATGATATACCCCTGACTTTTAATTTTTTGTGATGACAAATGGTCCTAACCAGTTACGTTTGAATTTTCCTTTGCTAACTAGATTAGGGACATTCTTCTTATTCTCTTTTAGCACTAGTTCTCTGACTTGGAAAGTTTGCTTCTGATCTTCTTGTTATAGATTTTCTTTAGTCAGTTTTGATATACTTGTAGGTGGTTTAATGCTTCCATCTGTCATTCATCTAGTAGTTCCAACTCATTTAGCCTTGATACCTAGTACTCTTCATCTATGGTAAGGTTTTGCAGTGATATTCTTAATGAGGGGAGCTCTATCTCAATGGGCAGTATGGCTTCTGATCCATAGACCAGGGAGAAGGGGGTGGTGCCTATGGGTGTGCGGATGTTGGTTCAATAGGCCCAAAGGGTAGGATTTAGTTGTAAGTTCCAGTCATGGCCACCATTGTTAAACTTTTTCTTAAGGATTTTCATAATGGTTTTATTGGTGGCTTCTACTTGGCCATTGCCTTGGGGATAGTATGGGGTGGAGAAGCAATGTTGGATTTTGAATTTTTCACATAATTCACAAATATCCTAATTTTTGAATGGTGTCCCATTATCTAAGATAATGGATTGTGGGACACCATAACAGCATATGAGATAGTTCAGGATGAACTTTGATATCTACTTCCTAGTTATATATGTCATTGGTATGGCTTCCACCCACTTGGTAAAGTACTTAATGGCCATTATGATAAAATTGTGGTCACTAGATGAGGTTGGGGTGATTTTTCCAATGAGATCAAGCCCCCACTGCAAAAAGGTCCATAGTGTGATGATTGGATGGATTTCTTGAGATGGAGCATGGATGAGGTCCCCATGCTATTGACACTACAAGAATTTCTTAACATAGTAATGTGCCTCTCTTTCCATGGTGGGCCAATAGTATCCTATTCTTAGCAACTTCTTGGCCAAAGTTATACCTCTTGAATGGGTACCATAAATGTTGTTGTGCACTTCAGTTAGAGCATCAAGGCCTGCTCATGATTCAAACATCTTAGTAGGGTTCCTTCTATGCTCCTATGATACAAGGTATCTCCTAGGATCACAAACCGAGATGTATTTTTGATAAAGGTTCTCTTTAGGCTCGAAGGTAGGTCAACAAGGAGGACTCCTATTCATAATTAGGTATAAATTTCATTGTACCAAGGATCACTAGGACCAATGATTTCACACGCAAATTCTAACTCTAGTACCTCGAATGCAAGCACGAGAAGCTGCTCTACCAAGAATTCATGTTTTGGGACATTGCAAGGGATGTCCGATAGGGATCCAATCATTGCCATGGTGTCTACTGCTCTATTGTTTGCTCTGGGAATTTTCTCAAATGTGATGTCAATGAATGATTTGTTGAGACTCTCTACCAACTTTTTGTATCAAGTCAACTTATCATCCTTTTTTTGGTACTCATCGTTTACTTGATTGATTATTAGCTAGGAGTCTCCATATACCCTGAGGGCCATGATATGCCACTGCACTACTATTCTGAGAACTATGGTTAAAGCCTCGTATTCTGCAATGTTGTTAGTGCAAAGGAATGCCAACTTATATGATCTAGGTATACAGTCCCCCTGTGAGGTGATGAAGAAGACACCAAATCTTGATCCATGCTATGTGTATGAACCATCAAAGTAGAGTTTCTAGTGGCCGACTGTGCTGAGATTGAAGATGGATTCATCTAGAAACTTTGATATGAGTGGATTCTTTGAATACATGGGTGCTTCTACAAGCTGATCTACAATCACTTGGCCTTTGATTCTTTTTTGTTCCATGTAATCCATGCTGTATTTAGATAGAATCATGACCCACTTGGCCATCCTTCCTATGAGCATTTCCTTTGACAGTAGGTATTTTAGGGGGTCAATCTTCGTGATGAGTTTGATTTTGTGTGCTAGCATGTAGTGTCTGAATTTTTGTGAAGAAAATACTACTGCTAGATAGTCTTTTCTGATGAATGGGTAGTTTAACTCATGTCCAACCATTGTGCAGATGATGTAATAGATGAATCTCTTTGTCCCATTTTCATTGTGTTGATCCAAAAGAGCACCAAGGGATACTACTGTTGCTAATACATAGAGGATTAGTGGATTTCTTGGAATTGGTGGCATGAGGACCGAAGGTTTGACCAAATATTCTTTAATTTTTTTGAAGGATTCATCACAATTTTCATCCCATTTATACGCTACTCCCTTATGAAGTAGGTGAGAATACGGGTTTTTCTTGTTTGCTAGTTGTTCTATGAATCTGTGGATGGCCTAAAGTCTGCCTTGGAGGCCTCTCAACTATTTCAATGTTTTAGGTGCCTCCATCTCGAGGATTTATTTTACCTTGGTGGGATTTATTTCAATACCCCTCATTGACACTATATATCCCAATATCTTACCTAATTGTAAGCCAAAGATGCACTTCTTTGGATTTAACCGAACCTTGTATTCCTCCAACCTATCAAAAATAACACTCAAGGTTGCTATGTGATCTCTCCTCTTTCTGTATTTTGCTATTATGTCATCAACATAATCTTCCATAGTTTTTTGGATCATTTCATGGAAGATTAACATCATGGCCCTATGATAGGTGGGCCCAACATTCTTTAGGCTAAATGGCATCATGTTCCAATATTAGGTCTCCCATGGACAAGTGAAGGCCATTTTTTGTTGGTCTTCTTTAGTAATCATTATTTAGTTGTACCCAAAGAAACCATCCATCAGAGAGAGAATTTCATGTCCCTCCATCATGTCTTCAATCATGTTAATTTTAGGTAACAGGAAATCATCTTTCAGACATGCATTGTTTAGGTCTCTAAAATCTGTATAGATTTGAATGCCCCCATCAGGTTTTGAAATAGGTACTAGATTTGACACCCACTCTAGGTAGTTGATTGGTCCTATGAATCCTACATCAAGTATCTTTTTTAATTCCATTTTTACTAGCAAGGCAATCTGAGGATGCATTTTTCTCAAAAAAATTTTTGAAAGGCTTTGCTTTAGCGTAGACTGCTAGGTGATGGACCACAATCTCTGGATCGAACCCGAGCATGTCTACATAACTCCATGACAATTTAACCTTTCTCTCCTTTAAGAAGGATGCTAGGAGCTCTTGTTCTTCTGATAGTAATGACTTTGCATAAAATGTGATGTGTGGTGTCTCCTCTATTCCCAAATTCACTGGGTTGCATTTTTTGGCTAGAACGACTAATTTTTCTTGATGTAGAGCTCTAAGAGGAATATTGAATCCCCCATCCTCAGGTGCCTCAAAGAGGTTTTCACTGTCAAATGCATCCTTTATTTTTACTATTTTCGGGTTAGAGAGTGCCATAGTGTGGTTTTCAGTCAAGGACCTAGAGATTATTCTTTGGTTTTCACTTTTGCAACTAATGGATTTAATCATCTCCCCATAGTATGCATGTGTTTCCAACTCAATGATAAATCCTACTTTATGATCCCCACATGGAATATTACCCCACGGTCCCATGAATTCTGAGAGCACCTCATTGTTTTCGAATGTGTCTAAAATTGGTGGTCCTCGTTGGTCGTAATCAATGAGTTTTGGGTAGAGTAGGAGGATTTTGTGGTTTTGTTGGTCATTTGTCTCAAAAGATAGGGTACTAATCATGAGTAATGAGGTATCTTTGAAGAGCATAAGAAAATCGGTTATAGGGTCCTCATCACTACTACATACATCAATTATATCAAAAGTGAAGTTGTCTATGACACAACCAGTGGACACGGGTAGGCGAAGGTGGATGTTGATTGCTGAGGAGGATTCTTGACTTTCCTAACCAGGGGACTTCAGCCACGTATGGTCACCTTCAGAGGGGTGCATCCTAGACCAATATTTTTCAGATGCATCTTAGGCATGAGGGCTATTAGAAGCCCATTGTTATTTTTCCCAAGATTTTTATTTTTGTCATAGCCCATGGTGAGCTTCATTTGTAATCCCTTACTGCTGTCATCCATAGGTAGATCTACTGCCAACTTGCTATCATGGTACAAGAGATGGGATGGGTCCTCTTCTATTATCTCTCGGCCTAGATCCCCCTAACTTCCAAAGCTAGAAGAGCTTGTTGTGAAGGTTTGGGATGTGGAAGCCTCATTTGATTCTGGTCATCCTTGAGACCTAGGAGATTGTGGTTACTCTCCTACCACAAAGGAATTTTTTGAAAGTGTATAGTGTCCACACCCATTGTCCTAGATAATGACCTTGATATCAAATATGGTGGGGATGGCAGGTGTCTCTTTCACAGAAGTGGAAGTGAGAGTATCTGGATTGATGTATGGAGTTGAAGGGCCTTCATCATTCTTGGGCACTTGTGGGATCTTGTAATATTTGGCCTCTAGGTTCTTGCAATAAGAAAATGGTTCAGGATCCCCATGGATAGTGACTTCTTGGCCTTGGTATGTGAACTTAACACATTGATGGAATGTTGATGCTACTGCTCGCATCACATGTATCCACAAACGCCATAGGAGAATGTTGTAAGGTAGATCGAGGTCAACAACCTGACAAGTGGTATCCATAGTTGCTAGCCCTACTTGGGTAGGGAGTTGTATAGTTCCTTAGGACATTCTTTCTTGATCATCATAAGCCCTAATTGTGATTCCTTTTCCTTTTTAAATGATATCCAATGAGATTCCTAGATTCTTTATGAGTTTGAGGGAACAGATGTTTAAACTTGCACCTCCATCCACCAATACTCTCTTGAATTTGTTCTTATGTACTAGGACTTCTAAATGGAGTGCATAGTTATGAGATAATTGGGTAGGGAAGTCCTAATCGGAAAATGTGAGGAGATTTGGGGTAATGATGTTTTCGACCATAGCTTGGAATTTTTCAACATCAAGATCCATAGAGATAGTGGATGAAGCCAATGCTTCTTCAAGGATCCTTTTATGGGTTGATGAAATTTTTAGTAACTCCATGATGGAGATCTAAGCTATGGTTCTTTTCAAATGGTCAAGGACATTATAGCCATTAGGAATTGATCTTGGATTTGAAGTGGGTGCTCTGGGAGGTTGAGATAACCCTACAATGGTGATTTTTTTGCCTCTTGTGGTGACTCCACAATCAGCTTGGGCCCCTTTGACGGTGATGGTAGTGCAATATTCATCTAGGCATGCGATGACGTGGTCATACACATGGTTCATGCTCTTGAACGTTCCTTTCCCTTTGTCATTGTTATTGTTCCCTTTGTTATGATTGGGCATCAAATTCATGTAGATCTTAATATTTTGATTTCCTAATGGTTGTTCTACATCTATGATTTTTTCATCAATGAGGGGTTATGTGCAGGATCATCATGGAAAAAATAGGCCCTTAAGTGGCAAAAAATTTAGAAAAATCAGAGTTAGGCAACTTGACGTAAAAATTTGAATAAGTTATCTATATTATTTCAAAAATATGTAAGAATAGAATCTGTAGCAAATTGAATTTAGTTTCTAAACTACTAGGTTTTTTTAAAATCTATTTGGTGAAAATTTGAAATTTCAATGCAAGAGTACTTAAATTTCGGGAAAAATAAAAAGTAGGTGTCTATCTGACCACCCTAACCACAATAAAATGTTAATATTTTTTTTTATAATATTTTAGACATAAGTAGAGGATTCATGTCCGGATGTGATGCATATTTTTTTGTAATTTTTTTCCAAGTAAATAATTAATTATGAATTTTTTATTACAACTTTTAACAAATATAAAAACTCGTATGTCTAACCACCTTAAATTAGTCAAAACTTCATGAAATTCATTTTTTATTTTTTTAACCCTATAGTATGAGAAGCATAGAATGTGATGCATGTTTTGGATTCCAAAAATGTTATACCGTTTGAAAGCTATAGATGTTTTTCAATAAGCCTATCAATCAAGACTTTAGGCGTAATTCAAATAGAAAATGAATAATAATTATTTGTTACATTAAAAGTAAAGAATAATTTATATTGGTGGAAAGATGAGAATCTCTTTTAAAAACACTTTTCATTTCATCAATTTTGGGTAAAAGAAAGTCATCAACCACATACCCTACAAAGACACATCATATCGCCACTTTTTGGCACATCATGATCCTACACATACTTGATGCCTTGAATGAGGTTTTTCAACCTCCTACAACTAGCCACTAACCTCTTCATGATGGATTCGGCTAATTCCCCAAGGGCTATGTTTTTCTGCTTGGGAGAGTTCTTATTTCATTGTGGTGGACCTCTTTGATCGTTTACATTGTTGGTTGTTTGATTGTTCATTTGTGGGGTCACAGTGTTAGCCTGTTGACTATTTTGATTGTTGTTTTGAGGTTGTTGCTAGGGTGCTGGTGTGTTTTTGTCCAGGAATATTGATGATAACTTTGGCGACAACAACACCATCATTGGTAATGTTTCTATTTTTTTCCCATGTGTGAGGTTTTTCATTATAGCTTGTGGATGGATGAATTTTTTTCTATTTAGGATATGCAGGTTTCCCTCCTTGTGTAGTAAGGGCTCATTCAATGTTGAGCGCTTTGGAGATAAATTGATCATATGTGGTGATACCTTCTACTTTGAGATGAAATTCCAAGGATCCCTCTAGATTGGAGATGATGGTGCAAACTTGTTGTTCTTCTGGCATGAACCATTTGCTCCTATTGGCCTTGGATCACCATCATTGTAGTAAGGAAGTAAATGATTTGTTTTCCCTTGTTTAAGAGCTGATAGTTCCTATAGGCTGACATCCATATCTATATTGAATACATAATTTTTTTTATGAATGTGTCTACAATCTCTTGGAACTTCTTGATGCTTAGAGGGATGCGAGAGAACCTCTCCATGGCTTGGCCAACCAAACTTCTAGGAAATAGCCACATCAGATATGTATCGTCATATGCGACTTCCATGCAATGCACTTGGAATTCCCATATGTGATCTTTAGGGTTTCCCATCCCATGATATTTAGCAAATTTAGGGATCTTGAATCCCTTTGGGAATGGTTTCATTGAAAGAATCCTATCAAATGGATAGGGACACAAGTTGTTGGGTGTTTTTTTGGTTCTCCCTAATTGAATATCAAGCACTTGTTGTGAGAGTAACTTGATTTGTGTTGTTACATCATTTTATAGATCAGGGGGTGGAGTGAAGATGTTATGTGGTGGTTAAAATGGTGGGATGGGTGGATTTGTTGGTGTGTTGGTGGATGGTGCTTGCATGTTTTGTTGCACCAAATACGCTTATAACTCTTGTTGTACCAACAATGCTTGTTGTTGGTCCTGTTGTTGTTGCGCAAGTAATGCCTGCTATTAGGCTTGTTGTTGGGCTCTTAATTGGGCTACTTCTTGTTGCTCTTGGTATTGCTTTATCACTTGTTAGTATGTTTGTTGTTGAGCTGCTTGTTGTTGTGTGAGGTACTATTCTTGTGCTTGCACTTATTGAGCTTGGTATTGGGCTTGAGCTTGTGTTTGTGCTTGGGCTTGTGTCTGTACTTGTTGGGAAACTTGGACAATCTATGCAGCTTGTGTAGCTTGAGCAATCTGTGCCTCTTGTGTGGCTTGAGTTGCTTGGGTAGCTTGGGTAGCTTGGGCAGCTTGGGCAACTTTCTATTGTTGTAATAAGGCTTGGGTGTGAGTAGACTATTTTTCTTGTTGCATGGCTTGCATGACTTGTACTACTCAAGTTGCTTGAGTGGCTTGCTGTGATTGTGCTTGATGAGTAGCTAGTTGTACAACTTGTCAGTTTTGGATTTTCTAAAGTTCCTTTTGATAGGAAGCTTGTTGAGTAGCTTGTAATGTTATGCTATATTGGTTTGATGTGTTTGTGTTTGATGGCGAAGGTGGTGGGGGTGGTGGCAGATTTGGTATGGTGTTTTTTGTTGTGATGAGAAGCACCATTGTGTTGATGATTGGGATTTGTGTAGTGGATGGTGCAATCATTATGCTTGGTCCTTAGGATACCATGGTTGATGATGTGATGGTTGCTTGTGCTATCAGAATGGTTTCCATTTGTTGTGATGTTGATGATAAGATTGATGGGTTTGGTATTATTTTTTGATTGATGATTGGGGGATTATTTTGAGTGAGTGGCAATAATGGTGATAACCCCAAACCAAGAGGTGATGTAGATGTTAATGGTAAAGGTGGTAATCATGGGAATGTAAGTGGTATACTCCCTTGGGAAAGTGATGAAGATGAAGGGTCAAAGATTCCCCCTGGTCCAAATAAGTCGCCTTCTCCTTGTGAGGTTATAGGGAGAGAGGTTTGAGGTGCTACACAAAATGACGATGATGGGTTTTTAGGATCATGAAAGGTGAGGGGGACATATTGTTGTAATGGATTTTGGGGGAAAAATTGACCCAAGATACTGTTTGCATCCGAATTTTGATTTCTCACAAGAGGGTTTGTTTTTAATGCATTTAGAAATGCACTCCCTTTGTTAAAAATAGGTTGAGTTGGAGCAATAGATGATGTGATTTGAGGGATGGTTTGGGTGATGCTTTGAAATATAGATGATATTGGTGGCATGGATGAAATTGGGGGCATGACCCCAAAAGTTGGTTCCACAGTGGTGCTCACATCTAAATCAAAGGGGAGTTTAGCCCCTTGTTTTGATAATTCAAGCATGTATTGTGAGGGATTGAGTCTCATCATGACATTGATGATTCTATGATTCTTGGTATTTTGGACCATTTAGGTGATCTTGTCTTGTGTCATCCTGAAGGAATTATTGGTGATATCCTCTACCATAATTTCCTGTTGTGGATTTTGTGATGATAAAGGAAAATTGGTTAGAGGATTGCTTGATCTAACGAGATTCATTTCAAAGTTTGTTTGGCTTAGGTCACTTGAATTTGATGTATCTTTGTTGGTCTCCATGTTCTTCTTGTGTTGTGATCTTGTTTGAACCATAAAATGAAGTTCAAAAGAGAAAAATCTAGGATGATTAAGGATAAAAGGTGTGAAGATGAAAATGTGTGAAGATGGATGATATGGATAATTAAACTCTTAGGAGATCTTGAGGGGGATGCTAGACTTTTGGGACTCTCTTGGATTTTTGATTTGGTTTGATTTTATTTGATTTTTGGATTCTTGTATTCTTGAATTTTTACTTTGACTTGGTTTGATTTGATTTTGGATTTGGATAGTGAACAAATAGATCCCAAGATGTTGGATGTTATCTATGGGATAGACTAGATCACAAGATGATATTTTGATTAAGTGTAGGGAAAATGATGCATCTACCCACACCTAAACAAAAAAAGATTATTTGATAATTTTAAATAAGCATGTGGAGAAGGATAAATCCACGCATACCTAGCCAAAACAAGATGATTTGGATGTTTGATTCAAGGATTTTCATTTATTTTGATTCATGAATTTTCCAAAAAGTCTAGCATGAAGGATGGTTTCAACATTTTTAAGAGTTGTTGGTGAGATGATTTTGGTTTGATGTTTGAAATATGGATGAAGGTTTGATTTTGATCCTATGTGTACCTAAAAAGACTCTTGTTTACAAGGCCTTGTTTTTGAAGAAGATGCTTTACTCTAAACAAGGTGTTCAAATTGCTGAAAAAGATTTGGGTTTTGACAATAATAAAACAAGTACAAATTGGGATTGTTTCTTAAAGCTCTTTTGTAAAAGTTGAAAAGTAATGTTTGTTTGAATTCCAATAGCATTGAGAGATGCTTTTGATGAACTTTTGGAATAAGATCTTTGACCTTGGGTAATATTCTTGAATTCCAAATGCCTAGAAACCTCTAAGGACATAAATCCTAAGGGCAAGCAATAGCATGTGAATTAGTTCAAGAATATTTTCTTCTCCTAAGGGGTTTGAAATTTGATGAAAAATGTTGAATGTTTGTCTTCCCAATGTTTTCGATCAAGCAAAGTGTTTTGATTTCAAGAACAAGTACAACCCTATGGATATTTGAGACAATATTTGTTTAGTCCCCACTTGGACAAGTCCAGCTATGCCTACTTTCACCAGATGGTTAGATGCTTGACCCCACTGGCTTCCCTCCATGGTTCAACACTTCTTTCGGGGTAGCCAAGCATCAGTACCCTTGAATCTCCCATGGCATACTTTCCATCTCTACTAAAAGTGGTAAAAGTGTGGGGCGGCTTTAGAATGACCATTCTTGCACCAACAAATAGATTAGTATTTTGTCCTTTGTGGGCATTCCATTTGTGGGGGATCATCCATGCAATGAGAGACCATTATTTCCCTTCTCATTAGAATAATCCTTGTGATATATGCCTTTGTTCTAATATCCACACTTATATCCTAGGTGGAAGTCGCTTGGCTTTAGCGTGTTCCCTTCGGTGATTACTTTTTCCCACACGGTAGGCCCTCTAAGATAAGAAAAAGAAAGAAAACATATTTGTAACTTGATCAGTCTTTGTTATGAACCAAAGAGAGAGAATGTATACAATATGCTCCACTCATAGTCGCAAGATTTGTTTAATTTTTAATCCCAAATTGAAGTGTGTGGGTAATTTCTTACACAACTTAATGTCACCAAGAGGCCTTTTGATTCTCAAGATTGTCGTGAGGTGTGAGAGAAGCACATACGTCCTTTTAATGATATTAATTTGAGTAATAAATTACAAAACAAAGAAGAACTTGTTCATTTTTAACTCACAAAGCAATGATTTGATTCTTTTTAGTGCACCAAAGTGAAATATGAAATTATCCTTGTTCAATTGTTAATCCTCAAACCAAATCTAGTGAGTTTGTCCTAAAGTTCATTTTAAACCCTTTGTAGCAAAAAAACTGAAATGTTCTTTTTAGAGCCCAAAAGAAATTTAGTATGTCCTAAGAGCAATAAAAGAAAAAAAATCCTTAAGAGTGATTATAAATTCTCTAAGAGTGTTTAACAAACACTAAAGTGTTCAAAAAACTTGATATCATGAGATGATGATGTCATTATGAAATTCCCACTAGGTTTCTTTTCTTCAACTTTGATTAATACCACCTAAAAAAATCAATTAGAATTGCAAAAAAAAGTTAGGAAAGCAATTAATAACCCAAATGATCAAAATTAAAAAACCACATGTCATAAAAAACTAAAATTTCACTTTTTACTTCCCTTCAGTATTAGAGTCTGCACAGGTAGTGCATTTTGAGGAATCTAGTGGTGCTATATGTCATCGCTAATTTTGCACATGTCACTTTGTAGAAAAAAATAGAGGGTGATTGCATCAAAATTTTGCACAACAGTGCAATTTGAAATTTGAGGATTCCAACATGTGAGAATGGAACCAATGGTGTAGTTAAGAATTTTGAATTATGGGTAGGAGAGATCAAGTGTTACAGTTTGCAGTTTGTAGTGGTGCTATATGGCAATGTTGGTCTGCTAGCGGTGCATTTCCCTATAGACACACAAAAATAGAAAAAAGCACAATTTTTTTGACAAAAAGGTGATTAGGAAATGAGATTTAACCCTCCTTCTAGTGCCAAATGTAGAACCAAAATCCTAGTACCTACAAAGCACAATAAACAAACACATAGTTAGATCCAATGAAATCAAGAATCAAGATTCCACATGAAATCCATTAGCAAAGCTCAAATTACGAAATAAAATGAAGAACACAATGAGAAAGCAATGAAATCCTAATTAAGCAAGCAAACTCTTGATCCCATGGGGGAATTGGTGCCAATTTGATGTGAAAATTGGCCCTTTCCCAACTCCTATGATGCAATGTTTATGAGTGATGAAGAGTGATCCACTTTATTGAAGATTCAAGTGTGCTCCATGATGAAAAACCTGTATAACCTAGCTATGACTTGATAAAATTGATGAAAATTGCTATGCTTGAGGATGAATTTGAGTATAGTAAGTTTACTCAAGTTGTGGATGATAAAATGAGGAGAGAAACCTCTTATTATAGAAAGAAAAGATGGAAGAATGCCCAAAATGAAGCAATGTGGGACTAACTTTCAATCAATGGCCAAGTGCCACTTGTCAAGATGTGAATGGGCCAAGGATGTGGACATTTTGATTATTGTGCCCATAAATGCAATTAGGTGGAATTTGAAAATGGTGAAATGACATGTAAGAGGGAAAAATAATGTCTTAAATGCCACTTGGTTGAATGCATAATGACATGGAAGAAGGAATAAATGTCTTGTTGGAAGGAAAAATCCACTTGGATGGATTTCAAATTTGGGAGAACATTCTTTCAAAGATTCCATGTTGATAGAAAAAAGAGAATTAATAAATCAATTAAATTGATTTATTTGTGCAAGTGGGAAAAGCTAGAGGATGTGACATGAATTTAGATTAGATTAATCAAGATTTGATTAATTTCAGAGAGCATTAAGTGATTTGACCCATTTGATTTAGATTCATGGATTAAAATAAATCAACAGGAGATGAAAATGATTTAGACTTACTCAAATAAATATTTTGATTTATTTAACTAAAGAGAGGTGATGTTAGATTAAATTAGATAAATATTTAATTTATTTAATTTATTAGGTAGACGTTAGAGATTAATTAAATAAAATTGATTTATTTAATTAAATAGAAAAATAGAGTTAATTAAATCACATTGATTAATTTAATTAACAAGAGAGAATGCCTTAATTAGATAAATTATTATTTATTTAATTAAGGGACGAAGAGTGATGATAAGCTAAGAAGGTGATTCAAGACGAAACGATGTTAGTAAATCAGAATCAAGTATGTCGGTATGTTTTCCATGTCTAAATCATTAAAAAATTACAAGGAGTTGAATCCAATTATATAGTGACAGAGAAAGAAATGTTGACAGTAATCTATGCACTGAACAAATTCAGACATTACATAACAGGCTACCAAATCTTTGTACACACTGATCATGCAGCCATTAGATATCTCATGAATAAACCTTTGATCACAGGTAGATTGGTAAGATGGTTATTGTCAATGCAGGAGTTTGATATAACCATTGTGGATAACCTAGGGAAGGCTAATGTTGTTGCAGATTTTCTTTCAAGGCTAACTGCATCAAAAGACAATCAGCCCATAGATGACTATTTTCCTAATGAGCATCTATTCTCCCTCCATGTACAAACACCTTGGTATGCTAACATAGCCAATTATTTGGTCATAGGTAGAGTTCATTCTCACTTCTCCCCAAAAGAGAAAAGGGAACTCATTGAAAAATCTTTTCCTTTCTCTTGGATTGTTGGATGTTTTTTTTATACTGGACCATACCATGTCATGAGGATATGTGTGAGAGAAGATGAGACATATGAAATTTTTCATGCATGTCACAATGAACCATGTGGAGGAAAATTTGTAGCCAAGAGGACAATAATGAAGGTTTTGAACATAGGGTATTATTGTCCAACACTCCACAAGGATGGAGGAAGGTATACCAAAAAGTGTGATAGATGTCAAAGAATAGGAAAATCAACCAGATCAAATGAGATTCCATTGTGCCCTCAGATATTAATCACTCCCTTTGACAAGTGGGGATTGGATTTTGTGGGACCCATTGGCCCTCCATTGGAGGGTAAGTCTTATATATTGGTATGCATTAATTATGTGACAATATGGGTAGATGTTAAGGCCATGAAGCATGCAAGCGATAACAAGGTTGCAAATTTTATTTGAGCAAATTTTTGCAAGATATGGAGTCCCAAGAGAAATAGTGACTAATCAAGGAGCTCAATTCACATCAACCCTTGTTGCAACACTAGTTAATGAGTACAACATAAAGCATAAGAAGTCTACTCCTTATCACCCCTAGGCTAATGGCCAAGTTGAAGTGACCAACAGAGAAATTGAAGCCATTATGACTAAAACAGTAGTTGTTCATAGAAAGGACTGGGCAAATAGATTACTAGAAGCTATTTGGGACTATAGGACAACCTAGAAAATAATTATAGGCTTCACCCCATTTTAGTTGCTATATGGAAAGACAACTATGATTCCTGTTGAATTTGAATATAAGACTCTGCGGACTACAATAGATTTGGGGATGGATATTTTTGATGCACAAAGAGAAAGAATCATGAAGCTAAATGCTTTAGATGAAATAAGAAGAGAAACCCTACAACATACAGAAGTAGTGCAGAATCAAAGAATAAAATGGCATGAAAAATTTATCAAGGATAAGAAATTCCAGCTAGGAGATTGGGGGCCCTGCTCTATGACTCAAGACACCAGGACATTGCAGGAAAATTATAGACAAGGTGGCTAGGACCATATGAATTTGCTGAGGTCTTTCCTAATAGATCTGTTCATCTTACCACCATTGACCCTGTTAGGTTCAAATTACTTGTCAATGGTCATCGCCTTAGATTATATCACAAGCCAACTTCCAAAGAAGAGTTCTTGCAGTAATTCACCCAACATTCAACACCCAAACTTCCTATAGTTGAAGGAAGTGGACCTAGTGTCCCTCCTTTCGGCTAATTAAGGTACCTACTTTTCATAATAAAGACTTTCACTTACGTGGAAGTCCATTTCTTCGTCATCCACCCATCCATCACCACCTTTCTCTCTCTTCCATCACTTCATTCCACCTCACCTCATTCCACTTCATTTTCATTTATCTCTCAATTTATTCTCTAAAAAGGCAAGTGGTACTTTCTCCATGATCTTTGCAACAAATCTTCCACACATTCAAGTATGTGTGCATTAATTTCCATCTTTAATCATCTTTTAAGTGTGTTCATTTAATCACTATATGTTAGTATAGATGTTCACATAAAATGCCATTATTCCCTGTCAAATCACCACTCCCATCTCACATGTGCAGACACATGTCCAAATTTAGTTTGGGAAAAGGGGAAAGAAAAAAAGATGTAAATATTTTTTCCCATGTGCCAATTCATACTAGGCTACGTCAGAAAATTTAAAATGAGCTGATTTGAAATCTGAGTGAGAGGATGACTTGCATGTGTGAAGTGACAATAACTACACCTGCCATTTCTTCCCATCATTTTTTTTTTATCACTCCTTTTCCTTCCATTATTAACCCTGTTGTAATCTTGAGTTGAAGAGCCATACTTGTAAAACAAAGGAAGGAAATTTAGCAGATACTATAGGAAAGTACATTTGATTTCCAGAGGGGAATTGTACAAAAGAAGTTGCAGAGCATTTGTTTGATTGCAGACAATCAGAGGTGGGTTAATTTGAAATGAGCCCATGGTGCAAGATATTTTATTGTAGGATGCACAATGCTTGGACAAATTTAGAAACTGTGGATGGCTAGATTACTTCTTGAAGCTGGATGGATTTGATGAAAGAATTACCCTTGAATTTTCCTAGAAATTTTCAAAAGGAAAAGCCACAGTAAAAGGGTTGGAAGTTGTGGAAACAAAGGAAAGAATTGCAGAGGTCATAAGGTTACCTACTGATGGAGAAAATTACCCTGCTTCTAGAGATTCCAAATCAGCTAGGGTCAAATTTACAGATCCAAACAACCCCCCATTGAGCATAGAAAAACAAGATGCAAAGAGAATGTCTTTGCCCGAGCCATGGAACTAGATAGTTGTTTATGTTATCAAATACATCACTTGTGAGGGTCACCAGTCAAATTTTCATTTTGTGCACTTCAAGATTTTGAATCACATGAGGCATGGAAGGATGATGAATGTGCCTAACGTGTTGCACAATCTTCTCTCAATCATGGTGGCTGAGACCCAAAAGGGTAGGGATAATTTTGTTTCCCACCATTGTCTGATTAAATTTCTAGTTGAAAAGTATCTGCATGATGTATCTAGGATGACCTGAGAAGAATTCATAAATACTGATCATATTAGACCTGAGCATTTGAAACCTAGGGATTTACCTCAATCTCATAGGTCTAGCAGGAGATTAAGCATGGATGAAGCCATTCCTATTGCTTCAACCTCTGGTGTTGGCTCTATTGTGAATCATCTTGCAGCAAAAGAAACTATA
The DNA here is from genome assembly GCA_007258455.2 of Sequoia sempervirens. NCBI lineage: Eukaryota > Viridiplantae > Streptophyta > Pinopsida > Cupressales > Cupressaceae > Sequoia > Sequoia sempervirens. Next base: position 432,034,670 of record VDFB02193867.1, read on the forward strand.
TCAATTAGTTCTTCAGGAATAGAGCACTTAGAAAAACAAAGATCTTCCTTAGATTCTAATGATGAAATTCCACTTGAAACCCTAATGAAAACTAGGGCACAGAAGAGAGAAGTAGAAATGATAAAAGGGAAGGCTAAAACACAGCCTGTAGAAAGAAAGGTGCCAAGTTCTAAGAAGAGGACGGTTGATACTTTTCATCCTGCAGCCAAAGAAAAATGTGAGAGACCTTCCAAGAAATCAAGACTAGCTAGGCTTGTGATTGGTATGCCTCCCTAAGAAATCCCTAAGTCTATTGAGACCTCACATGAGGAACCTAAGGCTTCAATGGGGTAGGAGAATGTTGAAGAAGAAGAAGACATATTTAGGAGAGCAACAAATGTAACATTGGTCAATCTTGCTAACATTGTAGAAGAGTTGGAGGAAAATTAGGACTTCCTACGACCTCAGCAAGAAGCCCTATAGCAGCAATCGGAATCAAAGTAGGAGTTCCTATAGCCACAAAAAGAACAAGAATGAGAGTCCATGCAACAAAAAGTAGAAGAAGAAATGATACCTCTACTGCTAGAGATAACTGGACAACCCAAGTCCATGCAAATAATGACATATGAGGAGCCACCATCAAAAATACGAGTAGGAATCAATATTCCTCTTGATTTTACATTACATATAGAAATTTTGAATTTATGGAAGGAAATACAAAGAAGGGAGGAAGAATGGAAAAAGGAAAAATAGAAATTGAAGAGGGAAATCCAAAAGAGGGATGAAGAGACTGGGGATAATAATGAAGAAATTGCCACCTTGAAGTAGAGGGTGGGTGATATGGCAGCTTTGGCACCATAGATTTTGGAATGTAGGACCCCTCCAAGGTTCTATGCTCTACTCTTGAAAGAGAAATATCTCTCTTTTAAGATGTCAAGGATTTCCTCAAGTTTGAATCCTTCTATTGACACCCCTATGGAATTTTTCAATGCTTATAGGATTGCCTCACCTGAAATGAAGAGTTTTCTATGTGAATTTTATTTGCATAATTATTCTATAACCAAAGACCATGATTGGAATTCGTTGTATGTTGGGGATGTCTAATTGAGATCATTTATGTCTTGGGTACAAAACGATATTATTTAGGGACAACAACATGATGATTATAAGCAATTAGATTTTGATATCCCTCTGCTTGTTAGAGTTGAATCAAGCAACCCAAGGGATATTTATAGAGAATGGCATAAAATACTTCTCAGACCAAGTTATGGAAATAGGATTATGTGTTGAATTGAGGTAGTTTATAGTGATTATGAGGTAAATACAACAACAAAGAAGGAAACCATGAGAAGATGTTTATCACAAAGATGGAATGGTCTAACTAATGAGCTGAAACATGTTGAGCCTCATTCCATCCACAATTATGCTACAACAATAAAAGGATTGATCAGTATATTCAGATTGGGAGAACACAGGGGAAATCATGGCTTCCCCTGACTTTCCAACCACCCATGCTTATGTGGCCTCATGCTTATGGTGATTATGGTTGAGCCTCATTCCATACATGGTGTAGGAGCACCTACACCATGATATAATTTTTGATGATTTGAGTGAGTAAGGTGAAATTTTTTTGAGTTTTTGTCTTTAATAAGATCTAATAAGACCAATAGTCATGTATTAGGAGTCTTTATGTTTAAGAGTCACAAGGCATGGAAATCCAAACTTGTCCTAAATGTTGCTTTGTAACGTTTGAAGGAACAATTAGTTAATTTGTTTAGGTATAAGCAAGAATAGTGTTTTGAACATGTAATAATACTATTTCAAGCCATTAGTGAGGTATTAGTGAAGTTAGAGGTGAGAAAAAGTGCAGACATTTCATTATGAGACATTATTGTCTAAATGTTTGTAATTTGGCCTTCAACGATCATTAAGGTTACAAAATTTAGTTAGATTGGTGGATAGATGCATTTGGAAGTTGGATTTAAATGCATATAAATGTACTTAAGGCCTTCAAGGGTCTAAGACAGGGACTGTTGAAGGATTTTTCTTTGAATCAATTTTTTTTTCAATTGCTTAGTTTCAGATTTTATTGTTTTTCCTATGTTTTCTGTCTGTGCACAGGCCATACAAACATATTTTGTATCAAAAAATTATGTAAGATTGTTGAGACATGTCTTAAAATTGTTTTTACTTCTTAATAAGGGTTCCTTCATTCATTTTTGGGCCTTAAATCTCAGGTTTTTGCTTAACGGGTTCATGAACAGGGGTACAAGGGTTTTGTAGTTTTAGTGACTTAAGTCTCATCCCACCTACTGTATACCAATGTGACTTAGTGGGATGATTTTTAATAGCATATGGAATGATTCCTAGGATTTGGAGGCATATATTATTGGGTTCTTGGCTTGAACAATGAGAGTAAGGGCTTAAAATGGTGTGTTTTCCAACAGAATTTGGTGGGTCAGACCTATGAAGTTGCAAACACACATTAATTTTGACCAAATGAAGGTTAATAAAGCATCAGAGGACTAATTTATAGATTTTTGAGCATTTTTTGTGTTTTGGAAAGGTTGGGAAAGTAAAGAAACAATAAGGGAGCCCCAAAACCCTAGTTTCTTGAGTTTTTAGGAGGGTTTTTGGATTTGAAGTTTGGACGTGCACTTGGAGGTCTAAAACCTAGAAAATATCTTGTTTTGAATCATTTACCAAGACTATTTTTGGGTTTGGGAATCTGGAGTGGAGATTAAAGAGGGGTCTCTTTGGAAAAGTGGCCTAATTAGAGGCCTAAAAGTATGAAATTCTTGATTTTGAAGCCTTTTATCCAAAAGAGTGATATCTAGGTCCTTGATTCTATGGTTTATTTCTCAAGTTTTTTGGAAGGATTTTGCCAAAAGGCTGAAAAATTGGTTTCCCTGTACTACAAGGAGTGCTAGTGTTAAAAGGTGAGTTTTTGAAGGTTATGTTTAATCTAGCTTTGAGATTGCATTTAAATGGCTAAATTTTCATCATTGGCATGTTGAGGAACTTTTTCAAGGCCTTGGTGGAGGTATGTAGTTGTTTTGCATAATTGAAGGGTTGAGACCCTTGAGGGTGAGTTTATGCTTGGCAGATTGAAGGTGTTTTCAAGAAGAGTTCATTTTTTTTTTGAATTGACACTAGTTTGTTGTGAGTTAATCTTCACCTTGGATCTCCATTAATCCACAATTATGCTACAACACTAAAAAGGCAGCTAACGGTAGAATATTCTTCATGCAACTGAATGTAGCCAACTTGTAGTGGACTTTAATGATTGAGCATACATGGACATTATTGTTGTGTTGGATTTGTGTTTGGACCTGCATGTCTAACCAGATTCCATGCATGAATAACCACCATCACTCCACTTTCCCTATTTTCCCTAAATGGTATCCTCCCAGTCATGGAGTTGAATACCTTGTTTAGTTGTTAGTATAAATAATGATCTGATGCTCCTTCTTCAAGAAGGTTGCACAATTTGATATTGTACTTGCACTCTCCAATTTTTAGTAATATAGACACATTACTCTCTTGTATTCATGATTTAAAATGAATAAAATAATGTTTTGAGTTTGAGCATATAAGTTCTCATTAGTTTTAGAGGATACTTATCCAAGGGGGGCCACTTGGTGAGTAATCCATCTTCTTAGTTTAGCATTAGTTTAGTATTTTTTGTTGTTTAGTACTCAGAAATATGGCACCGACTATTCCTGCAACCATTGGAATTCCATTTTGTGACTATTCCTACAGCCAAAGTAAACAAATTAGTTTCCTATTTGCTGCTTAGATTTTCATTCATGTTATGCATTTTAGCTTAGCATAGTCATTGATTGATGTTCAACATTTGTTTCATTCCTTTCGAAGAAATTTACTTCCAATATTGTGTGTTTCTTAGCTGTAGAATGCAATGGCTACCTTAATTTCCTAGTTCACATACTATGCTAACCAATTTCAAGTTCACATCCTTGGGTTTACAAGTTAAATGCACCTTCATGATGATTGGAATATCTATTTAGGTTAGATTCCCAATATCTGAATCATGGCTGCAAGGGCTTAGTTATTAAGTCATTGTAGGAGGCCAACACAATCTTATTTTAGGAAAACCATGGATTCATGATATGCATGTTGTGCCCTCTACCTTTCATCGCATCATGAAATATTCCCCAAACAACAAAACTTATAAAATCAAAGGGTATGTGAAGGATCATGATGGGCCAAAAAGTAGCGATATGATGGGTATGTGTAGGGTATGTGGTTGACAACTTTTTTTTACCCAAAATTGATGAAACAAAAAGGGTTTTTAAAGGAGATTCTTAACTTTCCACCAATATAATCTGTGTTTTATTTTGAATTTAATAAATAATTATTTTTCATTTTCTATTTGAATCACGACTGAAGTCCTAATTGATAGGTTGACTGAAAAACATCTATAGCTTTCAAATAGTATCACATTTTTTGAATCTGAAATATGTGTCACATTCTATGCTTTGAATACTATAGGATTTAAAAAAAAAGAGAATTTCATGAAGTTTTGACCAAGTTAAGGTGGCTAGGCATACAATTTTTTATATTTTTTAAAAGTTGTAATAAAAAATTCATAATTAATTATTTACTTGGAAAAAAATTAAAAAAGAATGTGTATCACATTGGGACATGAGTCCTCTACTTATATCTAAAATCGTATAAACAATATTATCATTTTATTGTGGTTAGGGTGGTCAGACAGACACCTACTTATTTTTTCCACAAAATTTAAGTACTATTGTATTGAAATTTCAAATTTTCACCAAATAGTTTTTTTTTGAAATAAACCTAGTAGTTTAGAAGCTACCTTCAATTTGCTACAGATTATATTCTTACATATTTTTGAAATAATATAGATAAGTTATTCAAATTTTTATGTCAAGTTACCTAACTCTAATTTTTCTAAATTTTTCGCCACTTAAGGGCCTATTTTTTCCATGATGATCCTACACATACCTCAAAGCTAATACTAAAACATACAATTGTTTAAACATTGAGAAAGGTAAAGAGAATCCTTTGAAAACATTGACACCATCTACACAAGTTTAACACATGAAAGAAGAAAAAAAAGATAGATGTCCTAAACCCTTCAAAATGATATCACTTGATGATTTGGGATCATTGAATTTTGAGCCAAAATTCATGGGAGAATACAAGATCATAAACAGAGACTCTAAAAAAGAAAAGAAAAAAGGGTAATGTCAACACAAAATTCAGATGACCTTTCGAAAGCATCCACCTCAACCACTTTAGAACAAATGACAACAAATTACACAAAAAAAAATTTGATGAACTTAATCAATATCAACCACCGGATCCAAAAGAGATGAAGAAACTTTATGGAAAAGGTTATGAAATGATGAACAAACTTGGATATAACAGAAAAGGATGTGGTGCTAGAGAACAAGGTATCCATGTCCATGTAGAGGCTCAAATGCAAGAAAAGACTGGTGGTCTTGGTTATTGTTTTTTGATAGAAATAAACAAGCCTTCACTTAACGTCAACAATCTTACAAAAGATTCCTCTAAGCCAAATTTAACAATAGTGCATCTTGAATTGATAGACACTAGTGGTCTTGATTGTTATCATTTGAAAGAAATAGAGAAGTTATCACTTAACATTAATGTCATCACACAAAACACTAATGATTCAAATTCATTAGATTTTACACCCTCTGGTAAAGGAGAGGAAAAAATATTCCATTCTAAAGATTCTTGTGTAGGTATGACATATTATACTAAGCAAGAGATATCTTTGTCACAAAATAACGAAACATCCTGTATTTTTTATCAAGAAAGTATCTTGTTGAAACTCCTCCAAGATTGTTTGATATCCCTCACTCCAAGAACATGAAATAAATTTTATTACAAGACTTCATTTTTTGCATATCATAGATTTCATGGTCATTCTACTAATGAATGTAAAGCTTTGAGTAATAAAATCCAACATCTTAAGGAGTTTGGTGCTCTTCCTTACATGGGGGCACCTAATTCCTCTAATTGATATTGATTTTCACTCTAACTTGTTTCTCATCAATTATTTCAGATCATCCTTGTCTTGCACTAAGTGTAGGAAAGGGGATAGGTAGCCTTTTCCTCATATGTCACTTGTCATTTCCTCTTTTGGCTAGTTGACCAAATTACATGTATATGTAAGAGCAAGCTTGGGATGTGGATGACATGTCTTAAGTTGGATCACACATAACATATTGAGTTATCTTTAGCATTGTATTTTTGGGGGAAACCCTTCCATCTTATTGCATGAGGTAGCTTATTGGAAACATATGACTTGTCATAGGAATTTTTGAGTAAGATGTCATGTCTTTTTCTACTTTAAAGAAATTTCTCACAATAATGGTGTTAGTAACTGCTTTAATGTGGGGAATACATTGAAACTCATGTTTCATTGTGCGATTTTCTTTCTTCTTGTGATGAGTTAATTTCTTGTTGGTGTCATTGGTTTTTATTTCCTCTGAGAGCATGATATTTCCTTTTCCTCTCTTGCAAACATTAAGTACAAATTTCCCTAGGATGAGACCTTGTATTTATACTCTCTTGCAGACATTAGGCACAATGTCCCTTAAGATTAAGACCTCACATGAACTAAGTAAAATCCCTTCAAACATCCCTCTTTCTTGCATGCATTTTTTTCCTTTTTATACCTCTAACGAAAGGGGATTCACTACTCATGAGTCTCTTTATTCTCAAGACATTCCCAAGGGGTGAATTACCCTAAACTACCACAAAGAACAAAGTGAGAGTTCTAGAATCAAAAAGAGCAAGTCACGAGGATTTTCTGGACAAACTGATAGGCTCTTGAAAAAATGATGACATGGAATAAGGACAATAGGGTGGTGCACTAGCATCCTAGAGGTGTGTTGGCCTATCACACAAACTAGAAAGCAAGAATATCACAAAAAATGGAAAAGTAGCTACTAGCAACTAGATTGCTAAGAAACTATAGAATGCGAGAAAATAATAGAGAATAATAGAACTAGAATGAAGTAAAGTAAATGATACAACTAAATAGAATAAAGAAAGCAAAATTCTCACAACCCAAGTAATGAAGCCTCCAGTAGATGAATGCCTTCAATACCTACATGCGTAAGATTTGGAGAAAATTTTGGGGCTATATAGGGGTTTTCCTAGGTCAAACCCCCATTTTAGTGATCCCACCTCTATGGATATCCAAATAGATAGAGATAGATAGAAATGAAATGAATGCAAGAGTGATAAAAATAAATCCCCGCTCGAGGAGAACCTGTATCACAAAATGTAGGTGATAAAAGAAATCCTCACTTGAGGAGGACAACCCATATCACAAAATGGAGATGCAGTAGGTAGGGGATGTGTGAAATCCCAAGATGCTCACAAGCACAAGATAAGGGAGATGGAGCTGCAAAGCTTAAGGAAGCCAAAGAGGGAGACATGGATAGCTACAAGATACAAGGGTGTTGCAAAGAATGTTGTAAGGATGTGAGAGTGTTGTTGTAGAAAACTGTAAAGAGTTGTGTGAACAGGATAGAAAGAGGAAAGAATTCTTGAGAGGGAAGCCAGGAATGAGAGAGAGGCCAAATGAGTGGAATGAATAGCTTTGAAGGAGGGAAAAGAAGCTTCCCGGGTGGTTACAAGGTGACCCAAGTTGCTACCATTGACAAAAGAGGCTGAAAAATGGAAAACATGCTTAGAAACATTCATTTGAACATTGAAACATCATAAGATGCTAGCATGGTGCGTAGATGTCTACGTGGTGCACTATTATCTAGACACATCATGCTACAAAATGAAATGAATGGGAAAAGCACAAGGTTAGATGCAAAGCTAATGCATAAAGGTAGTTGCTGAAAAGGGTTTTTTTAGAATCCTAAGAGGAAAAAAGGGCTGATGCAAGGGCTAAAATGAGCCTACACAAGATGATAAGGGAGTGGACACTAAAGTAGATACAATAATGTATGTGAAATTGCAAGGGGTTCAATTTTACGACATTACATTTTTCCCCCACTTTAGTGGGAATATGAATTTAGACTAGTATGCATGATAAAGGAAATATACTATACATAAATAGCATCAAGGTGCCAAAAGGATATTGTAGAGGAAGTGAATAACTCTTCGAACCAAGGAAGCTTTCCCCCAGGTTGAAGACCTACAAAACAAGGACATTATTCAAGAAAGACTTGAACAATACAAAAGTATTATAACATAAAAATCCACAACATCATGGGGTTAGAACATAAAAACCAATACACATAGGCACTTAACTAACTAACAAGATTTGAGTTAGCAAAGTGAAAGAAACCTCGATGTAACAGGTTTTCTTAGTACTATGTGTCACCCCCAAATTAAAAAAAATAACAAATAGAAGAATTATAAAATGAAGAGAAGAATGCACCCAAAAGTTAGGGAAGCAACCAATGTCGAAGAGAGAAAGAATATATACCCAAAATGAAGAAGGTGCAGATCTTTGATCCGGTATACACAATTAGGAAGAGAAGAGAAGAGAAGAGAAGTGAGAAAGGCTCAAGAGAGAGTAAGAAGGAGGAATGAAAATTCCAAGAGAGATGGGTCCATAGGTACTCTCTCCTGAGGAGGTTTGAATGAAGCACATCGAAGGTCCGCAGACCAATGATGGTCAAGTCTTGTAGGATGAAAGCGTCTCACAAGCCCGTAGAGCTGCAAGAATACAACCCCCAAGTTATCTCTCATGAAGGAAGCCTAGTGAAGTAAGTGCCTTATAGGCCCACAAGCCTGCAAGAAGGCAACCCCCAAGTTCTCTCTCATGAAGGAAGCCCAAAGATGCAAGCACCTCATAGACCTGTAATGAAGCCTCCAGTAGATGAATGCCTTCAATACCTGCATGCGTAAGATTTGGAGAAAATTTTGGGGCTATATAGGGGTTTTCCTAGGTCAAACCCCCATTTTAGTGATCCCACCTCTATGGATATCCAAATAGATAGAGATAGATAAAAATGAAATGAATGCAAGAGTGATAAAAATAAATCCCCGCTCGAGGAGAACCTGTATCACAAAATGTAGGTGATAAAAGAAATCCTCACTTGAGGAGGACAACCCATATCACAAAATGGAGATGCAGTAGGTAGGGGATGTGTGAAATCCCAAGATGCTCACAAGCACAAGATAAGGGAGATGGAGCTTCAAAGCTTAAGGAAGCCAAAGAGGGAGACATGGATAGCTACAAGATACAAGGGTGTTGCAAAGAATGTTGTAAGGATGTGAGAGTGTTGTTGTAGAAAACTGTAAAGAGTTGTGTGAACAGGATAGAAAGAGGAAAGAATTCTTGAGAGGGAAGCCAGGAATGAGAGAGAGGCCAAATGAGTGGAATGAATAGCTTTGAAGGAGGGAAAAGAAGCTTCCCGGGTGGTTACAAGGTGACCCAAGTTGCTACCATTGACAAAAGAGGCTGAAAAATGGAAAACATGCTTAGAAACATTCATTTGAACATTGAAACATCATAAGATGCTAGCATGGTGCGTAGATGTCTACGTGGTGCACTATTATCTAGACACATCATGCTACAAAATGAAATGAATGGGAAAAGCACAAGGTTAGATGCAAAGCTAATGCATAAAGGTAGTTGCTGAAAAGGGTTTTTTTAGAATCCTAAGAGGAAAAAAGGGCTGATGCAAGGGCTAAAATGAGCCTACACAAGATGATAAGGGAGTGGACACTAAAGTAGATACAATAATGTATGTGAAATTGCAAGGGGTTCAATTTTACGACATTACATTTTTCCCCCACTTTAGTGGGAATATGAATTTAGACTAGTATGCATGATAAAGGAAATATACTATACATAAATAGCATCAAGGTGCCAAAAGGATATTGTAGAGGAAGCGAATAACTCTTCGAACCAAGGAAGCTTTCCCCCAGGTTGAAGACCTACAAAACAAGGACATTATTCAAGAAAGACTTGAACAATACAAAAGTATTATAACATAAAAATCCACAACATCATGGGGTTAGAACATAAAAACCAATACACATAGGCACTTAACTAACTAACAAGATTTGAGTTAGCAAAGTGAAAGAAACCTCGATGTAACAGGTTTTCTTAGTACTATGTGTCACCCCCAAATTAAAAAAAATAACAAATAGAAGAATTATAAAATGAAGAGAAGAATGCACCCAAAAGTTAGGGAAGCAACCAATGTCGAAGAGAGAAAGAATATATACCCAAAATGAAGAAGGTGCAGATCTTTGATCCGGTATACACAATTAGGAAGAGAAGAGAAGAGAAGAGAAGTGAGAAAGGCTCAAGAGAGAGTAAGAAGGAGGAATGAAAATTCCAAGAGAGATGGGTCCATAGGTACTCTCTCCTGAGGAGGTTTGAATGAAGCACATCGAAGGTCCGCAGACCAATGATGGTCAAGTCTTGTAGGATGAAAGCGTCTCACAAGCCCGTAGAGCTGCAAGAATACAACCCCCAAGTTATCTCTCATGAAGGAAGCCTAGTGAAGTAAGTGCCTTATAGGCCCACAAGCCTGCAAGAAGGCAACCCCCAAGTTCTCTCTCATGAAGGAAGCCCAAAGATGCAAGCACCTCATAGACCTGTAACTTGCAAGAAGGTATCCCCCAAGATATCTCACATGAGGGAAACCTATATGTAAGCAGACTTCATAGAGTCTGAAAGAGGCTTCATAGGTGCACCTGCGAATCAACATGTTAATTTGTAGATAAAACATGCCAAGAAACAAAGCAACTATGTTGGAAAACAAGTAGAAAATCATGTAGATAGTCAGTCAAATTGGAAGGCTTTCAAAGGGGTACCTTGAGAACCCTTCAAAAGAAGAGGGGTCCACTCAAAGGATGCACTATTTGAAAAGTGAGGTCTAGTCAATCTACCCCCAAGCTAGAGGCCATAGAATTCATTTGATATAAAAAATTTCAAAGGGGATCCCTTGAGAACCCTTCAAGACAGCAAAGGGCCCACTTAAGGGATGATTCATTTGAAAGATAAAGAAGAGAGGGGTCCCTTAGAAGGACGTACATTTCTAGAAAAAATTACCACTTCCCTCAACATATAGGGTATGAGAACCATGTAAAATACTTAGAACATAAAGGATAGAGGTGGACATCAATATCACTTGTCATTTGAAGAAGGGACAGGATCCTTAGCAAATAAATGAATGATTGCACCTAAATCACGAAGTTGTACTTTATCATGATAGAGCTTGTGAAATTCTTAGGAATTTCAACTGAATTCTCATGAGTTTGGTTCATTTGTTCTAAACCCTTGTCCCCAAGTGAGTAGGGTTTTAAATCTAAAAATGTGCCAATGTTATATTTTCACGTTGACTGGTTCAGTCAGTCATTGGTCTCTTAAGTGATTTCCTGAGCTACTCGTTACGCTTGTTCACCGACCCTATTTTTCTTAGTAACTGGTCATATTTTTTTGCTTGGACAAGGGTTTTCCTAACTCAGGCTGTGAAAGTATTAAGTCTGATGAATTAAGGATCAAGTCATTTACCCTTTGGTCATGTCACCATTGGGTGACCTAGTTTTTCAATTGAATGCTAATATCGTATGTTGTGCAACTTGCAAGATTTGGCGATCAAAGATGAAATTTGAACCATACCCCACTAGCTTGTGGGAGTAAACTACACACCAGATAAAAGTAGTGAGGTTAGTGAAAAGCTAACATGTGTCCCTAGCTATGGTGTGGGACCCACTCTCCACTACGGATCCCCTATCCCGACATCTTCAATGAGTGGTCAAGATCAAATAGGTGGAACAATCTTCACCATTCCTTGTTGGCTCGCTGAATGAAGATAAATAGAGATTAAACCCAGGGAGATTAGCAAGATCTTGAAACCTGTCCCTCACTCGTTCATATAGTGGAGCCCACAAGTAGTGATGGTGTCGTCCGACATAGATGGAAGCGATTGGATGAAAGCATATCAACAAGGAACTACTAGAATTCAAAGAGGGTCAAACGTAAGCTAGTTGTTCGATCATCCACCAAGGTAGAAGATCAATGGATCTCATTCAAGATGGTAGGTGACACCAAATAGTCAATTTTTCTCTACATGAAAAAGCTTGCATTAATGGCTTACATTCTGCAGAGCGATCTAGTTGATCTCAACTTGTGCCAAGAGGAAAATGTAGACAATCATGAAGAATAATTAACTGATTTCCATGAAAATGGAAATTAAATAACACCGGTATGTCTTCCAATGGGATGCCAGAATTATGCATGTGTGATGAATACTAAGTGTGAATTCCATTGCTTTTCCCAATAAATACAATGGAGGTGGTTGTTATTTTCTTCATTATCATTCAAAAGTTAAACATTTTCTGGTGAGAAGTTATCGAGAGGAAATATGGGTGAACCAGTCAGAAGATTTGTTCATTCAAATGCCAGAGGGATGGATATACTAGAAGCTACTTGGAGGCATAAACTTACACCTACTAGGTGTAGTCGGAGATTGTAGTTCACCGATGGTGATATGAAGAAAGTAGAGGACAAAGGTAAAGGCCCAACACAGTCATTCGCTAGCTCAAGGTGGAAGATAAGATATGGATGGGGCTCCTGTGGGAATCAACATATGCCCATCAACTTGACAAGAAGCTCCTTTGAAAGTGGCAGCAAGACTGACTCATCTTACGGTCGATACATGGTCCGATTGAATGATAATTTTCTCTCCAACGAGGAGGTGATTATTGTGCCACCTTCGGTAGTCAGGACACCTAGCGGGTAGCCTGGAATAGTGCTTAGTAATGAGAAGAAAGATGAAGAAGCTAAGGTATTCTCCCTTCCTCTTGCTGTGATCAGGAGTGGTCGTGTCTATTTCGGGTGTGTTGTTGGTATTGGTGGGGTGACAGGTGGTAAATGAATTTGTGTGTTTGGGGTCTTCTTTTTTCCTGTGTTTTGTGAATTTTTCTGTGGTGGCTTTCTATTTTTCCTTCATGGAAACTTTTTGATGATTCGACATGAGTCATGTGCTTGCTTGGCATCTTGATTGTTTGGTTCGAGAAGCTCAGACAGTGACATTGAAGGTTTTGGCGGCACTTTGCATTTTCTTCCTAGATGGTGGTTATATTTTAGAATCTTTCTCGTTATACTAGTTTTTGCAGTTTTCAACATGTGGGTTTTGAAATGTAGATCAAATGTAGCTAAAATTTGGATGAAATGATAATTTTACATTGTAATAGTATTTAGGTCTGAGGCTTGTTGCTCCTTGTTTTTATAAAGGGAATTCAAGACTCGAATGCAAGAGAGGAGGAAGAGGATTGAGAAAAGATAAAAGATAAGGATAGATAGCAGAAAATATCAGGCTAGGTCTAGGCCAGACATAATGTGAATATAGTTGAAAGGAATAGAGAAGCATTCCTTTATTACACTATTTTGAATGGATATGCATATATTGTCTTAAATTGTTATACAGACCTGATTAATGAATACAAATGAAAATTTACTTATGATGCATTTTCTCTCCTTATGTGGGTTTTGAGTAAATTTTGGATGGAATATTCAATAATATTTTCATTCTCCTTTTGAATTTCAATTCAAATGTTTATCTCCGTTTGCACCTTGATTCAAGAAATCAATTAAATGCTTAAATAGGAGGTATTAATTTACAATTATCTACTTAGGATGTGATAATAAATTATGCATAATAGGTATTAAGTCTCATAATACAAAGTTGTTATGAAGGTATTCTTTCCTTGAGAATTTGAGATCACTTCTATATTACTGGTAGTATGTATACAACTTTGTGACCCAATTTCTTAAGGAACTGATCTGTTTCCTTAGGATTTCCCTAATGGGTTAATCAAATTATTCTATGATGGCCAACCTAGATGCAAAATTTAAATTCATTTTAAAATTTCCAAAAAATATTTACACAAACCTTGTATACATTTGTCATAAGTGTAGGAATTTACTAAAATGGTAGGAAGCAACTTAGAAACTAGCCAATTTTATGGTATTCTTTGTATCTTCACCTTTCAGTTGAAATGATCTATGAAAAGGATGTGTGTCATTAGGTTCATCTCAAGTAAACACATATAGGAGCACCCTCCCTGGTCCCCCATAGAGCCTAATGTGCAGAAGACCTTAGTTTGTTACTAGATCTTCTTAGTTGGCTAGTCATTTTTAGGAGTTTTGAGTATAGGAAATGGAAATTCCTTAAAGATTCCTTTAGGTGCACTGGAAAAATCACCAATAGAATGGTGACTCCGTTGGGGAGAATTTAAAAAAAAATCTCATTAAAGAATCTAGAAACAGAGTCATATCATTTGTAGTGAGTCATAACATTTTCCATTCATAAATTGGTGGATTTGAACATTTTTGTTTAGATAATTGAAAAGCCCTTGAACCTAGAAAATATTTATTGCAGCAAAGATCAAAGGATATGAATGTGACTCCACTGGTGGAGAAGATCCAAAACTAGATCTATTATTGAAATTCATTCCTCTATAAATGAGGTGGCAACTTTGTCCAAGGAACTAGTTAGATTGTGAAGAGGCTTTCAAAGATTTGCATAAATTATAGTCAGGAAGAAAGATTAACAGCTGCTTCTAAATCCCCATGTATTTTCGTAAATCTAAAGCAAGCGTTTTTGTGTTGAAGAAGGTTTATGAGAAATTTTCAAGGCCTAGGAGCATAAATGATTCCCTACTAGATGGATTTACATTAAGACAGGGAATAGTAATAATTATTTTCATACTTCTTGTCCACAAAAGTTGTGATTATCCATGAAGTATGTTATTCTATTGAGCATTTCCTTTTGAAGAATCTCTCTATAAAGAATCAAGCTAAATTATGTAGGGTGAAGAAACTACGTCGTCCCCTGAAAGGGATTTTGTTATTGAAAGGTACATGCCATTAGTTTTCAGTAGTATTGAAGGTTTCCCTAACCTAATTCCTAAAGATGTTAGGAAGTACTTGCCCAAGTTCATAGGGAAATTTTTTGAATTAGCCTCTAAGCATCTGCAAACCTTTATAGATGTTATGGGGGATTTTGAGGTGAATTATGAAGATGTTGTCATGAAAGTTTTTGTTCAAAATTTGAAGGATAATGCTAGAGATTGGTATTCATATTTTCCAGCAAGTTCCATAGCCTCACGGAGTCAATTTATGATAGCTTTTATGGACCAATTTGGTGAAAGGGTAAATCCAAGTGAGGTAAGGAAATCCTTTATGGAGATCCATATAAGTGAAGGGGAATTCATCCCTACTTTCAATCTCTGATTTGCAAAGGAAATAAGAGAAATCCCATAAGACATAAGGCCAAATGATGTAATATGTTTGGTGGTATATTTAGGAGCATTTGATAAGAAGATGATTTTCTTGTTAAGAGATAAGGAACTCTCAACATTACACCAGACCTATCATATTGTCATTGAAATTGAGAACAATTTGAAATACTCAATGATGAAAGGATCTGTAATTGCTAGTAGTAGTTCTATCACTACCCCCAATTTTGAGCAAAGTAACTCAAAGGGTAAAAGGATTTTTCATAAAATGGACCTAGTATATGTTGTATCTACTTTACTCCCAAGAAATGAAGAATGCAGAAATGAAAAGTCTTCACATCAGCCATAGAGAGGAAAATCTTATATAATCTTCTCTATCAAGAAATTGCATGAGATAAGGAGACATGCAAATGAATCACCGTATGAATTATTCTCAAGATTCCTAGATGTACTGATGGAGATTCTTGGAAGTTTCAAACCCAATGATCAAATGTGCATTAATGTGTTTTGTGAAGCATATGTGTTAGGATCTAGTCAGTGGGTTGAGGATCTCAAACCTTGTAGCCTAGACCAAGTGGTAGATTGGATATATATTGTAGAAATATTGGAACATAGTCATGTGCCTTCACTTGGTACTCAGGAAGGTAACAGTTATCATGTTGCAAATGATCAAGGGGTAAGGTTATCAAACCAAGAAAAAGCATCAAAAACTTAACAAGTAGTTGTAGAGTGTTGTCATCTGACTGATAATCTAGAAAAGGAAGTAGATAGTAACAATGAAGATGAAGCTATAGAATGTGGGAATGAAGAAATGCTTCCTAATTATCTTCCTTGGGATTTCATAGACTATGAGAAAACACAAGAAGTGCAGGATGCAATTTCCCAAGTGGATGCAGCTAGCATTCATCAAGCTTCTATTAATCAAGGGAATGTATTTGATTCCAATGCCACAAAGCACATGAGAGGTAAAAATAATGAAACTAAACTTGAGGAATCTACCATTGAATATGAATCTTCATATGAATTGGAGATGGAATCCCTTGATTCTAGTAGGGGATATATTAACAGCCTCACAAATGTGAATTTCATGGAATTTGAGCAATTCTCATCATGTGAAGAATGTTCTAATGACATATCAATTATGGAAGATACACATGGTGAGTATAATTGTGAAACTACCTCTCTATGTTCTTCAAGTAATTGCACTAATTTTGAGTACACTAGTTCTCTAAATTTCTTGTATCATGATGTTTTAGATGATGAGATACATCCAATTAATGCATGGAAAAACATTTATTTGATGAATATGTTTGGGATGATGAAATAACAAATGAAAATCCTTATTGGGGTAGGATTAATCCTCTTTTTGAGGATATTACTAACAAAGATTAGGAAAATTTTATGAATGATGATCAAAATAATGTTGGGGTGGGTTTTTTTATTAATAAGGATGCCACTTCTGATGTGATGAATGCTAAGAGGTATGAGAAGTATAGAGGAATGGATACCAATAAGGAGACTCTTGAATATGACTCTAGTTCTAGATGTGATGAGGGAACTTGTGAAAATGAATATGTCTACATTAATTGCCCTAAGGAGAAGAGTTGTATACTTGAAGGAACAATTGTAAGGATAGATATTCATGACCTATAGGATGGTTGCAGAGACATTCTCATAACATTTCCTTGTGTTGAAAAGATGGAATTACTTTGTGACTCTATTGAATATGTTGATCTTTTAA
Organism: Sequoia sempervirens; assembly: GCA_007258455.2. NCBI lineage: Eukaryota > Viridiplantae > Streptophyta > Pinopsida > Cupressales > Cupressaceae > Sequoia > Sequoia sempervirens. The sequence continues at coordinate 432,051,642 of VDFB02193867.1, forward strand.
TTCCCCCTCATTTCAATGAAAGGCAGTCCAGAGGCATTGATGATGGTGAGAATCATATGGGACAATATGAAGCCACACTAGATTTTTTTTTAGATACTCCATATCTGATGGATTTGATTATGAGACTTCTCTCACCTCAAGAGGTTAACAGTTATGGAGGGAAATTTGACAATAGACCTGGTCATTTTTTCTTTCCTGAGTGCAATGAGCAATGGTTTAATCAAAGCCAAAGTACCTATGAGGCCTTCAAATTTGATGAAAAATTTCCCGAGGATTGTGTACTTTATGGTGAGGTTGAATATGAAAGTTTCACCTTCTTGATTCAATCTGAGGAACCTTTAATAGAAAGGGACAAAGGAAAATAGGTTAAATTTTTTGATAGGGGAAGATTTGTCCCTGAAATTCTAGAGCCAGAGGGCTCTACTTTATAAAATTACTTTTTATACAATTTGTAAGTATTGTAAATATGTTGGTCTCGTGTGTTTTCTTTTTTGTTGGGTCTACTTTCCTAATCTGGGTAGGTCCTTTGGTTTTGGATCTTGTGCCTTGGTTTGCTTCAATTGGAGATTCTTTTCTCACCATACCCACCAGGGGTATATGTCCCTGACCACGAGCCGCTAATGGAGCTTGTGAAATTCTAAGGAATTTCAGCTCAATTCTCATGAGTCTGGTTCATTTGTTATAAACCCCTATTCCCAAGTGAGTAGGGTTTTAAATCTAAAAACACATCAATGTTATATTTTCATGTTGACTGGTTCAGTTGGTCATTGGTCTCTTAAGTGATTTCCTGAGCTACTCATTATGTTTGTTCACTAGCCCCATTTGTCTTAGTAACCGGTCATATTTTCCCACCTAGCCAAGGGTTTTCCTAAGTTGGGTTGCAAAAGTGTTAAGTCCAATGAATTAAGGATCAAGTCATTTACCTTGTGTTCATGTCACCATTAGGTGATCCAATATTTTCCATTTAATGCTAATATCATATGTTGTGCAGTTTGCAAGATTCAATGATCAAAGATGAAATCTGAACTATACCCTGCCAACTCATGGGAGTAAAGTGCATGCTAGATAAAAGTAGAAAGGTTAGAAAAAAACTAACACGTGTCCCCAAGTATGGTGCGGGACCCACTCTCCACTACCAATCACATGCCTCGACATCTTCAACGAGTGGTTGAGATCAAATGGGCAGAACAATCTTCACCATTCCCCACTGGCTCGCTGAATGAAGATAAACATAGATTAAACCTAGCAAGATCAACGAGATCTCAACACCTATCCCTCACTCGCTCATACGGTTGAGCCCACAAGCAGTGATGTTGTCGACCAACATAGATGGAAGCAATTGGTTGAAAGCATATCAACAAGGCACTACTAGAATTCAAAGAGGGTCAAATGTAAGCAAGTCATTTGATCATCCACCAAGGCAGAAGATCAATGGATCTCATTCAAAATGGCAGGTGACACCAAATGGTCAATTCTTCTCTACATGAAAAAGCTTACATTAATGGCTTGCATTTTGCAGAGTGATCGAGTTGATCTCAACTCGTGCCAAGAGGTAAATGCAAACAATCATGAAGAATAATTAACTAATTTCCATGGAAATGGGAATTAAATGGCATTGGTATTTTCACCAATGGGATGCCAAAATTATGCATATGTGATGAATATTGAGTGTGAAGGCCATTACTTTTCCTGATAAATACAACAGAGGTGGTTGTTATTTGCTTCATTATCATTCAACAGTGAAATGTTTTCTGGTGAGTAGTTATTGATAGGAAAGATGGGTGAACCAGTCAGAAGATCTATTCGCTCAAATTTCAAAGGGATGGATATACTAGAAGTCACTCAGAGGAATAGACTTTCACCTACTAGGTCCAATCAGAGACTACACTTGAATAGTGATAATGTGAAGAAAGCAGAGGATAAAGGTAAAGGCCTAGCACAGTCATTCACTAGCTCGAGGTAGAAGATAAGATATGGATGCAACTCCTATAGGCATCAACATACGCCCATCAACTTGATGAGAAGCTCCTCTGAAAGTGGCAGAAATACTGACTCATCTTATGGTCGATACTTGGTTCGGCTGAATGATAATTTTCCCTCTAACGAGGAGGTTATTTATGTGTCACCTTTGGTAGCCAAGACACCCAGTGGGCAGCTTAGAACAATGCTTAGTAATGAGAAGAAAGATGAGGAAGCTAAGGTATTCTCCCTTCCTCTTGCTACTACAAGGAGTGGTCGTGTCTATAACAAGTGTGCGACTAGTATTGGTGAAGTGACGGATGGCAAATGAATTTGTGTGTTTGGGGTCTTCTTTTCGCTTGTGTTTTGTGAATTTTATTGTGGTGGCTTTCTAGTTTGCCTTTTTGGAAATTTTTTGATGATTCAACATGGGTTGTGTGCTTGCGTGGCATCTTGATTGTTTGGTTTGAGAAACTTAGACAGTGACAAGGAAGGTTTTGGTGGAATTTTGCATTTTCTTCCTAGATGGTGGTTATATTTCAGAATCTTTCTTGTTATACTAGTTTTTGTGGTTTTTAGCATGTGGGTTTTGAAATGCAGATCAAATGTAATTGAAATTTGGATGAAATGATAATTTTACATTGTAACTGCATTCAGGTCCAAGGCTTGTTGCTCCTTATAAAGGGAACTCAAGACTCGAATGTAGGAGAGGAGGAAGAGGATCGAGAAAATATAAAAGATAAGAAGGATAGATAGTAGAAAGTATTAGGCTAGGTCTAGGCTAGACATAATGTGAATATAGTTGAAAGGAATAGAGAAGCATGCTTGTATTGGGCTATTTTGAATGAATATACATATATTTTCTTAAATTGTTATACATACCTGATTAATGAATACAAATGAAAATTTACTTATTATGCATTTCTCTCCTTATGTGGGTTTTGAGTAAATTTTGTATGGAATTGTCAATAACATTTTCATTCTCCTTTTGAGTTTCAATTCAAATGTATATCTCTGTTTGCACCTTGATTCAAGTAATCAATTAAATGCTTAAATAGGAGGTATGAATTTACAATTATCTACTTAGGATGTGATAAAAAGTTATGCATCACAGGTCTTAAGTCTTATAATACAAAGTTGTTATAAAGGTATTCTTTCCTTGAGAATTTGAGATCACTTTTGTATTACTAGTAGTATGCATATGACTCCATGACCCAATTGCATAAGGAACTTATCTATTTCCTTAGGATTTTCCTAATGGGTTAATCAAATTTTTCTATGATGGCCAACCTAGATGCAAAATTTAAATTCATTTTAAAATTTCCAAAAAATCTTTACACAAACCTTGTATGCATTTGTCATAAGTGTGGGAATTTATTGAAATGGCAGCAAGCAACTTAGAAACTAGCCAGTTTCATAGTATTCTTTGTATCTTCGCCTTTCATTTGAAATGATATGTGAAAAGGATGTGTGTCATCAGGCACATCTGAAGTAAAAACCAATAGGAGCACCTTCCTTGGCCCCCCATAGATCCTAAAGTGTAGAAGATCTTATTCTGTCACTAGATCTTGTTAGTTGGCTAGTCATTTCTAGGAGTTTTGAGTATAAGAAATGGAAATTCCTTAAATATTCCTTTAGGTACATTGGAAAAATCACCAACATATCATTCAAGACCTTACATTCACTATGGAATGGCCAGGAACTCGATGGTATGTACATTAAGAATGATTTTCTTTATCATGTTTATGAAACTTCTTATGTGTAAGAGAAGGAAGAGTAATCAAGTGGGATTTTAGAAGCCTCAACAAGATATACTCTTGCTCAGACAAAGAATTAGGATCAAGAAGCAACCCTTTCTCTTATGGAAAAAATATTTTCTGGTCACAAGAAGAAGACGTGAAGATAGTAGATAAAGGAGGAGGTTTCCATTTATATTGTTCATTCAAGCAACCAAACCCTAAATTATGCTAGCGAGGTGCACATTATATAGGGACCTGAATGCCTTGTTCATTATGCACACAACCTTTACACTCATAGCCATATTTAGAGATAATTTTAAAGCCAGGGTCATAACGTGTCTGTAAATCTTGAGGAGGATCCACATAGAGAGTATTATTCCAATAATGGAGATTACACTTTTATATGGGATCACCGTTAACCTTCTTGATAGGATTTCCAACATTAGCCTCTTTAACAAAGGTATGATCATCTTCCTCTGAAGGAGGAGGATTGACATTAAGGACATTACATCTATTGTTCACATTACCCCATGATACATAAGAGTAACCATCTTCAATAGCGGTTTTGGATGATATTATTGGAAGGCTTAAGTGGATCGAGTCAACTTTATATTCTCCATTGAAGGATTATGTAAAGTCTAAAGAACCCCAATCATCACCAAGAAATGAGCTACTTTGAGAAGTAGAAGGAGAAGACTTAAGATTTCTTGCTTCAAAAGGATCTTCTTTAGGGACATTTATCCCAAGAGTACCCTTTGTAGTAGGTACTACTAGAGTAAGCATCGACACAATGGAAGACACTAAAGGGATAAGAGTAGGTACAACCAAAACCTAACTAAAAAGTTCCTTCTCACATAAGTACATAGCCTCATATTCAACCTTGATTGCGACTACTTGATTATTGTAAATGAAATTAATAGATTTATGCAAGGTAGATGGGACTACACCCATAGCATGAATCCACGATCTACTAAGAAGAAGGTTATATGGAAATTTTTTTGACATAACATATACAAGGGTGGGTGTAGTAATGGGTCCCAACCTCAAAGGAAAGAATATCGTGCCCAAGGCTTGTTGACCAACATTATCAAACCCACAAATGGCAATAGAAGAAGCATTAAGAGAAGATGAATCAATATTAATATTGTGCAGCAGGTCAATGCTACATATGTTGAGCACCAAACCAAAATCAACAAGAGAACATCTAATTCCAATGTTATTAATGTTAACTATGATCATTAGAGGATATGCTTGCTTTTGTACTTCTAGAGGCAGGAGCTCCTATGGATAAAACATGATATTCAATGAATCCACATGAATATGAGCTATCAATGCATCAACATCTATCAACATAACAAAGGAAGGCAAGAGGATCTTCTACAAAGCTTCCTAAAGTATAACTTGGTAAACCAAAGTAGGTTGAAGCAATTCCCACAATGAGATCTTAGCCGGAGTAATGCAAAGTTTCTCAACAAGATCGTAATCACTAGGTGCTTTAGTTGTAGGTTTAGGAGTGTGGAGAAGGCTTTTTGTTTTATTCATTCTATTCTCATAAGTATGGGATACCACTCTATAAGAGGGAGGCTTTAACAGATCAGGAGAATCACTATCAAGTGGAACTCTATCAATAGAACAAATCTTTTTAGGAGAAGTGTTAGTGTAGGTTTTTTAATATTTATTTTTCCTACACATTATTAAGCATACCTTAGGTTATAAGAGACATGGTTTATGTGAAGACACATGGTGTAATGAATCAATTGCATGTGTCACTCTCACCCACTTGTTGGTGGTTGATTTTTACACCCTCTTTGGCCTTATATGCCACCTCACAAAACCACTCTATTGTCTCTTTATAAGTAGGATATGCCACATGTTTGGCATTTTACAAGTAGGCATAACTCCCACCTGAGTTAGTTCTTTGGGAGTTATTGCCCCTCTTGGAATGATATGCCCATATTTTAATATTTATTCAACACTCACCTCTTTCTCCTATCTAGTTTAGATGAGTTCATATCAACTTAGTCAGTTCAAGGGAGTGTTGATCATATTGTATCATTTGAGTGTGATAATATCATATTCAGTTATTGCACCATATTCCAACATTTAATCCTCTTGTTGCTCTCGTGTAGAAGGCTTATCTTGGTTTTGTAAGTGATCTTGGGTTCTTAAGCTCATCAACAAGTCCTACATGGTATCAAAGCATTAGATCTACAAGCCCCTTCTTGATTTGAGAGGGATTCAATAGTGAGCTTTTGCTAGGAGCATTTTGAGCAAAAATGGATTTCACCGTTGAGTCTAGAAGGCCCAAAAGCCCCCATTTTTATATATAATTTATCCAATTTGGACAAAGTTGAATTTGGGGGAAAAAAAAAATTCCCAACACCCCTTCATGCATTTCTAGGTGAAGTTTTAAAAAAAAAATCAATTTTTCCTTTTAATTTTTTTTTTTTGCAAATTGTATATGCCTTCAAAATTACATTTTGTTGGGTTTTGTAAATATCATTGTTTTTAAAAAGAAATTGCTAATATTTGAAAAAAAATTGAAAAAAGCAAAAAATTAAAAAAAAAACAATAAAAATGTATTTTTTGAAAATAAAATAAAAAATAAAAAAATAAAAAAAAGAAAGGATTGGACTTAGGTAGGCCTTTTATGAGCTCTGCGCAGGCCCATACCTACTATAGGTGCATCATAGGCCCCCACCTCCGCACTATGTTGGGAAACTCAACCATCAACCACTGTTCTAAAAGTTAGTAATTCATTGGTAATATCCTACCTCAAATTGAACGCAACGGTACCCAAAAATCAACTACCGAAAAATTTCTAAGCAGCAGCCACCATTTTAAAAAAACTAGAAAAAAAATTAATCTGACCCAGTCAAACCAAATTCGGTGGCGTTCAAATAGTTCGGCAGTCATTTAAAGATCTAGCTGAGATTCCTTTCCAAAAAGAATATACTGGTAATAGAGAATATTTCGTTAGCTTCTTCTGGCCAAAGAATATTCTGAAACCAAGGAGTATATTCCTTTTTGATGACTGAATGAATGTCAAATTTAACACTGCAGATTGCTAACATCAGCATTACATCAACATTGTTTTGAAAATTTTTTACCCCTCACTATTTGCATTTTGATTTTGGAAGGCGAACTTTGAAGCTTCATATCTTAGCCATACATGCTCCTTTTCAAGAGAATTTTTGTTTTTATTTGAGATAGAATTCTACACTCTTCATAGTGGTGCACTTATTTTTTGATTTTGGTTCTTGGTTTTTTCAGAATTTGTAGATTTCCATAGGTGTTGTTGAGTAATCCTCATTTTTGGACCTTTCGAGGCTCTGTTTGGGCACATAGAATAACATTTTTGGGTGAATTTTTTTTTAAAGTACATAATTTTTTTTGTACTTCACAGTGGAGTGATTAGATTGATCCCATTCCATGAGAAAATTGTACTTCCTTTTTTGTGGCCTATATTGGGCATCTATAAAAGTTGAAATCAAGACCACTTCATTTTTTATGTGAGTGGCAATTGTACTCGCACTGAATTATAAAGTGCCACCAACATATTTTTCTATGGGGATCATTGATTGAGTAAATTTTGGGGGTTGTTCTTATGGTGTTTTGATTGCTTTCATTTCTTATTGTGCATTCTTACAATGGGGGAACATAACATTAAACTCCTAGCTCCATATAATTATGCATCATGGAAACAATCAGTATGGAATTATTTAAGGGGAAAAGGTTGCACAAGTTATGTAAAATAATTTATTCCTGAACCTACTAATGTTTGTGCAAAAGCTTTGTGGGAGATCAATCATGAGAAAACTCTTGGTTACATTTGTTCACTAGTCTCTTTTGATTTACAATTTCAGCTTGAATTGCAAGACACCTAAGGAGGCTTGGGAGACTCTTGAAAACTTGTATGGTAAAATTGATAAGATTAGGGGTCATCAAATTGATAATGATTTGATGAATCTTGATCCTAAAAGTTTTGACCACATCCAAGACTATATCTCCAAGATTAAGCAATTAAGAACATAGTTAAAGGATTGCAAAATTGATAAGGAGGATTTATAGTTGATTCTCAATGTGTTATCCAAACTTGGTTCTAAGTATTCCATCTTTCTTTCTGGCTTTCATACCAATAGGATCTCTATGCGAACTGCATATATTGTGCCTACATTTGATGCATTTTCATATCTTCTAATCCAAGAGGAAGTGAAGCTGATTCAAATGGGTCTCATCAAGGTTTCCAACTCATAAGCATTGGTTGGTAGTGAGCCTAAGGTACACAAAGAATTAGGGAATCCTGATAAAAAACAAAACAATAAAAATAATAAGCCACAAAAAGAATTTGAACCCTCTTCCTCAAAAGGGGAATCATCTAAGAAGGAGAAGCCCACATGTTCATATTGTAAGAAATATGGGCATGATGAACATCAATGTTATTTAAAACAAATTGATGAGTTGAAGAATATTTTAGCAAAGAATAAAATCAACTTACCTTCAACTATGTCAAAGGATTCATCATCTTCTTCTAAACCAGAGTCAAAGAAACAAAAGGGGAAATCAATTGTTGCAATTGCATATTTTGAGTCAGTAGATGGATCCTTGATTCTGGAGCTTCACATCACATGGCTTCATCATAGAGTATGCTCTCTTCATTTGAAACTTGTTCATCACAAAACATCTTGATGGCTAACAACACATATATGTGTGTTTATGGGAAAGGATCTATTGAAATAGAGGATGGATCATTCAATGATGTCCTTTGTGTTCATTGCCAAAAAATATCCTTTCTATCTATTAGATCACACATGGTGGGGAAGGAAAGAGTGTTGAGTTCACACCAGATTCTAGGATTATTTAGGATTTGCATGGAAGAGATATTCTTGCAGTTGGGGAGGCAGATCATAAATATTGACTATACACCTTCTCACATTTTCCCTCTAATGTTCATTTGGTTGATGTACACATTCAGGCATCTAGTGTGGACACTTCTAAGGAGATTCAGTATGGTCAAGTGAATCTTGGTATTATTTCAACTGAGGTTCAAGATACATGTGTTGATACTCCATCTCCTACATCTCCTATTGTTCCCAATGATACTATCATTGCTACATCTATGGCTTTTAGTGATTCAGTGCAATAGGACACTCATTTCCTTCTAGACACAACTACTTAGGATGAGTACTTGACATACATTGTAGGTTTTTTTTGTGAGTCCTATCTTGAAGACTTGGAGGACACAATTGAGTGCATACATATCCTCTTTCATGAAGTTACTTCATCTTCTTTAGCTATGAGGGGGAATATTTTGACCCTCTTGTTCTTTACCCACATGATCATTCCTCATAGTTTGACATTACGGTGTCTAGTATTGAGCAACATCTAGAGGAGGTACCTTTTTCTTCAAAGGAGATACCTTTTTCTTTGAATTTTTTTCTACATCCATCTCCACTAGGTTTTGGATTGTCATATTCTATAGTGTGGCCTAGAAAATCTAATTTGATAGTGATAATTTTTGACATCGACATGGAGACACCTGAGCAGCATTCAGAGACTTCATACATTTTCATCATTCTTCCTTCATATTCCTTTCAGGAATGTGAAGATATCATGCATACATCCTTGGTTTTCTTTCTTCCTAAGGGTAGGAATATTGTTCAGCGATCTTGGATCATCTTCAACTTCTTGTGTTAAGCATTCACCAACAATGCAAGATATTCTACATTAGGGGACTATATGATCTCTCTTCTTCTCTCTTGGGGGATATTTTTGTCCTGCGGGTTTTTTCTTTCTCATCTTTTGAGAGGTTTCATCATTGTACATGGGTAGCTAACATTGCCTTGTAGCCAAGACCCATATTTGAATTGTTCCATCCTTTCACCCACCTAGAAGCTATGCTTAAGGGGGGGGGGGGTGTTTGTGTAGGTTTTCTAATATTTATTTTTCCTACATATTATTAAGCATACCTCAGGTTATAGGAGACATGGTTTATGTGAGGAAACATGGCATAATCCATCAATTACATGTGTCACTCTCACCCACACTTGGTTGGTTGAGTTTCACACCCTCTTTTGGTGTTATATGCCACCTCACAAAACCACTCTATTTTCTCTTTCTAAGTAGGTTATGCCACATGTTTGGAATTTTCCAAGTAGTCAAAACTCCCACCTAGTTTGGTTATTTGGGATTTATTGCCCCTCTTAGAATTTTATGCCCATATTTTGTTATTTATTCAACACTTACCTCTCCCTCCTATCTAGTTTCTAGATGAGTTCATATCAACTCAGTTAGTTCAAGGGAGTGATAATAATATTGTATCATTTTGAGTGTGATAATATCATATTTAGTTGTCGCACCATATTCCAACATTTCATCCTCTTTTTTCTCTTGTGTAGAAGGCTCATCTTATTTTTTCAAGTGATCTTCGGTGCTTAATTTCATCAGAAACACTTACAAGGATTAGTTGGAGTTAGGTAAATGACCGGTCTCTTAGGCTTGTGAGGAGCAATAGAGACATAGATTACATTTTCAAAATCATCACAACTAGTAGAAGAATCATTTGATGAAATATGATCAACATCTATCCTTGGAGGATCCGATGTGAGAGGGAATTCATCATTCACTAATGCATCATAAAAAAAGAGGAGATTCATCATTCACCAATGCAACCTCTCTAGAAGAGAGTGTGTTGGAAGGAATAGGAGATTCATCATTCATGAATGCAACGTCTCTAGAAGAGAGTGAATTGGAATGAAAGGAAGATTCATCATTCACAAATGCATCCTCTTTAAAAGAGAGTGCATTGGAATGGAGAGTGGGTGGAATAACATGAACAAAGGTATGAATGATTTCATCCTCTTGCGCCAAAATATCTTTAGAAGGAATCTTGGAGAGGGATCAACAAAGAATAATAAGAAAGGAGACAAGAACTCACTTTCACATTGCTTGTAAGAGAACTTCTTTAAGCTTCTTAATAAAGTTGGAAACATCTAGAAGGAATAAAGATAGAATATACATTTTTAAATAGAGATACAGAGATAGAACTGGGGAAAACAAAAAATCCTGATTTTTAATTTTTTTTAGTATTTTCTAGGTTCTAGTAATTTTCATTTTTGGAGGTCTTTGAAGTGGAATTTGGGGTTGAAACTTGTGATAGTCCATAAATATGGGTTTTTTAAGGAACATATTTTTAGGGATATAACTAGTCCTCTTGGAGACCTTTCCAATGGTCTAAATGGTTCTAAATTCCGAGCATCGAGTCAAAAGTTATGACCCCACCAAGTTGGGGTAAATAAATTCCTAAATTTTTTTCTTTAAAAAAGTTGTGTTTAAATTAGGCTCACAAAAATGTAGAGAAGGGGGATTCTCTACTCATGAGTCTCTTTATTCTCAAGAGATTCTCAAGGGGCGAACTTCCCTAAACTACCTCAAGGAACAATGTGAGAATTCTATAATCGAAAAGAGAAATTCACAAGGATTTTCTAGACAAACTGATAGGATATTGGCTAAAGGATGACAACGCAGAATAAGGATGATATCATGGTGTGTTGGAGTCTTAGAGATACACCAAAATCTTGTATAGACCATAAAGTGATAATATCATAGAAAATGGAAAAGTTGCTACTAGTAATCAGATTGCTAAGAAACTACAAAATGTGGGAAAATAATAGATAATAACAGAACTAGAATGAGGTAAAGTAAATGATAGAACTAAAGAGAATAGAGAAATAAAACTTCTCACAACAACCTAAGTAATGAAGCTTCTAGCAAATGAATGTCTTCAATACCTACATGTGTAAGATCTAGAGAAATTTTTTGGGTTGTATAAGGGTTTGCCTTAGTCAAACCCCCATTTTGGTGTTCCCACCTTCATGGACAGCCAAATAGATAGAGATATATAGAAACAAAATGAATGCAAGAGTGATAAAAGTAATCCTCTCTCAAGGAGGAGAACCTATATCACAAAATGGAGATGCAATAGGTACAAGATGTGTGAAATCCCAAGATGCTCACAAGTAAAAGATAAGGGAGATGGATTTGCAAAGCTTAAGGAAGCCAAAGAGGGAGAAAAAGATAGCTGCAAGAGCCAAGGGTTTTGCAAAGAATGTTGTAAGGATGCGAGTGTTGCTATAAAAAATTGTAATGAGTTGTGTGAGCAAGATAGCAAGAGGAAAGAATGCTTGAGAGGGAAGCCAAGAATGAGAGAGGCCAAATGAGTTGAAAGAACAACTTTTAAGGAGGGAAAAGAAGCTTCTTGGGAAGTTACAAGGTGACCTGAGTTGTTACCACCAAAAAAAGAGGATAACAAGTGAAAACATGTTTGAAAATGGTTATTTGAATGTTGAAATGTCACAAGATGTTAGTGCGACATGCAGATGTCTGTGTGACGCACTAGTGTCCAAACACATCACACTAAAAAATGACATGAATAGGAAGACCACAAGGTTTGACGCAAAGATGATACGTGAAGGTAGCTACTAAAACGGGGTTTTTGAGCATCTTGAGAGCGGAAAAAGACTGATGCAAGGGCTAATATGAGCCTACACAAGATGGTAAGGGAGTAGACACTAAATTCGATACAAGAATGTATGTGAAATTGAAAGTGGTGAAATTTTATGACATTAAATTACCTTAATAAAGTCATGGAGGTTTGGCTTTGATATGTTCCCCTAGAGCTCATCTAGTGAAAAACTAGCTTCACTATCCCATGTGAGCATGCATTTTTTTCCCTTTTTGTACCTTATTAAAGTCATGGAGATATGGATTTGGGATGGTCCCCTGGGGTCACCTTGTGAACAATTAGCTTACCTAGCTCGTGTGAGCATGCATTTCTTTGTCTTTATCATAGTAATGGGGGTATGAATTTGATATGGACCTTTTGGAGCTCACCTAGTGAACACCTAGCTTCACTAGCCCTTGTGAGCATGCATTTTGTTTGCATAGTGGACAACACATTCGACTTGTAAACCTCTCAGGGAAAAACAACCTAGACCCAGTCCAGAATGCGTTGGATGGCTAGTCAAAGCTTGATCCGTAACATTTTTCTTTTTATTTTTCTTTTCCCTTTTTCTATCTTTGATGGAGTATGTTTGTGATCTAGTTATGGCTTCATCTATCATTTGCATGTGTGTTCCTTTCTGCCTATGTTGGTTTGTCATAGGATCTTTATCTTGGGGGGCTTGGCCACCCCCTTGGTTATTGTCATCCTATCTTGCTAGCATTTGTACATTTGAACCCCTCTTGATTGTGTGGTTGTATACTTTAGTGTGAGTTTAAAGAAATTTCCTCCTCTCACTAAAGTGGAGGCTAAATTTAGTGTAGGAAAATGCATACCATTGCATTTTCACACTTTTTTGGGCCCGCCTTACTTTGTTTATGCTTATGTCTTAATTGGTCCTATTTTGCATCCACAAGCCTAATAAATTATATCTTTTCATGGCTAATCCTGACAAAAATCAATGGATAAATGATAATTTAATGATTTTGGTTGTGTTTCCTTTATTTTTAGGTCACCACCTAGGGCATCTTAGTCCTCTCAAATGTATTTTCTAGAGATTCTTTCAGATCATGTTCTGACATCTAAAGATTCTACATCTCCCCTAAAAAATAATAGTGGGACTAAAACAATAGCTAGGTTGTCTTAGTCCTCCATGGCATATTTTGACAACATTTTTTCATTTTTGGAATCCTCATCACATTTTCAGACTTCCTAGGTACATACATCATAACTTTATGTTGCTTAATTTCATCATTTGCATCCTTCATGTAGCTTGCATTACTAGTTTTTGTGAATCGAATGTTAAAGTGTCTTTTTCAAGCTTTTGCTTGGTGGTGAACTCCTCAAAGCTTAAAGAACCCCCTCCTAGGTCTTCCTTGTTGAGAATCGACTCACCTTTGAGGTTGATAATCAATCCAATTTGGATTCCTAGGACATGATTGAGTGGTTGAAGGAAACTAAAGTGGGAACTCCCCCACCCCATTTTCTTTACAATTCAATATTAACTAAGTAATTCAACTATTTAGATAATATCTAGTCTAGTACACAACATAGAAAACATTAATATTCCAACCACACTCTAGGAAGGAACTCTAATGATGTCTTCCATATTCAAAGGAGGTGTAGGATAATGTGTAATAGATAAATTTCTTCCCACTATAATGTAAATACACAATTATATATAATTTTGCATATTAACCCTTTATAAATATAAATTGACATACTTTGGCCAAGAAATAGCTTTCTATTATCTTTATTTGTTATTTTTACATCCCAAGAATGTGTTTAGCCACTCCATTATAACATATTTCAAACATTACAAAGAGTTAAGAATTTCATTCTAAAATAAACCTTTCCCTTTGCCAATAAATAACATATAATTATTGCATAAATTAATAACTATAAAATTATCACCATAACATTTAAAATACACATATTGAACATATTTAAAATATGGGTCTATGCAAGATCATGGGGGTCCAAAAAGTGGTGATGTGAAAAAAATGTGTTTTTAACACATCCAAAACTGTGAAATTTCCACTTTGACTTTTTGTAGGCTTGGGTACAATATTTGTTTTGGTTTGGTAATACCAAATCAAAATAGATATCTGTGATATCCATTTGAAATGAATATCTAGGATATCCATTTGAAATGGCTATCCATTTTGAAAAAAAAATGGATATCCATTTTGAAAAACAAAACGGATATCCGTTTTGAAAATCAAAATGGATATCCGTTTTGAAGACCTAAAAATCCCCCATTAAAATAGGCATAATTTTTGTGTTTCTTATCAAAATTTTGAATTTTTATAGGTGTTGGAAAGGTTATTGAGAGCTTTACACAATGGAATAGCTAGTGTTTCTATATTGTACACAAAAAATTAAGTATAATCATCTGAACTTCATATTTCTTTTTTGAAACATCAAATGCTCACTACTTTCACATGCAAAGTATTTTTTCATCATTTTTTGGTAACACTCATCTCAAAATACTTGAAACATTAGAAAAATTAATGAATAATAAAATATTTATATTTTCTATAGCAAGTAGATGAACAAATATTCATAAATCATCATATCTATATGTCCCTTTCTCTACCTTTCTATATATCACTATGTCTTCCCTTAAGCTCTATAACTATCCCTCTATCCTTTCTTCTCTCTTTGTCCCTCTTTATACCTATATATCTCACTCTCTCTCCTTGAGCTCTATAAATATATCTCTACCTCTTTCTCCATCCATCCTTCATTCTCTCTCTCTCTCACTCCCTCTCTCTCTCTCAAGTCCCTCCCACTCCCTCTCCCTCTCTCTCTCTCCCTCTCCATCTCCCCTTTCCTTCTCTCTCTCTCTCTCCATCCCTTTGAAGTCTCTCTTCTTGTTAAGTATCTCTCCATCTTAGGTATCTCTCTCAAGTCTCTCCCTCTCCCTCTCTCCCTATTAGGTCTCTTTCTCAAGTCTCTCCCACTCCCTCTCTCTCTTTGTTCTCTCCCACTCTCTCTCTCTCAATGTCTCACTCACACTCACACTCAACTCTTTCCCTCTCAAGTCTCTCTCTCTCTAACTCTCTCTCCCTCTCTACCTCCCTCTCTCCCTCTCAAGTCTCTCTCCCTCTCCTTCCCTCTATCTCCCTCTCTCCCTCCCTCTCTCTCTCCCTATCTCCCTCACTCTCCATCTCCCTCTTAGGTCTCTCTCTCTCCCTATCTCTCTCACTCTCCATATCCCACTCGGGTCTCTCTCTAGTCCCTACCACTCCCTCTCCATCTTCCTATCACTCTCCATCTCCCTCTCCCCCTCTCTATCTCTCCATCCCTCTGAACTTTCTCTCCCTCTTAGGTCTATCTCTCTCTCACACACACACACACACTCTCTCTCTCTCTCTCCATATCCATCTCAGGTCTCTCTCTCCCACTCTCTCTCTCCACTCCCTCTAGGCCCTCTCTCTCTCTCTCTCCCACTCCTCTCATGTCCCTCCCACTCCCTCTCCCTCTCCATCTCGCTATCACTCTCTATCTCCCTCTCTCCATCTCCCTCTCCCCTCCCTTTGAAGTATCTCTCCTTCTTAAGTGTCTCTCTCTTAGGTCTCTCTCTCAAGTCTCTTCCACTCCCTCCTCTCTCTCTCTCAGGTCTCTTCCACTCCCTCTCTCTTCTCTCATGTGTCTCTCTTAATCACACTCTCCATCTCCCTCTTTCTCTCAAGTATCTATCTCACACACACACTCTATCTCTCTCTATCTCTTCATATCACTCTTAGTTATCTCTCTCTTCCCCTCTCTTTCTCCCTCTCTCCTTCCTTCTCTCCATCTCAATTCACTCTCCCTCTCTCTCACACCCAATCTCAAGCTACTTATGAGAAAGAGAGAGAGAAGGAGAGAGAGAGAGAGAGAGAGAGATAGAGGGAGGGGGAGAGATAGACATGAGAGGGAGAGAGGGAGAGATAGATAGAGGGAGGTAGATGGAGACAAAATTGAGAGGGAGAGAGGGGAGGAGAGAGGGAGGCAGAGATGGAGAGAGGGATGAGAGAGGAAGTGAGAGTGGGGAGAGAGAGAAATTTATCTAGTTAGGGTGGGAATGAGACACCTAAGAGAGAGATGGAGTGGGAGAGAGAGAGTGAAGAGGAAGGTGGAAAGTGAGTGAGTGAGTTAGTGTGAGGGAGAGAGCGGTAGTGGCATGGGATACCTAAGATGGAGAGAGAGGGAGAGAGGGAGATGGAGAGTGAGAGTGATAGGGTGAGGGAAAGGGAGAGGGAAAGGGAGAGGGAGTGAGAGGGACCAAAGAGAGAGAGAGAGAGTTGAGAGTGTGAGTGTGTGAGAGAGAGTTTAAAGGGAGGGAGGAAGGTAGAGAGAGAGATAGAGATAGAGAGAGAGAGGGAGGGAGAGATTTGAGATGGACTAGGAGATACCCAAGAGAAATAGAGACTTCAACAAGAGGGAGAGAGGGAGTGGGAGGGACCTAAGAGAGAGAGAGAGAGTTGAGAGTGTGAGTGAGAGAGAGAGGAGAAAGAGAGTGAGAGAGACTTGAGAGGGAGTGGGAGATACCTAAGAGAGAGATAGAGAATTCAATGAGAGGGAGAGTGTTTTATGTTGTGGTTGTCATTGATGTCAACACTAGTAGTAGTAATTCATTTGAAGCTACATATGTTGAGGATATTGAGAAAATTGTAAAGAAATAAGTTGCAGATTGTCAGTTGTGAAGTGACGTTCTAAATCATGGTGGTATGTTCTGTATGTTGAAGATCAGAGGTTGTGGACTAAACATATTTTTTTTGAGTGTATCTAGTTTATCCATGTCAAATTTCAGAGATCCGCATGAAGATTTGATTAAGTTATGAATATTTTCATTCAAATAGTTTTTCTATTTCTTCATTTAGTGTTCCTGATTGAGGATAAGGCTATTTCAATTAGTTCAGTTGCTACAGATTCTTCTCTATTTGTTTTTAATGTTTTTGGATTCTTCTAGATCATGCTCTATCTTTGTTGCATGTACGTATTGATCATTGTGTTCATGGTTGGCGATTTTCTCTTGTGTGTTCATGTTTTTCATGTTCTTGGCCAACATGGTGTTGAAGCGTCTTGTGGATCTTCAAGGTGTAATTAATTGAAGAGTTTTTTTTTAAGATGTTGATTTAGATCCTCACTAATTTGTGGCTGACTTTGGTTGATTCACATTAAATATTATCCATTGATTTGAGCCGAAAGTTATATTCATTTTATTATTTTTGTATGGTCGACTTATAGTGGTGAAATTTCTTATTACAGATATATAAGAGAAATTGTTTGTTTGAATTGAGGGGAGAAAATGTGTGTGCATGTGTGAATAATGTCCTAATCATTTGAAGTCAGAGTAGATTGTGAGAAGAGTGAAGAAGAGTAAAGAAGATTGAAGAACTTTGTTCATGCGCTTAACCAGAACTGCAATCAAGCATTAGCAGATGCTATTTTATGAGTTCAAATCCCTGTAGATGGCTTTAATTCAAATCTCTTTGTAAGATAGTGTGTCTTCCTTGTAATTGAGCAGTGAACTCTAGGCAGTGCACCTTAATGCAAGTTCATTCCCCATATTTCATTCTCTTTATACTTTTAATATGGTATAATCTTGTGGACTGACCTCCACCATGGTTTTTCCCTTAACAGGGTTTCCATGTAAAAAATATTGGTGTTATGTGTGTTTCTATTGTGTTGTCGATTCATGATTTCATGGTTAATTATCAGATCTAAGATTAAGGTTATTAAGTTAAGTAAATTTAAATTTATGTGACAACTGATTCACCCCCCTCTTAGTTGTATGTCCTTGTATTGGAAATAATTGGTATAAGAGCTAAGTTCCTTGGAAGAAGTTTAAAAACTTAAGGTGATCTGGGATCGCAAGTTACAAGAAGGATAGTTCAAGATTTGATGGAAAAAATTACTCTTTGTGGAAGACTCAAATGGAGTGCCATCTGAGATGCATTAGTGAACCATACTGGAGCATTACAAGTAATATGTATGTTATTCCACAGAATGGTCCTACTACTTTGTTTGAGATCAGAGCATTGAGTATAATATCCAAGCTAAGGAAGATTTGTTGAGTGCTTTGACTAATTCTGAGATGACAAATGTTATGGATCTAAAGACTACTTATGAGATATAGAAACAGTAGGAAACCTTGTATGAAGGTGATTCTAATGTGAAGATTGCTAAGTTGTAGAGTTTGAAAGGGAAATATGAAAGGATGAGAATGGGTGATGATGAGAATATTAATACTTTCATGCAAAGAGTGAATGAACTTGTGTGTGGTATTAGATGTGTCGATGGATAGATAAAATAATCTGATATTGTTGCTAAGGTGCTTAGATACCTACCTGATTCCTACAAAGTCAGGGCTAGTGCTATTGAAGAACTCCAGATTGTAACAAACATAAGCAGAGATGAATTGGTTGGTAAATTGACTACTTTTGAGTTAAGATAATTTGGTGATGCCCTTCCTAAGGTTTAATTTGCATTCAAGGCTACTACTTCTAGAAGAGATAGACAAAGATATGATTCAGGTGAGTTTATCTAGAAAGACATTCAAGTATGAGGATGAAATTAGATAGATTGAAGAAAAATAAAAAGAGATGGAAGAACTGGAAGCACTTAATGTCAAAAAGGAACAGAGAGGAAAAGGTAAGTATGAAGGTGTTGGAATATGGATTCTAGTGTTTTTAGTGATGGAAACCTAAGTCATTATTTTGGTCTGCAGATCAGGATTTTTGAATACTAGTAGGCAGAGTAAAGAACAAAGTATTACCAAAAGAGAGAATGAAGAACAAGGTATCCAGTTAGTATGTCAATATGTATGCTTCATCAGATTATAATTTTGAGTTTTGGATCTTGGGGAAGGTTTTTAAGTATATATATTATCTTATTGTTAAATTTTGTGATGTTGCATTAATCGGTGTACGTGTTAGGAGATCCAGTAGGATGGTTTTCTATTTATTAACTCACTGTGGCCGACTTAATGAATATGGCATGTCACAGATGATTAAGGAGAAATTTTTTAAGGTATTATTATGTAGGAATTTTTTTTTTGTGTCCTAGATATGGTTTGGCCGACTTATGTGGATGCACATTAAAGCTTATTCATGATCTGAGCCAATTTAAAATTATTTTTATTTTGCTGAAGTTGACATGAAGTGACTAAATCTTTGATAGTGGATATAAATAAGAGATCAGTTAATTCATTTTGGATGTATGGATGTGAGGTGTTAGTGTGAAGGTTTGTGTGCAAAATATGTTGCAAATGTCATAAAGGTTGTTGAGAAATTTGGTACAGTTTCATGTGTGCAAAAGAGGATTGTTGTGAAGTGAATTAAGGAAAAGTAAAGTGAAGTGTAGAATTAGATAGAAGGTCAAGAATCTGGTCTATGAGCCTCACTGAAACTAAAACCAAGCATTTGTAGATGCTACTTTCTCAGTTCAACTCTTTGTTGCAATCCAAATATGTTGTAAGGTAGTGAGCCTTCCTGATTTTGAGCAGTGATCTCTAGGAAGCGTGACTGAATGCTTGTGCATTCCCCTTTTTATTCATACTTTTAATAGAGTATAAATTGTGGATTAACCTCCACCATGTTTTTTCCCCTAACAAGGTTTCCACATAAAAATATTGTTGTTATGGTGTTTTGATTGTTTCCTTCATGTCCTTGCATCTTTAATTTTTTTGAAATGTTGTAAATGGTTCAAGATCTGAATTATAATTTAAATATTGTTGAACACTAATTCAGCCCCCTCTTAGTGTTCCTTGATTCCAACAATTGGTATTAGAGCAAGGTTTCTCTGCAGAAGTCTAATAGCTTGAGGTGGATATTGGAATGCAATGGAATCTAGTGGTATTCAATAGCATCTTTTGGTGGCACTTGATGATCTTGATCAGTCTAAAGCAGAAGTCTTGGAATTAAAAGCAAATCTTGAGGATGCTAAAAAATTAATTCAATCATTGAAGGATAAAATCAATGAGTCAAGAGAAAAGAGGAAGGAACTATGTGATTAGCTGAAGCAGAAAGAAAGTAAATGCTTGGAAGATGTTCACCTGAATCCGGTTGTAAAAGAAATAATTGAAGAATGTGAAAAGCTTGCTAGAGACAATGCTACTCTAAAGCTTGAGATGGAATCTATGGTGATGAAGCTAATTAAGGAGATTGAAGAAAGGAAGAAGAATGAGGAGAATCTGACCCAGTCCTTTAAAGAAAGATTTGAAGAATGCAATAGAGTTAATAGTGGATTCATTTAGCTAGAGATTGAATTGCAACAATCTAGAAATAATGAACAAGACCTTGAAAGATAGATAGTTATTCTCAGAGATGAAATCACTACTACAAATGAATATAAGGAGAAGTTTAGGATCAGTTCTTCTAAGCTTGATGAACTGACTAAAGGAAAAAAAGGATGAAAATGACAAGTGAGGTCTTAGATATGAGAAGGGAGAAAGCTCTAGATCTAAACATAAGGATTCCAAATAAAGAAATAATATGAACAAAGGAAGAAGGTATCTGGTAAGACAACCCAATGCTCAAAATTTTAATGGTCACTATCTTACTTGTAATAAATTTGGTGATATGGATTCTTAGTGTAGAAGTAAAATAAATTCAAGTAGTCTATCATTTCTCGGTCAGTGTTTTAGTTGTAATAAGTTTGGTCATAAGTCAATTGAATGTAGAAGTATGTCTATCAGTGTAAGAAATGTTAAATGCTAAACCTGTCAAAGATTTGGGCATATTGCTAATCAATGTAGATCAAGAGGAAATTAATGGAATGAATGGTCTAGAAAAAGAAATCATGTGTGTTACAATTGCAATAGATTTAGTCAAATTGCAATATTCTACAAGAACAAAAACATGGATAGAAGAGGTCTGGTATGCAAAGGGAGAATTTCACAGAAAGATGATAAAGGAAAAGGGAAAGTGGCCGTGGAAGAAATAAGAGATCAAATGAAGAAAACATGGCACTGATACATTTTGAACCATTTTTCGACGACAGCTCGTCAGAATTTCGACGGCTGTTTGTCGCTGTTTTTGCATCAAAATTTCGATGACATTTGAAACGTTGAAATTCTGACCAGGCATCGGATGCCGGCCCGGAATTTTGACGTTTCAAATGCCGTCGAAAGTCTGACGTAAAAAAAATGACAAACAGCCGTCGAAATTCTGACAAGCTGTCGTCAAAAAATGGTTCAAAATGTATCAGTGTGGGTAAGGAAGAGTGAGTCTAATGAAGGAAATAAGCTTGCACCAGAATCTTCTTTTGGTAATTCCTCTAGAAATTGATCTTAGGCCATTGGCCTATGGGGAGTTTTTCAAGAAAATCGTTTGTCCCCCTATCAATAGTTGGCATCAGAATGTAGGATATTGTCAGTAGTTATGCTAATAGTTTAAAAATGTATTGGTGATCACTTGTGCAAAAATTTGAGAAGTAGAAGGTCTACAGATAAATCCTTCTTTTGTTGTATGAGAAAATAGAGTATCCAAAACTCGTAGGGAAAAAATTTAATGTGGTAAAATGATTAGGTGTGCAAATTATAAAAATGTATTTAGAACCCTCATTTGTCACCTTTCATTGAAGAATAGAAGGAGAGACTACAACAAAATTTTGAAGAAGTAAAGTCAATTCGGTGGATAATTCATCAGGTATTTCAATTGCTTTTTGAATTCTCACTTAATTTGGTCCTTGGTAAAAAAAAATTTAGTACAAAAAGGAAAATGAAGCAAATCAAAGAAATGGTGAATTTGGATGAATTTAGCAATGAGAAGATTAGGGATGTAAGAAATTTGTTTCTAGCCAATGAATTGAAATGCCTTGAAGAAGTAAAAAATAAAAGTTTGGACATTTAGAGTGAATTTCACTATTGTGATAACACAAAAGTCATTAGGTTTATCTTGAATAGATTGAATGATGACATTCTAACTCTGGATTAACCCTATCTCAATTTGAAAGAGGTGATTAGGAATCTAACTAGATTATGCAATGTTGGGGATATAAAAAAAAAGAAGTTGATTCAAAACAAAGAAGTCAAAACCCTAACCGAAATAACAGGAGATCAAAGGGCCTTGATAATTGCAATGATCAAAGATCCGATAACAAGGTACATTTCATATGGAATCTCATATAAAATATTTTTTAGAAATAGGGAAGGTGCAACTTCAGTAGATGTAGTTTACATCTCTCATAAAATGATAATGGAGGATCAAGATTTTGACTTGTGCATATTGCTAAAAGATCAATTGATGGAAAATGTGCAACAAACAAAGGAGGAAGATTACCTCTTCAGGTATGGTACCTTGGTCATATGTCTTGTGATGTATTTTATAAATTTCTTGCCAAAAATCAATAATGTTCTATGGGAAGAGAATGAACTAGTTTGTAAAAAGATTTTTGAACATTCTAATATTTTGGAAAATTGTGAGCGAGAGTATGCAAATTTCTTTAAAGAAATGCTAGGGAAGTTTGGTGCAATTAGCATTTCCATTTTGGTAAGAGCACTTGAAGTTGGATCCTCTTCTGGTGAGATGGAGAGGAAGAAGAAATGAGAACAAGAGATTGTTGATTACACTCCTCTAGCACAAAAGACTCCAAAAATTTAAGGAAAAGGTAAAGAACAAGTGATTTTGGACATACCAGATGAGGAATATAATAATTACACTCCAAGGGAAGAATCGTAATCATTTGAACTAGATGTAGTAATGGTAGAAGGAATTGAAGAAGGTGTTTTATCCAAAGTAAAGATATTGCAACTTGTACAGGAGAAAATTGCTGACATATGGTCTAATTGAGCCTCATATGAGCAGGACCTGATCAAGAGCACACTAAGTACTTATTTTGTGCACAATAACATTGGATTGGAGAGTTTGCATAATGTGTTTCCTGAAGAGATGATTGAATGCATTAAGGAAGCCATGATCTCTAAGTCCCAGGACAGGAAAGAGGGAGAAATAATTCTACATCTGAAGGAGTAGTTCGGGCTATCTCTTACCAAACTAAAAAGGAAAATGAATGTGTTAAGGAAATGCATAAATATAGCAAACAAAATCTACAACTATTTTCTTTGTTCACCTCATGTAGTTGGGAGATACAAAGATAAGCTAGAGTAGATTGAAACTGAGCTAAAGAAAATTGGTCAGGATTATAACATGTTTTAGGATCAGGATGGTGTAGTCAAGAAAAGGATTCAAGAGTTATAGTTTGAGCATGCAAAAGTTCATTTCACTAGAAACAACCTTGTGGAAACCTTTTGTAAAGTGAAGGATTTAACTGAATGTATAATGGAGCAATTAATTGAGGTTCTGAGGAAAGGAGAGAAATTAGAAGAGACAATCACAATTCTAGAATCTCTCATCCAAATTATCAACTATACATTTGAGAACAACAACTTGATCTTAATCATTGGGATTTTAGTAAAAGCTTGGAGGAAATTTCTTCTAGAAATGAAAGATAAGTACAAGATAATTTTCTAACTCAAGTAGTAGTTGTATTTCTTCAAATTTTTATCCAATTTTTGAATTAACAAAGGGGGAGATCCAAAATATGTTTTTCATTGATGTTAAAGAGGGAGAGAGAGCAGTGAAAAATTCCTTATCATTCTAAGGGGGAGTTGTGTTTTGAAATTTTGAACTCTAGAAGCATAATCATATTGGTTTTGACACTTAGTCATTTTTCACTAAGTGTTTCCATCAATGCCAAAGGGGGAGATTGTTGGAATATGTCTTCTATTGTTGTCATTGATGGAAACCTAAGTCATTATTCCTCTCCGCAGATCAGGATTTGTTCATACTGGCAGGTAGAGTAAAGAATAGAGTATTTCCAGAAGAGAGAATGAAGAACAGGGTATCTAGTTAGTATGTCGATATGTATGCTTCACTGGATAATCATTCTAAGTTTTGGATCTCAGGGAAGGTTGTTAAGTATCTATGTTATCTTACTGTTAAGTTTTGTGATGTTGCATTAATTAGTGTATGAGTTAGGAGATCCGACATGATGATTTTCTATTTATTAACTCACAGTGGTTGACTTAGTGAATATGGCATGTCACTGATGATTAAGGAAAAATTGTTTAAGGTATTCTTGTGTTGGGAATTTTGTTTTGGGTCCTAGATATGGTTTGGTCAACTTATGTGGATACACATTAAAGATTACTCATGATCTGAGTTGACAATTTGAAAAATATTTTTATTTTGCTGAAGCTGACAAGAAGTGACTAAGTCTTTGATAGTGGATATAAATAAGAGAATAGTTAATTCATTTTGGATGTATGGATGTGAGGTGGTAGTATGAAGGTGTGTGTGCAAAATATATTGTGAATGTAATAAGGGTTGTTGAGAAATTTGGTACATTTTCACTTGTGTAGAAGAGGATTGTTGTGAAGTGAATTAAGGTAGACTAGAGCGAAGTGCATAATCAGACAAAGGGTCCAGAATTTGATCTATGAGCCTCACCAAAACTGAGACCAGGAATTTGTAGATACTACTTTCTTAGTTCAACTCTTTGTTGTAATCCAAATATGTTGTAAGGTAGTGAGCCTTCCTGATTTTGAGCAGTGAGCTCTAGGCAATGTGCCTGAATGCATGATCCTTCCCCTTTTTCTTCATATTTTTAATAGAGTATAAATTGTGGATTAACCTCCACTGTGGTTTTTCCCCTAATAGGGTTTCCACATATAAAATCTTGGTGTTACGGTGTTTTGATTGTTTCCTTCATGTTCTTGCATCTTTACTTTTGTTGAAATGTTGTAAATGGTTCAAGATCTAAATTGTAATTTAAATATTGTTGAACACTGATTCATGCCCCTCTTAGTGTTCCTTGATTCCAACAGAAGGAAAATTGCCTCTAAAAAGTTTTTCTTGTAATAAGATAGGTCATTTTGCATCAAGGTGTCTGGAAAGAGCCCCTAAACCAAGACATAACAAGCCTATATTTCAAAAGAAATGTTACTATGTTGTTGATGAAGGTGTAACAGATGATGAATCTAATAAAGGTAATGATGAATGGGTATTCATTTCTATCAGAAAAAAGAGTCTTGTATCTACTAAAAATGCTAGTTTTATGATTGTGGAGAAAGCCCTAGCTACTCAAGTTGAAGAAAAAGATGAATGGGTAATTGAAAGTGGATGTTCACATCATATGACAGGAGACAAAAGTAGGTTTGTAAGCTTTGAAAAGTATGATGGTGGTGTTGTGAGATTTGGTAATAATACAACTGGTGTGATCCGTGGAAGAGGATGCATTTCTCTTGATGGTAAGCATAATACTGATGATTTTCTGTATGTGGAAGGCTTGAAGCATAATCTTTTGAGTGTTGGTCAAATGGTTGATAAGGGTTACAATCTTTAGTTCAAGGATGGAAAGTGTAGAATGTTGAGCTCCAAAAATGAAATTTCCTAAGGTACAAAAACAAAAGGTAATATCTTTTACTTGAGTATTTCTAGTAAACTTTGTTTGATTGCTCAAACTAATGAAAGTTGGCTATGGCATAGGAGATTGTGTCATGTTAGCTTTGATAATATTTTCAAGATAAGTTTTACAAAGGCTGTGAGAGATCTACCTAAATTGGTGAAACCTACTAATACAATATCCAAGGAATGTCAATTGGTAAAGCAAACCAGGATTTCATTTCAAAGTAAAAAGCATTGTTCAAATGAATTGTTGGAGATTGTGCATACTATTCTATGTGGTCCTTCTAAAGTCAGAAGTCTACAAGGTTACAAGTATTTCATAATACTCATTGATGATTATTCTAGAATGGTATGGGTTACTTTCGTAAGATAAATTTGAAGCACTGGAAAAGTTGAAGATCTTTAAAGCTATGGTTGAGAACAAGACATGTTTAATGATTAAGTGTCTGAGATCAGATAGAGGTGGTGAATTCATTTTCAGTGAATTTAATTTATTTTGTGAAGAACATGGAATAAAGAGACAATTGTCTGCACTGTAGACTCCTCAACAAAATGGAGTTGTGGAAAGGAAGAATATAGAATAGTTGAAGATGCTGCTAGAAGGAAATGCCCCTCATATCTACTAGAGAGAACTTGTGAGTATTGTTGTGCCCATATAACACATGCCTCATTTAGAATGGGGACCCTCTTTCTTCTTGCTTCACCGGGTCACTTTTTTCACTATCTCATTTTGTGTGCCCCCCAATTTTTTGTGTTCTAAGTGGTCAAAGAATCTTAGAGGTATTATCTCAAAGTGACCATGTTTCTCCACCCTCAAATTTTCAAGACTTTAGGCCTTTGCGATATTTCCTTAGCTATTTTCCTTCACTCTTTATTGTTGGCGTCTTTGGAGTTGTGCGGGTCCACCCTTGCGGGCTGCCTCATGTGGATTTCCTTGGCTCTGCAGCTATTCTAAATGGCCTTCACCGGGTGTCCTTCCACTCTGCGGGACCTGCACCCTCTGATGTCATTTCCATTGTTGAGTCCCCAAAGAACTAACTTCTAACTACTATTCATCTAGTGGACTCCATCATTTCTATAGTCATTTTCAAAATGTCCATTCACCAACCTAGAGTATTGTCATACCTACATTTATGAGGGGCATTAAATGCACCATTTTCTATAAATTTCCCATCCTAAACTATCATTTTCACTTTTCAAGAGTTCAGAAGTGAGTGAAATCCCTCTACAAATGTCGTCGTCACACCTGCTAAGTGCATTTTTTGGTTTAGGACCTTTCCTAGCTATTTGATCATTCACCTTCATCGGGTCTTAAAGGTTAGTTTTCTGCCATGTGCCCTATTTCAAGTGTTTGTTTATTTTTGTATAAAATTGCTAAATTTGAAGGAAGAAAACTTATAAAACAACATGAGTGAACCCAAGTGAACAAAACCCATGAGTTAACATCTTAAGAAATTTCACAAATCACTCCATTGGCTGCTTGCAAAACTGGAGGTTGCCACAACTATTATTCAGCTAGAGCATCCATGCTCTACGAGCCCACACCATGGTCATCATTGTCACTTTCCTTTGGAAATGATTAAAATTGAGACAACAATAACTCACATAAGGCTTGCCCTGATGGGAGGCTTCCTCCACTTGGCCACCTTAAACTTGGTTCAAATTCTTGAAGCCTAAATGAAATGATCTTTGGACCAACTTAGGTCTACATCCATAGGCTTTCGCCTATGGAGTGCCTTTCAAACTTCACTATTCCAAATGGCTATCCAACCACGACCTCTCGGGGCATGGACCCTGTCGTGTTGATTACCCATCAAACTCAGACTTGGAAAAATACCTAAGCATGGGCTCATTGTAGGCTTCCCCCTACGGGCTTCCACTTGTGGGTTTCTATCTTAACTACACTATTTCAAATGGCTTTTGTGGCCCGTCTTTTTGCTTATTGGCTTCTGCCCTTCGACCTGCAGCTTGAATAGAAGAAAGACAATATATGGAAATACCCTAATATCCTCTCGACGAGTAGGTCTCGATCTTATCAATGTTGTCCAATACTCCCACACTGAAAAATAACTAAGTATTGTTTTTTTGTGCCTCATCCTATGGAATTTCATCCATGAATTGCTAATGTTGGTTGGTCATTCTGAATGACCTTTGCACACTGACCTTGTACCCTATGGGTTTTGATCCCTCTGAATCCATCTAAACCAAAATGAAACAAACAAGTGATGAACCTTTCATGAACCGTCTTTTACGGGTGGTTGGTCGCGGGCTTCTATCTTGCCCCCATTGTTCTAGGAATCCATCAACCTCCATCAGCCCACTATGCAGGGCTCGACCCTACCATCTCCCTCTAATCATTCGATAACAAGTGAGAAAGCCCAAGCTCCATGTGGATCCGATTGTGCAGGCCTCTCTGCCTAGACTTCCATCTAGCCTTTTCCATTTCGAATGATTGTCACCCATTGTTTTCCTGCACCTTTCGGCCCGCTTCCTTTTGAGAAATTCAAGCCTCAATGATCAAGCGCTTCCATCATCTAAACCCATGGGATGCCACCTATGGGGCACCATCCTACCAACATCATTTCAATGATGGAGCCTTAAGCGTCTAGGTCACTCCCTACACCTACATGCTTAAAATATTTTCTTAACACCTCAAAAACATCAAAGTGATCTTGACCAACTTGCCTAAATGAACTAACCTCCTTGGTGGACCCCACTTCATGCCTAAATCTTGATGTGGGTTGAGACATGCAGGCCGACATGCCCTGATTTCCATCCCTTCTCTAGCTACCTTTAGAATGTTCATCAACCCAGGGAAGTCCACACCCTTGGGCCCACATTGTAATAACTTCCTCCAATAAAAGACTAATATTAATCTAAAAGAGATGTTGGGATCTTTAAGTGATGGATTATCTACTATTACATCATTTATAGGGTTTTGGCTAACTTTCCTTATGTTTCATGCTCAAATGTGTTTATTGCTCTCTCACCTAAAGGATATATGGAAATAGGTACATGACCTTTGGAGGTAGCCATGGAGAAAGAAAAGGGAAAGAAGCCAAGTAAAGCACCCCAAGGAAAAGAGGATAAAGAGAAGCTAAAGTAAAAATTCCAAGGGGAGCCCCTCAACTCCAAGGTAACCACAGATTGGAGGGAGATCTCAAACACTAATTTGGGACACAAAGAATTGATGAGTTCAAACAAAGGGTCAGAATCAACTCTACAATAAAGAATGATATAAAGATTAGAAGCTATGGGTTGGAAAAGGTTGTTGATTTCCCACCTACTCTCGTAGCTCCTAAGCTTGTGATGCCCTATAGGGAGGCATATCAAGAAGACACGAAAAGAATTGTAGACAGAGATGGAAATATATTAGCTAACCTATCTACCAAATTGATAAGGAAGACATTCCACATCCCTACCTTCAAAGAGATGGAGGAAACCTCCAAGGAATATGGAAAGAAGATGTGGGATGAAGATCCCCTCAAATGAAAAAATCTCATCAATCAATATTGGTTAAAAGAAAAGAGGGGCAGTGTAGTTAAGGTACCCCAAGAGCTCTTCCGTAGTGACTTCTATGATGAATATCATGATCTAGTAACCCTATTACATAGAGTTATAGGCCTACCAGCCGTAGCCTACTTTCAGGATTGGGTGTCATACTTCATTGAAGAAATCCTCTGAGGCAAAGCCAAATTATACTGGGTGAGAATGATCAATAATTTCCTGCATGAGCAATTTGTGGTGGTAAAAAAGACTCAAAAATTCTACATGACATCCTACCTGGTCTATCTTCTGGCTGACCGGATGCAATGTAGAGGCTTATTTGTAGCTATAAGTTAGAATCCAAGAAGGGACCTCAAAGTATATGATAAGTATCCCTAGCTTTAGAATAGGAACTTTAAGAGAGATTATTGATGAGTCAATGACACCTTCATAGGCCATATCATTAGATTGCTAGGAGGTGATTTTGAGAGGAGAGTCTCCCACAGTGTCAATGCTTATGTCCACTAGTTTGGCTTCTTGTTTATCTAGTTTCCAAAGTTCACATACATCTGAGCTGAGGGTTTCACAGAGAAATTATACAAGCTGCCCCAGTACCCAAATGACTTGATAATATTGCTTGAGCTCTCCAAGTAACTTCAACATGCCCACACCCTCCTAAGTGATAAGCAAAGACAAGGGATCCCTTATCCCCTCAATTTTAGTCATGGCCTATATTATATTCTTCCATCCTAGTGTGTGGAGCACTCCAACAAGGAGTTAGTTGAATATCACTTGGAATTCCACACTCCTCGACCACGAATGGACCCCTATGGAAAACTGAAGAAGGTAGTTGGGCTTGAGAATTCCCACGTACACAATGTTGAAGACCTTTGGGCCAACTGCACAGATGATAAAGAAGTGCGAATGAGGCACTAGGTGTGCATGATGACATACATTTTCAAGAAGGTCAACTTGTTCCTTGTGTTGGATCAAATAGTGGAGGATGAGAATACAATGATTGGCCCTCGATATGATGCAGTTTCTAACCTCCCACTACCATTAATCGACTAGAGCAAAGAAGAGGTCAATGACCTTGATATTCTAATGAATCCAATCGAGGAAAGGACTCAAGAATGAATTGATGGGAAGATTTCCCAATTGAAGCAATAAGGAGTCACCTTGACATATGGAGATCTTGAAGATGAACCAACAATTGAAACCAATACTGGGACAACTTCTTCCCCATTAGGAGAAACTTCTAAATCTCCTCCAGTCACTAGGTTGAGAAAGAGAAAATAGATGGCTAAAAGACAACCTAAAACGAAGGTGTACTCAAGAAAAGCCTTAGAGGGTGAACCCTCCAAGAACCCAAAGACATCGGGCATGCCCACCATCTAGGAGCACCCTCTGCATGAAGGAGAAGAGCAAGAGGCTGAGCAGCCAAAGTCTCCACCTACTACCTCCACTCTTGAGATCACTGTTGCCACTGACATTGCCACTACTATTGCTCCTCCACCTACTTCTTAGGTGATGGTTTCAACTTCTTTTCCCTTAGTAGATATCTCAATCCACCTTGTTTCCACCTCGCCCACTACACATGTTATGGTAATAGACTCTTCTTCTGCCAATACCTCTCCACTCTTCTCCTTCATTTCTTCGTCAACATCTCTTATGCTAGCTACAAGAACAATGACAATGCCCGCTCTCTCACTCCTAGAGGCATTCTCCTACCAAATGTAAAATATCGATACAGAGTTGTCTGGGGTGCTAATGAAGCCAACCATACAAGTTTCCTTGGCACAAATTTTTGCTAACCTCCCTATCCTTCCTCCTCTAACTGAACCACTAGAAATGAAAGCAACAATGGAGATATCAGAAGAGTTGGAGAGGAAACAAAGGGAATCTACCAAAGAAGTGGAAGAGGAAGTAAATGATTGCCACGAAAATCCTAAGTACTAGCACTTACCAATGGATGAAGTGGTGCACGAAGACAAAGAAACAAGATCCTCTGGGGATTATGAAGAAGATGTTGACACCAAGTATATCATGAAGACCTTTGATCCAGAGCTAGAGGAGGAGCTTTCTAAATAACTTAAGGATGTTGGAGAAGAGGGAGAGAATCAACCTCTTGAGGAAGAAAAGGAATCAGATGAGAAAATGGAGGAAGACATTAAGCCTCCAACTAGGGAAAAAGATAAAAGCCCCATGCATGATGAAGAAATGTCTCCTCGGCGTGAAGAAGAGGAAATGAGAGAAGAAGGTAAGCTTGAGGAAGAGGATGAAGCTCAAAAGAGCGCAAAAATGGAACACCATGAGGAACATGGACATGACCAAGAAGAAAAGAAGAAAACCATTGAAGGGGAGGAAAACCCTAAAGAACACACAACCACTACATCCCCACAAAAAGAAATTGTCTTTATCTAGAATTATAATGAAGAAGAAGAAGAAGAGAAGACAAAACAAGAAACTATGGGTGATAAAGCAATGGAAATCCAACACACCGATGAAGAAGAAGGTGATCATGAATCACCAAAGGGGTAGTCTCAAATGCCTAAATGGCTCAAGAAATAGCTCGAGAAGAAGATCCCAACTCCAATGGATCCAAAAGCAAGACTGGAAGCCATCTTGGCTAGAGCCCAAATCAGCACAAAGAAGGAGAAGAAGCCAAAGGTCAGATCCCATCTGAAAATGGATGTGTTTGGATCCAAGATAGTGCAAATAGCCACCCCAGTGGTGAGAGAAGGGGTAAGCTACAATATCTCTACCCTTGATTTAGGGACAACAACAAGAGAAAAAAAGATAGACCATCTTCAAGGGTCCATCACCACCATTGTGAATTAAATGCACAAAGATAAGACTTCCAAGGAGGGGTTAAAAGCACAGGTGGCTAACTTAATAGCATACATCCAACAATGGTCATCAGTTGAAGAGCTTACCACCATGTCCTCGACACCGCCACAACTACTATCCAAGGACCACATTGACCAATTGGAGAAGAGAAAGAACTAGACAAAGGCCACAAAGGATTGGTTCTGGAAAGTCCTCTACAATGGAAAAATGGGAATAGGCTACACTGTCGGGATGGTAAATAAATCCATAGAAGTACAGAAGATACTCAAGGGAATAAGGAAATTCTACTCCAAATTCTCAAAGTTATATAGGATCATATATCCCAAGCTCGAGGGCATTCTTAAGATACTAGATATATCCTAGGAAAAGGAGCTTTCCTTGGTAAAAGATGATCACTGGCTCATGGAGACATGGAAGTTGGGCTTAGATCACATAAAGGAAGTATTGGAATGAGTGCTCCTTGAAGTGGAGTTGGATATTGATTTGGTCAAAGAAGTCAAAGTGGCATGTGAAGAATATCTAAGGCTGATGATAGATTTTGATGTGCCTATCATTGAGCTATACCTAGAGAAATTAATCTAACTTCCATAAGAAGATGAAGAATGGGACCACAGATGCACTAGCACCAGATTTTATGGGTTTTGTTACAAAATACTTCACCCTGTCCAAACAGGTGATATAGAATGCACAAAAGTATGATAAGGATTGGGACACTACTCACTAGAAAATCAAGGAGATTGAACTTTCAAGTAATCCAGTTGGATATATTGGAGTGAAAAAAGCTCCAAGGATTGATCCTAAAGTTTGTGAAATGTGCCACAATGAAGAAGAGCAAAGGAAATCTTGTCATAGATGATGAGTTCCTCGCCAAGTAGCTACAACAAAAGGAAATCAACAAAAGACAAAAGAGCTGCCACATGAGGAAAAAATAGGGAAAAGACAAAATGTAGTTTTTAATTGCAATATATTTGGGGGTAGGTGAAACCCTAATTTGTAGTGAATCTTGGCCACACAATTAGATTGAATCTTGGCCATTCATTTTTATTTTTGAACACTATAAATAGAGGGTCAGGTCTCATTTTCAAGAGATAGTTGAGTTGTTGTAAAGGCATGCTACTGGAAGTTTAATAGAGGTTCATTGGCTTTTGGTGGATTCTTGAGTTCCAACTACATGTTACATGGTTCTTCTCCCATAGATAGTTAATTTGAATATATTTACTTTGTTTTTTATGAGTTTTGCAAGTTATTAGTAGATTAGTTAATTGTGTTCATTGGTTTTGAAGAATTTTGTTATGTTGATGCCTTCCATAGTCCATAATTTTTACTATTTATTGATGGTAAATGGCTATGTAAAGTTAGTCTACATATGAATTGAAAGCTACACTAAATTTCCATCTTTTATTCATTCTTATAGTGAATGAATGGTTGAAAATATGTAGTCCTTAGAAGCTTGCACTAATTTCATGAGACTGTGAAGTAATCTGCTAGAGTGGAATTAAATTTTAGGAAGCTTGTCCACTGTAGAGTCCTCCATGATCATTGTTCATTGCTAGTTTCAAATCCAGGAACTTCCTCTCTTCCTTACCCCTTTTCCTTTTTTTTTAGTAGTGACTTTGAACAAGGTTCATTGCACATTGTAAAGTCAAATTTGAAGCTGAAATATGAGTTTTGGATTGTTGTTTGAACCTGCAACAATTGCATAATAACTTTGCCATCTTGATAACTCTACTTTAAGATCCAATTCTCCTCCAGCTTAACTTCGTAAGTTTTTCTTGTGATTACCGACAAGATCACATCAAAACAACTGAGACATTTCATGCATGTCATGACCTGACACTTGAGAGACATTGGGGTGATTTTCATCAACTTGTTGTTGGAGATTGCCTTTCAAGAGAGGTAGTGCATTTATGCATTTCCTGTGTTGAGAAAGTACAAAAACACCCATCAACAGAACTGTCACTAGAAGGAGGGCCTCTAAGTTAAGCTAGATTGAATTAGGTCATTTTCCCCTAAAATATTTCATCGAGTTCTCAGGTCCACACCCAAAAAAGGGGAATTCTAGGAACTACAACCCCCTATAAGGCCTAGAAAGACTAAGAGAGAGGATGCAACCTCTTCTTCCTCCTCCATTCCACCCAATTCATCTTTGTCTTCACCTCCTTCCTCCTTCCATCCACCACATACTCACCCTTCCTCTTCCATCTTCACCTCTTCCACTCATCTATCCCAAACTACTTTTCAACCTCTTGCTTCCCACAATTGGGGTGCTACTCTGGTTCCTACCCTCCAAGTCCAAGGTACAGTCCCAACTATCACTGCCCCTATGCAGTCTCAACTTATTGTTCAACAATAAGTGCCACCTTCACCTCCCCTCATGGCTTGGATGAGAAATAATCCATCTCCACTATTCTTCAATGACTACCATGATATGCCCAAGAACCTGAAGAGCTTTTGCATGAAGTTTAATCCTTGGGATCCGCAAAAGATAGATGAAGAAAACATTAAGATATTCCAAGTGACATTGAAAGATATGCAAATTAACCATGAAGATATGGCATGTAGGCTTTTCCCTTATTCTTTGGGGGAAGAGGCCTTCTGTTGGTATATGAACTTATCGATGGGTTCCATTACATCTTTGGATTTTCTAATGAATGCCTTCATGTAAGAGTATAAGATCCTAATCAGCCCTTCAAAGCTATATCGCCGATTCATTTCCATTCGTAGGGAAGTCAATGAGCCAATCAGCTCCTTCAATGATTGATTCCACCAAGCATACACAAGGATGCAAGCCCCGTATGTGCTCAATGATGATGTTGCCTTGCATGTCTATTATGGATCATTGGAAAATCTCATGGCTGCATTAGTCAAAAGGATGCAACCAACTCCAACTAGATTAGTAGATGCTTATGCTAAGGCAGTTATTTCTAGTATTGACTTGGGTCAAAACATCTCTGGTCTATGACCTTCGTTGGGGCAGGTTGTCCATCCTATGCAGATTCAAGGGCTCACTAAAGCCTTGCAATGTCAGACACCCCTAATGAATCAATTATCTCAGTTGCCTATAGTGCCTCATCCAGGGCATCCCATGAACCAAGCACCCCCAATGCCTCACTACTTGAAACCTCAACAACAACAAACTTATGCACAATCACCACAAGTTTCAACATACATACAAGGGCCTAAATTCTCACCTACTCAAAAAAATTAGTTGGTAGCACAACTCATCTTCCTCCAAAATCAAATGCCACAACCAAGCAATGTTGAGAAAGACCAGTTAGAAGAATTGACTGAGATGATAAGAAAGATGTCCACAAAAATGAAACATACCAGGAATCAAAACAATCAGTTGTAGGCCACTCAACGTAGCATTTAGGCCAGCCTCAATCAAGAAAATAGGGATAACAGTGAGGAGGGTACCTCATCAAGGTAGAATTATGAGTGAGGACATAAATCTAACCATAATTTTGAAAGGATACCCTCACAAAGATAGAATAGGACATGGAATACAAGGTGAAATAATGGAGGTGTTCCCACTCCTCTTGATCAGCCTTCTTGTAATGAGAAGACAACCAGCAAGGTGTTTCTCACTAAAGCATCCTTGTCCGTATGGTGTTAGATTCACAAGACAAGTACACATTTTGAATTAGCCTACCCCGAGTTCCAAACAGTTCTTGAAATCTTTCAAGTGGAGGTTTAGAATGTCATTGATAGTGAAAAATGCAGATACATAGTTCCGTCTGAGCCATACAACTCTTTCATGCTCATGGTCAACCAATCTCAATTTCTGTGAGGTGAGATCAATGAGCTTGAGAGCATGGCTACCTCCCCGAAGAATGAAGAAGTAAAAGAGATAAGTAATGAAGAAGCATTATCCTAGTTCTTTACATTAGTATATAATGGTCCAATAGATGAAGAATCTTGTGAAGATGAAGTGAAAATGTTCCATTAGAGATCCTCTTCATATAATTTAAGGAATAGACAAATAAGACGATTGTTCACTTCCATTCCACCTAACAACTTTAGCACCCCACTTGACCCCAATTCTAGCAACAACCTAGTCTATCCTTATGTTCCTGCACAATATTTGAACAACAACAAACAACCAAATCAAATGCAAAGCCAACCAGCTAGCTCATCTATAGGTAGATCTTTTGAGGTCAAAATTAAGCAAATGGGGGAATATGTCGCCAAAGAATTTAAGAAATTCAAAATCATCCTATCTGACTTTGAGTTGCTTAAGGTTCCTATAGTTAGGCATGCCTTCTTTAGGGTAATTAATGGAACCCCCTCCTCTAAGATGATACAAGGAACACCTACCAAGAGAGTCACTTTTGAGGAGACTCGACAAGAGCTCGAAATCCAAGAAATCATAGGCAAAAAGAAGGATGTCCCCACCAATTGGCAAGCTAGGAAACAATTCGCTAAAGAATAGACTCCAGTACAAACCAACGAAAAGACCAATGATAAGGACAAGGACCAAGTGGCCCAGGATGACATGCTTGTGGGGTTATTCCAAGGAAAGTTGGAAACACCACCCTTCCTCACCACAATTAGAATATTTGGGAAGAATTTGCACAATTGTCTTATTGAATCTAGAGCATCGACCAATGTCATGTCTTTGGCTATGTGCAAGGCCCTTGGGATTGTCCCCACACCTTCTAGAAGAAAAGTGACTCAGTTGGACAAGACTGAGGTTAACATTGTTGGAAAAATTAATTGTATCCCAATGCAAATTGTTGCAATCCCAAGGGTGCAACAAGTTATTGACATCCATGTTACAAACATTCTAGATACATATGGAATAATCTTGGGATATGACTTTAACCAAGCATTGAATTAGTATGCCGCAACAACCTTCTCTCACATGTGGCTTCCTTGGAAAGGTCTACCAAACTAGATTTGATTAGATCAGGAACCACACATGAAATTCATGATTACAAAATATAACAATACCGATGAGGTGTTGTTTGCTGAAATAGAATTGGGTAATTATTTTCCCCATTACTTATCAGGAAGAAGTGAAGTCTCAAGAAGAAGAGCTAGCTGCAAGGGTCTTCCTAGTGCAATGTAGTCCTTTGACCAACTTGGCCTATACACCTAAAAGAACAAAAGTGTTGATAGAATTAGAAGATGATGAGTCCTATGAAGGTGGTAACTTAATCAGCTGTTAGATGGATTCCAAGACTTCATGGAAAAGTGCATACAAGATCAACTCAGTTAAGGAGCAAGGATGAATTTTGAAGAGATCTTGCTACCTAGCTGGTGCAGGGTTCACAATGCTACCCACTCTGAATTTG
Organism: Sequoia sempervirens; assembly: GCA_007258455.2. Classification (NCBI taxonomy): domain Eukaryota; kingdom Viridiplantae; phylum Streptophyta; class Pinopsida; order Cupressales; family Cupressaceae; genus Sequoia; species Sequoia sempervirens. The sequence continues at coordinate 432,088,870 of VDFB02193867.1, forward strand.
AGTGATGCTTGTGTCAAATGGTAGTAGAGAACATCAAAGGAAAAGCCATGTTTTGAAAGGAATCATCGAACGAACAACTTGCCACCAATTATGATGAGCCTATTCCCATTTTGAGGATGATCAATGTAGGAGAGTGATTGAGAAAGAATGAAGGCTTGATTGACCCTGAATTCAAGGAACCCTCCAAGTTTTGGACACTACACTTCGATGGATCCAAGTCCAAAAAAGGAGATGGCACCAGATTCAAACTCAGCAGCCCCGTGGGTAAGACCTACTTCTCTACTCATAGGCTCCAATTATATTGCACTAATAATGTAGCAGAATATGAAGGGCTAGTTCATGGTATCTTAATGGATTTGAGAAAGAAAGTTAAAATGTTGCAAGTATTTGGTGATTCTGAGCTGGTAGTGAAACAAGTTAGAAAATTATACTCCTTCCATGATCAAAGGCGAGCAATCTATAGGCATAGAGTTTGAGATATCTTAGAATGTCTAGATGCATTCAACATAGAATTGATCCCTCATTCTCAGAACCATACTGCTAATGCTTTGGCTCAAGTAGCCAACACATTACATCCTTTGTCTTTGTCTGGACTCAAGAGATTCATTGTTGAGTTGGCATCTACCCCATCTATGCTGGATAATGTCACTCATTTTCAATTATTCAATGATGATAAGAATATCCTCGAGTTCATCACTAGTTCTTATGTGTTTGTAACCCAAATAATTGATGAAGCTAACCCAGAGGAGGATGAACTAGATATAGAGGGGATCGTCAACCTCAAAACCAATACAATCCCTAGAGGCATGGTTCAGCTTGAGTGCATATTTGACCTGGATTAGATCTAAGACCAAGATCAACAAGTAGAGAAGGACTCCATAAACAACCAGTGTGACATTCATAACCTCATAACAGAAGCTAAAAATTTTCTCATTAGCAAGGTATGCATGCCAGAAGAAAAAAAAAGGAATTATTGATGCCTTGCATAAATATCATGATGTGGTAGCATGGAGTTATGAATATTTGAAGACTTATGATACCTCCATTATCACGCACACTATTCCCCTTAAGCCAGACATGTATCCATTCCACCAATGACAATGTCCTATCAATGCATTGTTGGAACCCATTATTTACAAGGAAGTGCAAAAGTTACTATCGGCTAGAATCATCTTTCCAGTCAGAAACTCCATGTGGGTGGCCAATTTGGTACTAGTCAAGAAAAAAAATGGAGAAATCAGATTGTGTGTGGAATTCTACAATCTGAATAGAGCTTCAGAAAAGGACAATTGCCTAGTGCCTCCATTGGATGAGGTATTTCAAATTGTTCATGGGTCTCAAATGATGTCCTTCCTCGACGGATATTTTGAATATAATCAAGTCATGGTGCAATATGAAGATCAACACAAGACAACATTCACCACCAAGTGGGGAACCTTTGCATAAAGAAGGATGTCATTCAGGATCGTCAATGCTAGCACCACTTTCTAGCATGCACTGGAAATAGCCTTCAAAGACATAATTGGAAAATGTATCATCATTTACATGGATGATCTGATGGTGTTTTCAAAAAAGTGAGATGATCATGTTTCTAATATGTGCAGAGTTTTTTAGAGTGCCGAGAATTTGGAATTTCACTCAATCCAAAGAAATGTCTCTTTGGAGCCATGAAAGGAAAGTTGCTTAGGCATGTTATTTTAGAATGAAGAATCTCCATACACCCCGAGCGCATCCAATCCCTGCTGAAGATTTAACTACCAGGTAGTAAGAAGGAACTGAAATCTTTCTTCAAAAAGATAAATTTTGTCAGGAAGTTTGTCATAGGTTTTGTTGAGATTGTCAAGCCGCTTAACACCATGTTGAAGCAAGATGCCAAGATTGAGTGAACTCTGGAAGCAAATAAATCCTTCAAGGAAATCAAGAAAGCTATTGCTAAGGCACCTATCCTAGTCATCCCAGATTATTTGAAGCCCTTCTACACTTCTTCATTTGCTTCGAATCATTCATGTGCCAACATCTTGACCTAGAAGGATAATGAAGGAAATGAGCACCCAATTTCCTTCATGAGTGCTCCCTTGAAAGATGTTGAACTAATATATCATAGTGTGGAGAAACACACATATGCTCTCATCTAAGGAGTTAAGAAGTTCATGCATTATATCTTGTGGAATAAGGTGTTCTTCGTTGTCCCTGACCTGACAATAAAGACACTTCTAATGCAAAATGAGGTAGGAGAATGAAGAGAAAAGTGGGTTACCTTGTTGTAGGAATATGACATGGAAATTCAACTAATGAAGTTAGTAAGAGTATCTAGGAACTCACCCGAATAGTATCTTAAACAATAATTGAAGCAAGAATTAAGCTTACAGTTTAGCAATGTCAACTTGAAGGTGTTTCCCTGAGGGAATGGTATGATGACATCATCTATTACTTGTTGAACAACAAGTTCCCACCTTGTTTACAGGGAGTTAAAAATGTTCCCTTAAAATTAAAAGAAATAGCTATATGCTACAGGGATTCATCCTCTACAAAAGGAATCCTGAAGGAGTGTCCCTTCAGAGCTTCAGAAAAGAAGCAACATGTGTGCTAAAAGAATTCCATGATAAATTTGGTACCGTCATGGATCTGGTCCTTCCACTACTCATCAAATCCTATAGTGGGATATTATTGGCTAGATATTTTCAAGGATTCCCATATCCATGTTCGCACATGCCATGTATGCTAGACCTTTGCAATCAAAGGAAGGAATGTTAATGTCCTGTTGCAAAGAGTCCTGGAGGTAAGGTCATTCGTGCATTGGGGTCTTGAATTCATTGGTCTGGTAAGCCCACCATCATCCATGGGTCACAGGTACATTCTAACTACCTCTGATTATTGTACTAGGTGGAAAAAAGCTATTACATGTAGGAAATGTACAATAGAGGTAGTTAATTTTCTTGAAAGTTTTATCTTAAATCATTTTGGTTGCCCATATGTGTTAGTATGTGATAATTGAACCACCTTTTCCTCACTTAAATTTGCTAGTTGGGCCTTCGATTATGGGATTTACCTTAAGTTTTCATCCAACTAATATCCTCAGGGAAATGGCCTAGTTGAGTCTACAAACAAGAACCTCATCACCATTATAAAAAATTGCTTGACAGAAATCCTAAGGATTGGCAGACCTCTGCAATCAAAGAAAGGAATGACAATGTCCCATTGCAACCAGTCCTAGAGGTAAGGTCATTCATGCATTGGGGTCTCGAATTCATTATTCTGGTAAGCCCACCATCATCCATGGGTTACAAGTAGATTCTAACTACCTCTGATTATTGTACTAGGTGGACAAAAGCTATTGCATGTAGCCAATGTACAATAGAGGTAGTTGTTAATTTTCTTGAAATTTTTATTTGAAATCATTTTGGTTTCCCATATGTGTTAGTATGTGATAATGGCACAACCTTTGCCTCACTTAAATTCGCTAGTTGGGCCTTTTATTATGGGATTTACCTTAAGTTTTCATCCAACTAATATCCTCAAGGAAATGGCCTAGCTGAGTCTACAAACAAGAACCTCATCACCATTATAAAAAAATTTCTTGACATAAATCCTAAGGATTGGCATACCTAGCTTTGCTTTTCCCTTTGGAAAAATCATACACACCATGAGGTCTCCTTGGGAGATTCCCCATTTCACCTTGTTTATGGCTTAGAGCCTGTTTTCCTAATTCATCTTAAAATCCCCACCCTCCAATTCATCAACACCTTTTATGAAGAAGGGGATCATAGAGAAGCTCACATGGCTAAGCTACTCCACCTAGAAGAAGTGTGTGTCCATGCTATTGAATTTTTTTCCAAACATTAGAGCATAGTCAAAATATGGTTTGATCGATGAGCCAAAGTCAAGGCCTTTAGAATTATTGATTTAGTCCTATGCTAGGACAAGGCCCATGACAAGAAAGGGGGGCATGAAAAATTCAACAAGATCTAGCTTGGCCCCTTTCAAATTGTTGAAATATTTGAAGATAATGCTTTTTTCCTTAATACCTTAACCAATGAAGATGTCCCATTTCCCGTCAATGAGTAGCACCTGAAGCATTACTTCCAAGATTGAGCTCTTGTGGGCTACTCTTGTAAATATTTGTACATAGGTTAGTTTAGGGTACATTTAATATGCTTTGTCTTGTCGCTTCACGTCGCTTTTTTTTTTGCATGTTTCCTAGCTATTTTTTTTTGCTAAGGGTGTCTTTTTGTTCTTGATGTGGTGGTTGTGCTTGTTCAACAAACAGTTCACTTTGCTGCCTACTTTGGGTGTTCTTTGGATAACTATTCCCTCTTAACTCTTATCCTTTGATTGCTTCCATGATTAATGTCCTCACTTGAACTCATTATTGACCTAGGACTCAACCCTTTATTGAACCCCTTCACATTCATCTCAGATCTTGCATGAAATACATTAATTATTTCCAAGGAGCTATACATTCACCATTATGAAGGCAAGGAAAGTGGAAAATATTAAATTTGCTTCAGTGACCACTGTGGTTCCAAGCCCACTATAAGCTTCAATGCTTACATAGTTGAGAAAAATAGGTATAATCAAAAGAATATCAAAATAAAGAAAGAAATGTTGAAAATCAAGCAACTGTGTGGGTGTGTGGACAACTCTACCAGAGTTATGGATGCCTGGATGGTAGTAGAGAAATGTGCATGGGACCACAATGAAAATTTAATCAAGGTTATGGAAACCTAACTGGCAGTAGGGAAATTTCCAGGTTACTTTTGAAGTTAGCTAATTAGTGTATCTTACTTGGCCTGATTAATAGTTGTTGTTCATAGTATCCAAGGAGGGAAAATGAATTCACCATTTACACACACTTCATAAACAATTTTCTGATTTGATTCAATCAATGATTTTGTTCTCCTTCAAGTCCCTTAGTTCATCTTTGGAAATCGGCCCCTGATCTATGAAACTAGAGATTCTAGGTTTTGAATGAATATTTATCCTTAGAATGCTCAGGAGCATTCTCTAGCAAAGTCGCCATTTGTAGTGCCCATAGCACACATGCCCTATTCAGAATGAGGACCCTCTTTCTTCTTGCTTTTCCAAGTCACTTTTGTCATTCTCTCATTTTTTGTACCCACCATTTTTTGTGTTCTAAGTGGTCAAATAATCTAATAGGTATTATATTAAAGTCACCATGTTTCTCCACCCTCAAATTTCAAGACTTTAGGCCTTTGTGGGATTTCCTTAGCAATTTACCTTCACTCTTTAGAGTTGGCATCTTTGGAGTTGTGCGGGTCCACCCTTGCAAGCTACTCCATGTGGATTTCCTTATCTCCACAACCATTCTGAATGGCCTTCACCTGACATCCTTCCGCCTTGCGAACCCCACACCCTTCGATGTCATTTCCATTGCTGAGCCCCCGAACGGCTAATTTTTTACTATTGTCCACCTAGCAGACTCCACCACTTCTATAGTCATTTTCAAAATGTCCATTCACCAACCTAGAGCATCATTGTACCAGCATTTATGACGGGAATCAAATGCACTATTTTCTATAAATAGCCCATCCCAAGTTGTCATTTTCACTTGTCAAGAGTTCAGAAGTGATTCAAAGCCCTTTACAAATGTCATCGTCACATCAGCTAAGTGCATTTGCTAATACATGACCTTTATTAGCTATTTGATCATTCACCTTCATCGGGTCTTAAAGGTTAGCTTTATGTCACAAGCCCTACTTCAATTTTTTATTGATTTTTATATAAAATTGCTAAATTTGAAGAAAACTTAGAAATCAACTAGAGTGAACCCAAGCGAACAAAACCCATGAGTTAAAATCTTAAGAAATTTCACAAATCGCTCCATTGGTTTCTTGCAAAACTATAGGTTCCCACAACCGTTTGGCGAGAGAATCCTTGCTTTGCAGGTCCACACCATGGTAATCAATATCACCTTCCTCTAGTAATGATTAAACTTTAAACAGAAAAAAATTACATCGGGCCCACCCTGACGGGAGGCTCCCTCCACTTGGTCACCTAAAACTTGGTTCAAATTCATGAGGCCTAAATGAAATGATCTTTGAACCTACCTAGGTCCACATCCATCGGCTTCCACCTATAAAGTGCCTTTCAAACTTCACCGTTCCAAAAGCCTATCCAACCATGACCTCCCAACATGTGGACCTTGCCCTGTTGATTTCCCATCAAACTCAAACTTGGAAAAGTACCTAAGCATGGGCTCACTGCAGGCTTCCCCTTGTGAAGTTCCTATTTTGAGTTAATGTCTTGACTTCACCATTCCAAATGGCTTTCATGGCCCGTCTTTTTGCTTATCAGCTTTCACCTTTCGGCCCGCCACCCGAATAAAAAAAGCAATATATACGCAAACGACCTCTTTAAACATCGAGACCCTAACATCCTCCTGGCAGGTGGGTCCCAATCTTATCAATGTCATCCAATACTCTAGCATTGAAAATAACTAAGTAGTGCTCTTCAGGCCTCATCCCGTAGACTTTCGTTCGTAGATCGTTGAGGTTGGCTAGCTACTTTGAATTACCTTTGCATGCTGAACTTCCACCTTGTGGGTTCCGAGCCCTCCACGTTTTTATGAACTAAAATGAAATGAAGAAGTGATGAACCTTTCGTGGATCATGTTTTATAGGTGGTTGGTCATGGGATTTCATCTTGCCCCTATTGTTCCAGGCGTCCATGAACCTCCATCAACTGGCTATGCGAGGCCTGACCTTGCCATCTCCCTTCGACTATTTGATAACAAGTGAGAAATCCCAAGCTCCATGTGCACCCGATCATGTGGGGCTCCTTTCCCGAACTTTTGTCTAGCCTTTGTCATTTTGAATGGCCATCACCCACTATCTTCCCACACCTTTTGGCCTTCATCCTTCTAAACAATTCAATCCTTAAAGATAAAGCATTGCCATCCTCTAAACTAGCAGGATGCCACCTATGGGGTGTTGTCTTGCTAGCGTCATTTTTACGGCGGAGCCTTAAGTAGCCAGGTCACTCCCTACACCTCCATGCTTAAAAGATGGTCTTAACACCTCCAAAACATTAAAGTGATCTCAACCCACATTCCTAAATGAACTGACCTCCTCAGTGAACCCCACTTTATCCCTAAATCTTGAAGTGGGTTGGGACATGTGGGCCATCGTGCCTTGATTTCCATCCCTTTTGTAGCTACGCATCCATCAGCCCAGGGAAGTCTGGACCCTTGGGCGCACATTGTAATAACTTCCTCCAATAAAATATTAATGCTAATCTAAAAGATATGTTAGGATCTTTAAGTGATGGATTATCTAATGTAACATCGTTTGCAGGGTTTTGGATAACTTTCCTTATGTTTTATGATCAAATGTGTTTATTTCTCTCTCACCCGTAGGATATATGGAACTAGGTACAAGACCTTTGAAGGTGACTGTGGAGAAAGAAAAGGGAAAGAAACTAACTACATCACCTCAAGGAAAAAAGGATAAAGATTAGATGAAGTAAAAATTACAAGGGGATCCCCTCAACTCCAAGGTCACCATAGATTGGAGTGAGATCTTAGACATTAATCTGGGACACATAAATATTGATTAGCTCAAACAAAGGTTCAGAATCAACCCTACAATAGAGAATGCTAGAAATATTAGAAACAGTGGTTTGGAAAAGGTTGTTGGTTTCCCACCTACTCTTATAGCTCCTAAGCTTGTGATGGCCTATAGGGAGGCATATCAAGAAGACATGAAAAGAATTGTAGATAGAGATGGAAATATATTAGCTGACCTATTTGCAAAATCAATAGGGAAGACCTTCCACATCCTACCTTCAATGTGATGGAGGAAACCTCCAAGGAATATGGAAAGAAGATGTGGGATGAAGATCCCCTCAAATGTAAAAATCTCATCAATCAATATTGGTTAACAAAAAAGACGGGCAGTGCAACAAAGGTACCTCAAGAGCTCTTCCACAACAACTTCTATGAGGATTACCATGATCTGGTAACCCTATTAAGCAAAGTTATGGGATTTCTGACCACAACCTACTTTCAAGAGTCAATGTTATACTTCATTGAAGAAATCCTCTTAGGCAAAGCCAAATTCTATTGGGCGGGAATGATCAATAATTGCTTGCATGAGCAATTTGTGGTGGTAAAAAGGACTCAACAATTCTACATGACATCCTAGCTAGTCTGTCTTTTGGACAACTAGATTCAATATAGAGGCTTGTTTGTAGCTCCAAGTGAGACTCTAGGAAGGGAGCTCAAAGTATATGATAAGTATCCCTAGCTTCAGTACAAGAACTTTAAGAGAGATTATTGCAGAGGCAATGACGCCTTCATAGGCCATATCATCAGATTGCTTGGAGGTAATTTTGAGAGGAGAGTCTCACACAGTGCCAATGCTTACATCTATTAGTTTGGCTTCTTGTTTATCCAATTTCCAAAGTTCACATACATCTAAGCTGAGGGTTTCTCAAAGAAACCATACAAGCTGCCTCGGTACCCAAATGACAGGATAATATTGCTTGAGCTCTCTCGGTAGCTGCAACGTGCTGACACCATCCTAACTGATAATCATAGACTAGGGATCCCTTATCCCATCACTTTTGGTCAGGGTATGTATTCTCTTCCTACATCCTAGTGTGTGGAGTACTCTAACAAGGAGTTAGTTGAATATCACTTGGAATTCCACACTCCTTGGACATGAATTGACCCCTATGGAAAATTGAAGAAGGTGGTTGGGCTTGAGCATGCCCACATACACAGTGTTGAAGAATTTTGGGCCAATTATAGGGATGATAAAGAAGTAAAAATGAGGCATTACATGTGCATGACTATGTAATTTTTCAAGAAGGTAAATGTGTTCCCTCTGGCAGATCAAATAGTGGAGGATGAGAATACAGTGATTGACCCTCGATATGATGCAGTTTCTAACCTCCCATTGCCATTAATCGACTGCAGTGAAGAAGAGGTCAATGACCTCAATATTCCAGTGAAGTTGATCAACACAAGGACTATAGAATGGATTGATGGGCATATTGCACAATTGAAGCAACAAGGAGTCACCTTAACATATGGAGAGCTTGAAGATGAACTAGGAAGTGAAATTGATAGTAGGACAATTGTTTCCCCATCAGGAGAAACTTCTAAATATCCTCTAGTCACTAGGTCAAGAAAGAGAATAGAGATAGATAAAAGACAACCTAAACCCAGGGTGTAATCGAGAAAAGCATCAGAGGGTGAACCCTCCAAGAAGCTGAAGACAATGGGTATGCCCACCATCCACAAGGACCCTCTCCATGAAGGAGAAGAGCAACAGGCCAAGCAACCAAAGTCTCCACCTACTACCTCCACTCTCACGGTCATTGTTGCCACTGACATTACCACTATTGCCGCCCCTTCACCTGCTTCTTAGGCGATGATTTCCACTTCTCCACCCATAGTGGATATCTCATTCCACCTTGCTTCCACTCTCCCCACTGCACAAGTTATGGTAATAGACTCTTCTTCTGCCACTACCTCTTCACTCTCCTCCTCCTCCATGTCTTCATCAACAACACTTCCACTGGATACAACAACAATTGCAATGCCCACTCTCTTGCTCCTAGAGGCCTTCTCTTGCAACACATAAAATATCCTTATGGAGTTGTTTAGGGTACTAATGAACCCAGCCATACAAGCTTCCTTGGCACAAATTATTGCTAACATCCATGACCTTCCTCCTCCAACCGAACCACTAGAAATGAAAGCAACAATGGAGATATCAGAAGAGTTGGAGAGGCAAGAAATGGAAGCTACCAAAGAAGTGGAAGAGGAAGTAGATGATTACCATGAACATCCTGAGTACCAACACTTACCAATTGATGAAATGGTGCATGAAGACAAAGAAACAGGATCCTCTAGGGATGATGAAGAAGATGCCAACATCAAGTATATCACAGAGAAATTTGACCAAGAGCTAGAGGAGGAGCTTTCCAAATAGCTTAACGATGTTGGGGAAGAGGAAGACAAGTAGCCTCTTGAGGAAGAAAAAGGAATCAAATGAGAAAATGGAGGAAGACATTAAGCCTCCAACTAGGGAACAAGATAAAAGCCCCATGCATGATGAAGAAATGCCTCCTCAGCATGAAGAAGAGGAAAAGAGAGAAAAAGATAAGCCTAAGGAAGAGGCTGAAGCTCAAAAGAGCCTAGAAATAGAACACCATGAGGAACATGGGTGTGACTAAGAAGAAAAGGAGAAAACCATTGAAGGGGATGATAGCTCCAAAGAACACATAGCCACCAAATCCCCACAAAAGAAATTTTCTTCATCTGGGATTCTAATGAAGAAGAAGAAGAAGAAGAATAGAAGATAGAACAAGAAACTATAGGTGATAAAGTGATGGAAATTCAATGCACCTATGAAGAAGAAGGTGATCACGAATCACCAAAAGGGGAGTCTCAAATGCTTGAATGTTTTGAGAAATAGCTTGAGAAGAAGACCCCAACTCTAATGGATCCAAAAGCAAGACTTGAAGACATCTTGGCTCGAGCCCAAATCAGCACAAAGAAGGATAAGAAGCCAAAGGTCATATCCCATCTGAAAATTGATGCATCCAGATCTAGGAAAATGCAAATAGCCACCCCAGTGGTGGGAGAAGAAGGGGTAAGTTACAATATCTCTACCCTTGATTTAGGTACAACAACAAGAGAACAAAAGATTGACCATCTTCAGGAGTCTGTCACCACCATTGTGCACCAAATGCACAAAGATAAGACTTCCAAGGAGGAGTTAAAAGCATAGGTGGCTGACTTAACAACATACATCCAATAATGGTCATCAATTCAAGAGCTTCCCACTACGTCCTTAGAACCACTGTAACTACTATCTAAAAACCACATTGAATAATTGGAGAAGAAAAAGAACTTGACAAAGGCCATAGAGGATTGGTTCTAACAAGTCCTCGACAATGGAAACATGGGCATAGACCATGTTGTCAGGATGAAAAAAAAGTCCCTAGAGGTACACAAGATACTCGAGCAAATAAGGAAAATTTGTACTAACTTCCTAGAGTTATACATGATCATGTATCCCAAGCTCAAGGCCATTCTTAAGATACCAGATAGATCCTCAGAAAAGGAGCTTTCCTTGGTAAAAGATGACCACTAGCTCATGGAGACATGGAAGCCAGGCTTAGATCATAGAAAGGAAGTATTGGAATGAGTGCTCCATGAAGTGGAGATGGATATTGATTGGGTCAAAGAAGTTAGAGCAGCCTATGAAGAATATCTAAGGTTGATGATAGATTTTGATGTGCCTATCGTTGAGCTAGACCCAAAGAAATCAAAGCCATAGTTCCATGAGAAGATGGAGAATGATACCATGGATGCACTAATGTGAGATTTTATGGGTTTTGTTGCATGAGCCTTTGCCCTGTCCAAACAGGTGATAAAGAATGCACAAAATTATGAAAATGACTATGATGTACTCACTAGCAGATCAAGGAGATTGAACTTTCAAGAAACCCAGTCGAATGTATTGGAGTGGAACAAGCTCCAAGAGTTGATCCTAAAGTTTGTGGAATACACCACTATGAAGAAGAGCAAAGGAAATCTTGTCATAGGTGATGAGTTCCTCACCAAGTAGTTGCAATAAAAGGAAATCAACAAAAGACAAAAGAGCTATAGTGTTGCCACATGAGGAAAAAATATGGAAATGACAAAATGTAATTTGTAATTGTAATATATTTGGGGGTAGGTGAAACCCTAATTTGTAGTGAATCTTGGCCACACAATGAGATTGAATCTTGTCCATTCATTTTTCTTTTTGAACACTATAAATAGGGGGTCTCTTCTCATTTTCAAGAGAGAGTTGAGTTGTTGTAAAGGCATGCTACTAGAATTTTAATAGAAGTTCATTGGCTTTTGGTGGATTCTTGAGTTCCAATTGCATGTTACATGGTTCTTCTCCCATAGTTAATTTGAATAGATTTACTTTAATTTTTATGAGTTTTGCAAGTTATTAGTAGATTAGTTAATGGTGTTCATTAGTTTTGAAGAATTCTATTGTGTTGATGCCTTCCATAGTCCATGCTTTTTGTTGTTTATTGATGGTAAATGGTCGTGTAAAGTTAGTCTGGACATGAATTGAAAGTTGCACTAAATTTTGATCTTTTATTCATGCTTATGGTGAATGAATGGTTGAAAATTTGTAGTCCTTAGAAGCTTGTACTAATTTCATGAGACTGTGAAGTAATTTGGTTAAGTGGTTCAATTAAGTTTTAGGAAGGTTGTCCACTAGAGAGTCCTCCATGATCACTATTCATTGCCAGTTTTAGATCCAGGAAATTCCTCTCTTCCCTACCCATTTTCCCTTTTTTTAGTAGTGACTTTGAACAAGGTTCATTACACATTGTAAAGCCAAATCTGAAGTTGAAATATGAGTTCTAGACTACTATTTGAACCTGCAAAAATTGCATAATAACTTTCCCATCTTGAGAACTCTATTTCAAGATCCAATTCTCCTCCAACTGAACTTCGTAAGTCTACCCTGTGATTACCAACAAGATCACATCAAAACAATTGAGACATTCCAAGCATGTCATTCCTGACACCCAAGAGACCTTGGGGTGATTTTCAAGAACTTATTGTTGGAGATTTCCTTTCAAGAGAGGTAGTGAACTTATGTATTGATTGTGTTGAGAAAGTGAAAAAAAACCCATCAACAAGTACTATTGTGTACACACTCAACTGGGTCAAAGGAGATACTGGTAAGACCCCTTTTGAGCTATGGATTGGTCAAAAGCCTACTTTCAGATTATAGGTGACAAGAACAAAGGTGTCCAGACTAGGAGAGATTGTAGAGGAATATTGCTTGATTTCAAAGACTAATCCTACTAGTGTGAATGAAGCATGGAAAGATGAGCATTAGGTTGAAGCAAATGAAAGAAGAGTTGAAAAAAATTGAAAAGAATGATACATGGATTCTTGTTCCCGGACCTAAGGATAAGAAGATTATTGGAACTAAATGGGTTTTCAAAAACAAATTGAATGAGCAAGGTGAAGTGATTAGAAATAAAGCAAGACTGGTATGTAAAGGATATAATCACAAATTGAAGGAATTGATTTTGAAGAGACCTTTGCCCTTGTTGCTAGAATTGAAGTTGTAAGATTATTTCTTGCCTATGCTACTCACAAGAATTACAAAGTTTATCAAATGGATGTCAAATCAGCTTTTCTAAATGATGAATTGGAAAAAGAAGTGTATGTTGAGCAACCTGATGGATTCCAGTTGACTGATAGGGAAGATATGGTGTGTCGGTTGAAGAAAGCATTGTATGGACTAAAGCAAGGCCCTAGAGCATTATATGCAAGATTGGACAAGTATTTGTTGAAGCTTGGATTTAATAAAGGTACTACTGATAGTAATTTATATTTCAAGAATGATGTTAAAGATCTAATTGTTGAAGTCTTTGTTGATGATATTATTTTTGGAGATGATGCTTTGTGCATGAAGTTTGTTAGTGAAATACAAAATAAATTTAAAATTTTTATGATTGGTGAGATGAAATTCTTTTTGGGATTGCAAATCACTTAGTTAGATAAAGGGATTTTTATATCTCAGTCCAAGTATGTGGAGGAATTGTTGAAGAAGTTTGTTCTAGAAGATTTAAAGCCAATTGGTACACCCATGGTGACCAGATGCAATTTGAATACAAAAGATGATTCTCCAAAAGAAAATCAGACAAGATACATATCAATGATTGGTGGATTGTTGTATTTAACTCAAACTAGGCCAGATATCATGAATTTTGTATGTATTTTTGTAAGATTTCAAGTTGATCCGAAGGAATCTCATGTGACTGTTGTGAAGAGAATTTTCATATACTTGAAGGGAACTATTGATCTTGGCCTATGGTATCCTAAAGATGATGATCTTACTTTGAGTGCCTTTATTGATGTTGATTGGCCTGGAGATGTGAATGATAGGAAAAGTACTAGTGGTGGATCATTTTTCTTGGGTAAAAAGCTAATTTCATGGTTAAGCAAGAAGCAAAATGCAATTTCTTTGTCTACTGTTGAGGCCGAATACATTGTTGCTGCTAATAATTATACTCAAGTCTTATGGATGAAGCATATGTTGAAGGATATTAGAGTTGTATATGATGAGCCTATTGCTATATACTATGATAATTCAAGTTCTATTAACATTTCCAAGAGTTCGGTGTTGCATTCAAAGACAAAGCATATATCTATCAATTTTCACTTTTTGAGGGAGAAGGTAAGTCAAAAAAAAGTTAGATTGGAATGTGTGCCTACTAAGGAGCATATTGCAGATATCTTTACAAATTCGTTGCCTAAGGATACTTTTGAGTATCTCAGATGGAAGTTAGGGGTGATGACCCCTCCTAATTAGAACTAAGGATATAATGTAATTGCATCAGTTTGAGTATTTCGTAGCCATATCTTGTTTCAGATTGATGTTGTGGTGGCTGCTACTTAGAGGGAGTAGTGAGATGATTCAAAAATTTAGATATGTGGTTCAGAGCTTAGAGATTCTTTTTCATTGATGTCAAAGGGAGAGAAGAGTCATGTGAAAAACTGGTGATTATCTGGGGAGAAAATTCATGTGAATGTGTTGAGGAGAAAATGAGTCAGAATCTAAGGGGGGGTAAGTGTCAAGAGTTAGCCACATTGATGGTGTTTTTCACATCATTTGTTTCCATCAATTCCAAAGTGGGAGATTGTTGGATGTTGTGGTTGTGTTTCTAATATTTGGTTTTCATTGATGTCAACACTATTAGTAGTAATGCATTTGAAGCTGCATATGTTGAGGATATTGAGAAAATTGTAAAGAAATAAGTTGTAGATTGTTAGTTGTGAAGTGAAGTTCTGAATGGTGGTATGTTCTATACATTGAAGATCAAAGGTTGTGGAATAAAGGGTTTGTTTTTGAGTGTATCTATTTTATCCATGTTGAATTTTAGAAATCTTCATGAACATTTGATCGAGTTATAAAGATTTTCGGTTGGACAATTTTTATGTTTCTTTAGTTAGTGTTCTTGATTGAAGATAAGGCCATTTTAGTTATTTTAGTTGTTGCAGATGCTTCTCTTTTGGTTCTTAATGTTTGTGGATGCTTCTATATTTTTCTCTATCTTTTTTTCATGTCTGCATTGATCATTGTGCTCGTGGTTGGAGATTTTCTCTTATGTGTTCATGTTTTTCATGTTCCTGGCCGACATGGTGTTGAAGCGTGTTGTAGATCTTCGAGGTGTAATTAACTGAATACTTTTTTTTTTGAAGATGTTGATTTAGGTCCTCACTAAGTTGTGGCCGACTTTGGTTGATTCACATTAAATATTATTTATTGATTTGGGTTGACATTTATATTCATTTTATTATTTCTTTGTGGCCGACTTATAGTAATGAAATTTCTTATTGTGCATATATAAGAGTAGTTGTTTATTTGAATTGAAGGGAGCGAATGTGTGTGTATGTGTGAATAATTTCCTAATCATTCGAAGGCAAAGCAAAGTGTGAAGAAGAGTAAAGAAGAGTGAAGATTTTTTCATGCACTTAACCGAAACTATGATCAGACATTAGCATATGCTATTTTATTAGTTCAAATCCTTGTGGATGGCATTAATCTGAATCTCTTTGTAAGATATTTTGTCTTCCTTGTAATTGATCAGTGAGCTCTAAGCAATGCACCTAAATGCAATTGCATTCCCCATATTTCATTCTCTTTATACTTTTAACAGGGTATAATCATATGGACTGACCTCCACAATGGTTTTTCTCCTAATAGGGTTTCTAGGTAAAAAATATTGGCATTATGTGTGTTTCTTATGTGTTGTTGATTCATGCTTTCATGATTAATTATCAGATTTGAGATTAAGGTTAATAAGTTGAGTAATTTTGAATTTCTATGACAATTGATTCACCCCCCCTCTTAGTTGCCTTCCCTTGTATTTCCAATAGAGAAAGGGGTATGGAGAAGGAGACAGGAAGTGGGAGGGACCTAAGAGTGAGAGAGAGAGAGAGAGACTTGAGATGGAGAGAGGGAAGGAGAGAGGGAGAGAGTGAGTGGGAGAAAGAGACTTGAGAGGGAGATGAAGATAGATATAATGTGTGTGTGAGAGAGAGAGAGAGAGAGTGGGAGAGAGAGACCTAAGAGGGAGATGGAGAGTGTAAGTAAGAGAGAGATATGAGAGAAGAGAGAGAGGGAGTGGGATAAACCTGAGAGAGAGAGGGATAGAGAGAGAATGAGGGAGTGGGAGAGACTTGAGAAGGAGAGAGGAGGGAGTGGGAGAGACTTGAGAGAGAGAAAGATAGAGAGACAGAGAGACGTAAGGAGACTTGAGAGGGAGAGAAAGAAATAGAGGGAGGGAGGGAGAGGGAGAGCGAGAGGGACTTGAGAGGGAGAGAGGGATTGAGGGAGGAGAGAGAGAGTGGGAGATAGAGACTTGAGATGTAGATGGAGAGTGTGTGTGTGTGAGAGAGAGAGAGAGAGATACTTTAGAGAGATGGAGAGAGAGAGGGAGAGAGGGAGAGGGAGAGGGAGAGGGAGTGGTAGGGACTCTAAGGGGAGAGAGTGTCAGAGTGTGAGTGAGAGTGAGAGATTGAGAAAGAGAGAGAGTGGGAGAGAACAAAGAGAGATAGAGAGTGAGAAAGACCTGATAGAGAGAGACCTAAGAGGGAGAGAGGGAGTCAAAGAGACCTAAGAGGAAGAGAGACTTCAAAGGGAGGGAGAGAGAGAGGGAGGGAGAGGGAGAGGGAGAGGGAGGGGCTAGAGAGAGAGGTCAGTCTAGAGCTCAAGGAGAGAGAGAATGAAAAGGATAGGTATAAAGAGGGATAGAGAGAAGAAGGGAGGGAGGGATAGGTCCAGAGTTTATGGGGAAACATAGTGATATATAGAGAGGTAGAAAAATGGATAGATAGATATGATGATTATCAATATTTTTCATCTCTTTACTACAAAAAATATAAAAATTTCATTATTCATTACTTTTTCTAAAGTTTCAAGTATTTTGAGATGAGTGTTACAAAAAAATCATGAAAATGAGAGTTTGCATACGAAAGTAGTGAGCATTTGATGTTTCAAAAATGAAATATGAAGTTCAAATGATTATAATTAGTTTTTGTGTACAATATAGAATTACCACCTATTTCATTGTGTAGATCTCTCAATCACCTTTCCAAAACCTATAAAAAGTTGAAATTTTGGTAAGAAACGTAAAAGTTATGCCCATTTTACTAAGAGGGTTTTTTAGGTCTTCAAAATGGATATCCGTTTCAAATGGATATCCATTTTGATTTTCAAAATCGATATCCATTTTGTTTTTCAATTTTTTTTTTTTGTTTCAAATAGATCTCTCTTTTGTTTTTCAAAAAAATGGGATCCCACTTTCCAAAACAAATATCCATTTTGAAAAACAAAACGAATATTCAATTTGAAATGGACATCCATTTCAAAATGGATAACCATTATAAATGGATACCTATTTCATTTTGGTATTACCAAACCAAAATAGATATTATCTTGGGATTTGGTTTGGTATTGCCTAACCTAGAAAGTCAACCCAAAAAATGTGTTTTGAAAATTTGCTTAGTTTTTTGAAGTTCGCCCTTGTGGCTAATGACTTTTTTTTATCCAAATTTCATCAAATGAAAAAGGTTTATAGAAAATTTATCAGATTTCCACCAATATAATTTTTTCCTTATTTTGAATTTAATAAATAATTATTATTGATTTTCTACCTACATTATGGCTAAAGTCCTGATTGATAGGCAGATTTAAAAACCTCTATAACTTTCAAACTACTTAATATTTCTCAAATCTACAAGATGCACCACATTCTATGCTTTGCATATTATAGGATTAAAAAAAAATGAATTTCATAAATTTTTGACCAAATGATGGTGGTCCAACACAGACGTTTTAGTAATTTTGAAAAATTCTAACAAAATATCATAACTAATTATTTACATGGAAAAAAATTACAAAACAAACCCAACACATCCAAGCATGTGTCCTCTACTTATATTGAAAAATTCAGAAAAAAATTATTTTTTTCTTGTACTTAGGGTGGTCAAACATACACTTGCTTCTTACCTTTTTCCTAAAAATTTAGTACCAGTGCATTGAAATTTCAAATTTTCTGAAAAAATTTACCTTTTTTTTTTTTTTTTCTAAAAAGGACTAGTAGCCTAGAAACTACATTCAATTTGCTAGAATTTTTGTTCTTACATATTTTTCAAATTATGTTAATAGCCTATTCAAATTTTTATGTCAAGTTGCATAACTCTAATTTTCTGAATTTTCATTGCCACTTAGAGGCCTAGTGTGTACCCCCATGATCCTGCAATGACCCATATTAAAATAAAAACTCAATACGTAACTATAAAAAAGTTACCACATCCTAGGATTTTTGTTGGTGTGATTAAAATATTTAACCTTACTAGTTCACCTAGTAGTTCCTATTTACATGTAAAATTTAGGTAGGTCCTAGGAATATTTCTAGAAGTATTGGTTAGAATTAGATTTTATCTTATCATATATTATTTATTTATTGAATCATAGACCTCATTTAATATTATTTTTTCCAAGACATAGATTAAGGCACTTGTCACAATCTTGTCTAATCCTATCGCTAAACCTTGGCTATATAAGAAAGGTCTCATATGTACATTGAGCATTACATTGTAGGTATTGCATATTGCATGCATCTTTGATCAATTTTGATCTAATACATTATAAATCCATTATTGGTTTATTTATGAGATCTTTCTTTTCTCTCTTGTAGAAGGTTACTTTTAGTTTTGGAGGTGTTCTTGAGAGCTTGAGAGCTTGAGAGCTTGAGTCCTTGAGTGACTCTAAAAACTCTTTTTTAAATAACATAAATATTTATTTAATTTATAAACTAAATTAATTTTACTTTTACCTATGCAGTACTATAGTTGTGTCATATAAATATCCTCCTTCAAATAACAATAAAATAATGTAGTTTCCACATCTTTTTTGACCTCTAATTTATAAGATACAACAATAGATAATAAGAATTTAATGAATATATTCTTATGATAGAAAAAATATCTCACCATAAACAATCCCTCAACATGTGAGCAGCCTTTCACACCTAACTTTTCTTTGTATTTCAATAATTTAATATAAAAAAATACTCCTTTTTAACATTCAGTTTCATCTAGTGAGTTTATATCCTTTAGCAAATGGCATTATGTCCAATGCATCATTTTTTTCCATTGTTGTTATTTCTTCATCTATCACTGTTCTTTAGGAATATACATTATTCATAACTAATGCCTCTTGTATATATCTTAGCTGATTGATGTTAGTATTCAAAGTAAATATACATCTAAATCATTAGTTGAATACCTTTTCACAATTTTATGTGCCTTATAACCCTTTGAACAAGTTGAGTTGGAGATTCTTCCTGTTGAGAAAATGTGTCTCAACCTTGCAATTACATAAAGTACTATTGATACATAAAGCACTGCTAAGCTGACAACGATGGGGGTGTGTGGGGGATCCCACCACCCCACAAGGGGTATGGGGAGATCATCCCCTCTACTAGACTATTCATCATTATGTCTCATAGTTGATGGTCGATATTTTATTAGCTTGACTTGACCTTGAAGACAACCCTATTTTATGAGGGCTTTGTATTAAAATTGTGCATTGCAATGTATCATGAGAGACTAATAGTGGTTGTGTTGCCTCTAGATCTCTAAGTGGTGATACTCCTATGAGAAGCTTGTTTTGCAAGTTTATTGTAATCTTTATGATTTCTGAATAATATATTGGGCGACTTTTGGAGTGTAGGGTTTTCTCCATGTAAATCATTATGTTGTGGTATGCATGATATTTCAGTTTTTTTTTTTTAATTTTATGTAACTACTAAAGATATGTGAAAGTTTTGCATTATTCTCCTCTCAAGATTAGTGTAGGAAATTGTTTCGCTACCTTAGCTTCCTTACACTTCCTTTTAATCAATATTTAGAGCTAGATGAGATCCCCTAAGCTTCTTGTCTATTTAAGGGTCTTGATTCAACTTTCTCAAGCATAGAAGGAAGATAAATCACATCTTCCTTTTTTTTTATGCAAGATATAAGATAATCTAAGAAGATTTATTTTATCTAAAAATCACATGCCTACTATTTACTTTCTTCTTCTTTGGCACATGTACGTACACCTCACAATAAAAAATATTTAATATTTATCCATGAAGACTTGTGACGTAATCACGCCTCCATGGGTGTTATACAAATTGGATATTGTAGAAGACTTGTTAATTAGGTAGGAAGTAGTGGCTAGAACCTTAGCCCAAAAAAAATGTTGCAATTTGAATCCATTTAGCATACTTCTATAATTTTCCATCAATGCTTTATTCATTATTTTTGCATCTCCATTCTATTATGGAGAATAGAGATTTTTCTTTTCTCTTTATTTTTTTAACCTTTATAGAATCCATCAAGATTATTAGAGAAAATTCACTTCCATTGCTACTACTCAAACATTTAATTTTATTTTTGTTTTACAACAGAATAGTTTTAAATAACTTACAATGGCTACATACATTATATTAACTATTTAAAAAATAAACCCATATCCTACTGTATTCATCAATAAATGAAACATAATATGTGGATTTTATAATCAAAGGAACATCAATAGGAATAAAGACATCAAAATGAATAAGATCCAAAATATTACAAGATTTATGAGAATTTGAGTAAAACTAAATTTTCTTTTGTTTACCATAAATGCAATCCTCATAAAAATTAAAATTAAGATAATTTGTCAAAAATTCAACAATGTTATTATTTTTTAAGTTCTATAGATCCATCTCTCCCATGTGGCCTAATCTATATTGGCATAACATAGTATTTTAAATAATTAACTTAGAATCGATAGAAAGAAAAACCTTAGACATCTAAAAACCACAACCATCTAGTGAAGAGGATACAATCTCTATATTCAAATAAGTGGTTGCAAAATTATTTTTTATAATTACTATTATATTCAATATCTCATGTGTCAAGTTTAAATAAAGAAAACTCGATATATTGCTCCAAAAATCACCATAGCACCTTTACCATTTTAAAATTTTCTGTAAAAAACTCAACCTACAAACCTAAATCTATTAGTTTCTCATAGATAATAGTTTACATACTAATCTTGGGATATGAAAGACAACATCAACCTTTATAACTCTACCATCAAGAAGTTTCTTTTGTATACTACCATGGCTAATAATAGTTCAATAATAATGATCACCCAAGTGCACATTACCTTCTTTGTACTTGTCATACGTAATCAAATACAATTATAGGGGTAATAAATATTAAATTTATGTTATAAAAATTATGCAAGGTGCATAAAACACCTTTTTCTAAGATTTAACATACATGCCCCAACTATGCATTCAACTCTTCATATTCCAATAAAAGAAATACAATTATAAGGACAGTAACTAACATTTCAAAAAGATATGGAATATATAAATGCATCCTCATTGATAATTTGAGCTTCTTATGGTCAAAGATGCTACTAAAGATACATAGTAGACTACATGAGGCGTTTCCCCATTAAGAAGATTTTTTTCTTAGGTGAAAGATCTATAATTCTAGCATGTGGCCTAACTCAACTATCACTTGTCATGGGAAAACCTATGTATGACACTCAAACGTTAAAATGTTATTAAAACAGTTTACAAATGAGATAGTTTACATATTACAAATGATGTTGTGTCAATAAGGTGACACTCCAAATTAAATCCACTTTCATGAAATATTATAATAAAATATAAATAATGCAAAACTAACAGATTGATTGGAAACTATTAACATGACACATACAAATGTATTACTAGGAACAAATGGAAAAGAAGAACTTGAAAAATCAATGCATCTTTTTGCCATAAATGACCTATTGTGACTACATAACAATTATTTTTTAATACTACTAAATCTTTCAATTGTAATAAGTATTGAAAGAGACACACAACAAAAAGAAAACATTGATGCTAATGATTACAAACTTCCACAAGAATTCCTATGATACAAAAACCAAAAAATCATACTAACAACAAACTTATAAACTCAAACAAAAAAGATAAATACATGTCTTAAATATATCATAAAATGTTTTACAATATTAACTCTAAACCACTAATTGTACCAATATGTATCATGAATTGATAAATATAATGAATCAACATAAATCCAAAATGACCAAAACATTACATCTATACTACCTATACCACTATCGATAACACAAACAATTATTATATATAAATCCCTAAGCCTAACACTATAAAAGATGACATTTGCTATTAATAAAATGAAAAACAAGACCTAACATTCAAATAGATAAATAAGCTTCCTATTAAACCAACATTCCTTACATCGACTTGTCTCATTTCCTCGTCCTTTCGAGTAATGATGGTAGGTCAAACATGGCGGCTTTTTCAAAAAAAAAAGTCTGTCATTTCTTTCTCAACATTTCCCGTCTTATTGGCTATAAGAAACAAACATGGAATGGATTCCTTCTCTTTCCAATATTTTCTTGGAAGGAGGCTGCAGTTGCATCTATTTACATGCAGGTCTTGACCTAGTCCCATCCACTCCATTCTTCCTCAAACCATATCCATCGTTTATTAGATTTTCTAAGTTTTTTTTGTTTCTGCCCCATCATTGCATTTATGGCTTCTACATCCTCATCTCACTAACAAAATGCTTTCTCTAGAATTGAACCTCCTAACAAAAAGAGAAAAGTAGAACAATCTTCGAGACTCTTTGATGCATTCATCAATCACAAAAGCCTCGATGTCAAGAAAACATTGGCTACTCAACTTTATAACTATCTTGAGGAGCTGGGAATATGGGAATTTCTTGATTCTGAAGAGAAAGAACTTGGAACTTCCTTTCCTTCTACTATTGAGACTGCCATCCTCTCTACTTCGGTTCACATAGCCATCTTTTCCAAAGGATATGCACACTCCCCTTAGTGTCTGGCTGAACTAGTTCTCATGTTACAAAGTAAAGCTAAATTTATTCTCGTATTTTATCAAGTGCAACCATGCGAACTCTGCCATATCGAAAAAGGGTGTATATGCTCCTACATTTTTTAATTATGAAGAGAAGGGAAAATATATGGAGAAGATCGATGAGTGGAAGCAAGCCCTTCAATCAGTTTCATTTACTACAGGCTACGAGTTGAATGATTCAGAGTAATTTTTTTGTCCATTATCAAATTTTTTGACAAATCTATTTTTATATATTTTCATATTGCAGAACCGGCTAATTAAAAATTTGATTCTCACAAAATTCCCCTTTCTATTGCAGTTCTAGTGACTGCAGAGAAATAGTGTTCGCTATGGAAAGAGAAGTACAAAGGAAAAAATGTTTACATGTTGCCAAGCATCCAGTAGGATTTCATAAGCTTGTAAAAGACTTGGAAAGGTAGTGCCTTCTTGATCTTGTTCAATATTTTGAGAGCCAATGTGGGATTAACAGACCAAAAAAAAAGAGAGCTAATGTTGTTGGCATTTTCAGTATGGGTGGGGTTGGAAAGAACACCCTCTCCAAAGAGTTGTTTAATCAAAAGAAATAAAAAAACACAAAATCAAGTTTTCTATTTGACGTTCGGGAAGCCTCTGCCACGGGTGAACTACCTAATTTTCAAAGTACACTACTCAAAGATTTCTTCTATGAAGATCACAGATTTCAAAGTCCTGAGGAAGGGGAAAGTTGTCTGAGGAATCGTTTGAAAAGGAGCAGGTCTTCAATTTTCGTAATTGTTTTAGATGACATTGATCATGTGGAGCAGTTAGATGCTCTAATAGCCATGGATATATTAAGTAAGTATGGTAATAATCTGGTAATTATTACAACCCATGATGTAGGGGTTCTCTTAAGGGAAGAAATTGAGAATGGTTATCATTTGAAAGGATTGGATAGAAAAGATGGGAAAGAGCTATTTTGTTGCCATGCTTTCCATCAACCCCATCCATGTAGTGGATACGAAGATCTAGTCAACGACTTTGTAAACATGTGTAGAGGCTTGCCTCTGTCTCTTCAAGTTTTGGGCCGGCATGGTTGTGGTAAAGGTCTATAATATTGGAGGGAAGAATTGAAAAAATTCAGTAAAACGCTGCCCAAGGATGTAAAGAAGAGATTGAAGATAAGCTTTGATTCTTTAGATAATGAAGAGCAACAAATTTTCATGGATGTGGCGTGCTTTTTCATCAGAAAATCAAAGACTATGGGCATGACCATATGGGAGAGATCTGGATGGACTTCCCAACATGCTTTGGATGTTGGGAAAAGAAACCCAACTACAATGGGAAAAGAATGAAAAAATGCACAGCTGAAAGGAGACAAACACAAGGAGATAGAAATATTTATATATATATTTGATTTTCTATCTCATCAAAAGGATTGCATTCAACAATTTACTGACAAAAAAATTAGAGCTAAAGCTCTGTACATTCTCATGTAAAAACTGTGCAAGTTCTAGAGCATCTTCCTTCTGTGTGCTGCTACGTGCTGGAGACATTTTGGAGCACTGGAGCACTGTCAATGTCCTCTGCTACTACAGGTTCTTCTAAACTTTCACTTTTGTAGTTTTGCTGAACGATCTTTCTTTCTGTTGCTGCTGTAAAAAAATTTATGTCTTTGTTTCCTTCTCCTTTTACTTAGAATGAAAACATTCTATTCTTTTGTCTTTTGTTGCCTTTCCAAAATCTGGCGCCCAATTCAAATTCAACCACCACAATTAATTTGCTACCAAATATTAACTGGCCGGCATGGTGGTAAGACACAAGAAGGGGGAAACAGTCCAGATTTGATTTCATCTAATGGGGCATTTAATGCATTTTCCCATGTTGCAGCTCAGGATTACGAATTCCAACACTCCCCCTTAATCTTGAGTCATTCTGCTCTTCATTATCATTAGAAACTTCTAGTGCAAGGGTTTATGTTTTTCATCACTTTGCAAAACTTTCGGAGTAACAAACCAAAGGTTCCAGAGCATCGGCGCAAAGTTTCTGGAGCAAGCCTATCTGCATCTATTCTGCATTTTGGAACTGTCTTCTGAAGTTCCAGAGCATATGTCCTTTTCTGTGTTTTCCAGAACCAAAGTTTCAGAGTATATGCACTTTTTTGTGATGTGTTTTTCTGTTTTTTCCAAAACCAAAGTTCCATAGTATATGTGCTTTTCTGAGTTTTCCAAAACCAAAGTTCCTGAGCATTCTTGCATACCAAGCTTATTCCTTAGGCATGCAAAGGATTCTTTGAACAATGCCTTTGTAAAAATATCAGTGAGTTGCTGCTCAGATTTGCAATATTGAAGTTGAATCTCTCCATGCTCCACCAACTCTCATATGAAATGATATCAAATTTTGATATGCTTGATTCACCCGTGAAAGATGGGATTCTTCGTTAATGCAATAGAAGACACATTGTCATGAAATATGGTTGTACCATCTTCTTGCTACTCTTTCAAATCTGCAAGGACTCTTCTAAGCCAAATAGCCTGACATGCTATTGCATTTGCTGCTATAAATTTTGCTTCAGCTGTGGAAAGTGAAACTATGGGCTACTTCTTTGATTCCCATGATATTTCTCTTGAACCCATGTGGAACAAGTATCTTGATGTACTCTTGCTGTCATCTACATTTCCTACCCAATCACTGTCTGTGTACCCAACCACCTAAGACTCATTAGAGGTGGTATACATAATTCCATAGCCTTTCGTGCCATTGACATACCTTAAAATTCTTTTTCTTGCTCTCCAACTGTGTGCCTTTATTCTCCATGAACCTAGAAATTAGACTTACCACGTACATCAAATCTGGTCTTGTTGCTATCAAATACATGAGGCTTCCAACCATGCTCTTGTAGAGAGTTGGGTTAACATCACTACTTTTGTCCTCTTTGTTTAATTTCAGACCTATATCTATTGGGGTTGGGGTTGGTTTGTTGTCCAACATTCCAAATCTCTTCAAAATTTGTTTAGCATAACTTCTTTATGAAATAAAGATGCCATAATCTATTTGTTGGACCTCTATGCCTAAGAAATATTTTAGCAAACCTAGGTCTGTCATTTCAAACTCATTTTTCATTTCCTCTTTGAAATTAACAATGAAAATATTACTATTTCCTGTGAAAATTAAATCATCTACATACAAAACAACAATAAGAGTCTCATCATTGGCAACATTGATGTAGAGTGTGGGCTCATTACCGCTTTTGCTAAAGCCATTTCTCATAAGGTACAAATCAAGTTTTTTGTACAATGCCCATGGTGCTTGTTTCATCCCATAAAGAGCTTTCCAGAGCCTATAGACTTTGTCTTCTTTCCCTGGGGCTTTGTAGCTAGGTGGCTGCTCCACATACACCTCTTCTTTCAACACTCCATTTAAGAAGGCTGATTTCACGTCCATTTGTAATACTTTCCATTCGTGTTGGGCTGCAATTGCTAGGAATGCCCACACTATTTCTAGCCTTGCAACTGGTGCATATGTTTCATCATAGTCTATTTTAGGCTATTGTTTGTATCCCTTAACAACTAGCCTTGCCTTATGCCTTTCAATCTTACCATTAACAGTGCATTTGGTCTTATAGACCCACTTAACTCCAATGACTGATTTCCCTTTGGATAAATCAATGAGCTCCCATGTTTTGTTTCTCACTATAGCATCCATTTCTTCATCCATGGCGTTACACCTTTTTTCCTCCTTCACAACTTCTTCAAAATATATTGGATCACTATAAGAAAGCATAGCAAAACCTGAATTCTCATCAAACTCATCATACCTTTCACTGTCATAAATTTCCCTCACACTTCTTGTCTTTCATGGCATCAATGATGCAAGTGTAGGATCATAATTTTCAGAGCTACTTGACTACTGGATTGATGAAGAAGACTGCTGCTATGAAATTTTGGAGCATATCCCATGTTGGAAGTTTCCTGAGCAACTTCCCTGCTGAAATTTTTCGGAGCTACTGCTGCTGTTTTCTGAACTGTTACCTTCCTGTAAGGTTCCAAAGCATCTTCCTTCTGCAGCTTTTTCATCCTCAAGAGGTATTGAAACAAAAATACCTATGTTGCTATCAATTGTTCCATCCCATGACTCATTTTTAATGAGTTCAACATCCTTGATGATCACCACTTTCTTGGTGATGGGATTGTACAGTCTGTAGGCTTTGGATTCTTCACTATACCCTATGAAAATGCATTTTTCTCCTTTGTCATCAAATTTCTGCCTTTTCTCTTTTGGCACAAGTGCATATGCGACACACCCAAATATTCTCAAATGTTGAACACTCCATTTTCATTTCGTCTACGCTTCTTGTGGGATCCTATTATGAACGGCCTTTATGGGACACCTATTTAAAATGTAGACTGTTGTTGCTACAACATCACCCCAATAGTCATTAGATAAGCCTTTTTCCTTCAACATGCTTGCTTCCATCTCCATGATGGTTCTATTATTTCTTTCAACCACTCCATTTCGTTGTGGAGTATACCAGACTGTGAGTTGTCTCTGAATATCATGAGACTTGCAAAAAATCATAAAATCTTGAGAGATATACTCTCCCCCTTTGCCTGTTCTGAGGACTTTGATATAGTGGCCACTTTGCTTTTCAGCCAAGGCCTTAAACTCTTTGAATTTCTCAAATGTATCTAATTTGTTCTTCAAAAGATACACCCTAATTTTTCTACTATAGTCATCTATAAGTGTCATGAAATAAACATTTCCTCCTAGGGTTGGGGTCTTCATGGGACCACACAAATCTGACATTTGCACCAACTCTAATGGTGCTCTAGCTCTCCTAGAATGCCCTGATTGAAAAGGATGCCTATGTTGTTTACCTAGGATGCATGCTTCACACTTTCCATTGGGCTCTACAATTGTTGGTAGGCCCCTAACCATATCTTTTTTATCTAAAATATTTAAACTAGAATAACTTAGATGCCCATACCTCAAATGCCAAAGTTTGGATGGGTTTTGGATGACTATCTTGAAGGCTGGATGCTGCAAATCTATTAATTGTGCTGAGATTTTTATTTTGAGGGGAAACATTCAGTTCTTTGTCATTTGAACCATTTCCATAACTTTCTTGCTTCCATCTCTGTCATAGATGATGCATTCCCCTTTCTCTATTAGCAATCTATATCTGTTTTGGACCATCTTTCCAATGCTCCAGAGGTTGTGTTTCATTCCTGGGGCATAAAAGACATCATGAAGCTATCTTTCTTCACCATGCTTGGTTTGTAGGAAGACTACACCCTTGCCCATGATTGGAACTTTCTCATTGTTGCCCATTTTGATTTCAGACTTAATGCTATAGTTAATAGAGGCAAATAAATTTCTATCACCACTCATGTGGTTGCTATAGCCATTGTCCAAGTACCAAACTTCAACACTATTTTTTTCTACAAGATTACATGCAATGAACACTTGAGACTGTTTTTCATTTTCAGCCTTGTTCTCATTTTCCAAGTTTTCATTTTGACTCCCTTGGTCACGTTGTTTCTTCCTGAATTCACTTGCATAGTGACCATACTTGTGACAATAGTAACACTGCACATTGCTCTTATCAGATCTCTAATTCTAGCTACTATTTTTCTTTGTGTTTTGGAAGTCTGATTGGGAGGTGCTTGCCTCCTCTTGATTGTTTGAGCCTTCTCTTCCAGAGTTGTTTATGTCTCTACCTCTTTGACCTCTTCCCTTGCCTCTGACATTTGTTTGTGCTTTGAAGGCATGTTCCTGGGATGAGTTTGCAAAACTATTTAGGTGATGCTCATGGGTTTGAAGTGAACCCATTAACTCATCAACTGATAATTTTGAGAGGTCCTTTTCCTCTTCTATGGAAATAACCACCGGGTCAAATTTTGTGGGTAAACTTCTGAGAATCTTCTTCACAATCTTCTGCTCTTCCATAGTTTCTCCATTTATCCTCAATTGGTTAATCAAGCTGGAAGCCCTTGTATAAAAATCTAAAATGGACTCATTTTCCTTCATTTGCATGGTCTCAAATTCTCTCCTTTGCAGCTGGAGTTTCATTGACCTGACTTGCTCAGACCTTTTGTAGGTGGTTTGAAGTATTTCCCATGCTTCTTTTGCATAACTAGTTGCTGCTATTTGAGGAAAGATAGCCTCTGTCAAGGCTGCCTCAATCAGACTGAGGGATTTTGCATCATTTTTCCTTGCCTACTTCAACTAGTTCTTTTGAGCATTGCTCAATGCTGCAAATGTATTTGGGTCAGTCACATCTGTGAACCCATTTGCTACTAATTCCCACAAATCATTTGCTACTAGAATGGTTTTCATTTTCTTTGCCCAAACATCATAATTTTTTCCATCAAATATAGGTGGTTGCTGCCAACTCCTATTGTCTCCTCCAACCATTTTTCTAAATGGGGGAAACTACAAATACCTAAATAAAATCTAGGGATTTTCTTCAATGCCTAAAAAAACTAGAGCTTTCCCAAATACCTAGAAACTAAAGTTTTGTCACTATATGCCTAGGAGCAAAGCTAGGGCTTTAACAAACTAAATTCCCATAAAAATTAGGGCTCTGATACTAGTCTGTTGGGAAAAGAAACTCAACTACAGTGGGAAAAAAATGAAAACATGCACAGCTGAAAGGAGACAAACACAAGGAGACAAAAATATTTATACATATATATTCAATTTTCTATTTCTTCAAAAGGATTACATTCAACAATTTACTAAAAACAAACTTAGAGCTAAAGCTCTGTACATTCTCATTCAAAAAATGTGCAAGTTCTGGAGCATCTTCCTTCTATGTGTTGTTGCGTGCTAAAGACATTCTGGAGCACTGGAGCACTATCAATGTCCTCTACTACTGTAGGTTCTTCTGAACTTTCACTTTTGTAGTTCTACTGAACATTCTTTCTTTTTGTTGTTGCTTACAAAAACTTTTTGTCTCTATCTCCTTCTCCTTCTACTTAGAATGAAAACATTCTATTCTTTTTTCTTTTGTTGCCTTTCCAAAATCTGGCGCCCAATTCAAATTCAACCACCACAATTAATTTGCTGCCAAATATTAACTGGCCAGCATGGTGGTCAGACACAGGAAGGGGGAAACAGTCTAGATTTGATTTCATCTGATGGGGCATTTAATGCATTTTCCCATTGCAGCTTAGGATTATGAATTCCAACATTGGAAACACTATAAGATAAATGTCTTCTAGAGGAATTTGAAATGTGATAGTGGTGTTTTAGAATGCATGACCACTTGCGGGACTTCAGAAGAGAAATGGAAAAAGAATAGAGCCATCCTCATCGTGTGTGGTATCCCCAAGATCTTAAATCTCTGGTATGCTTGCCCCTCTTCCAAATTTTCATTTCTTAGTGATATTTAAATTTTGAAATTCCTACTACTACACAAATGTAAGCTACATTCTTTGAATGCAAAAATTGAAGGG
Source organism: Sequoia sempervirens (assembly GCA_007258455.2). Taxonomy (NCBI): domain Eukaryota; kingdom Viridiplantae; phylum Streptophyta; class Pinopsida; order Cupressales; family Cupressaceae; genus Sequoia; species Sequoia sempervirens. Next base: position 432,119,313 of record VDFB02193867.1, read on the forward strand.
ATTCTGAAGCATCCTAGCTCAAACCAAAGGCAGGTGTTTCCATTCCCTTCAGGATCAATCCATGGGTTGTAAAGTTACATACTTTACAAGGGAGCAAGAAGATAGTTTCAATACTTCTCTACTATGGCTTGAGCTTGAGTACTCTGAGCAGGCCTCAACTTAACTTGAATTTATATTTAAACCTAAGCATTCCTTCATGGGCTCCTCTTCAAAACTTGTAGTGTTTAATAATCAAAGGTGGGTGTTTCCAAAGATTGTGGAAGAGTGATATGCAGGTATTTTGTTCCTTCCCATCAAAATTTAAGTCAACATTAATGTTATACTTAGATGTGCATGTTATGTTATGATAGTTTCTTGGTTATTAGGTGCAAGCAAAGTTGAAAATACATTTATTTTTATTGTCAGGCAACTTCCCATTTAAAAAAGTTGTACATCCATCATACCTATTTGGAAGAGTTTCCAGTTTTTTCAAGAAGATCAGATAAAATGGAAAACGTAGTGTTACTTGCTACAAAATTTCAAATGGATATTTGGTCTTTATTAGGCTGTTTAGGAATGAATCTCTGTAGTTTATTTGTGATGGGCTCGAAATTGATAGGGGACCTGGCTTCCACTAATACTATAGAGGGGGATTTTTCTAATCCCTTAGTTATCTATTGTTTTAAACTACCTTGGGAGGGGGAAATGGCATTGAACAATGAGGAGTGGTCTAGAACAATAATGAGTGGCATCAAAAATTTAGAGATTAAAGGTCGTAATCTTGTAACGAAGATTTTAATTACTAGCAATTACTGTCAACACCTACAATCTCTCAAAATTTGTGATATGAAAGATTTTATTGAAATGGATTTATCAAGAATAAAGACATTGATTTTTCTTGAGATTACCAACTGTAAAAAATTTAAAAGATTGTCACTAACCCCTGATCTTTCCAAGCTTATGGAATTGAAAATTGAGGAGTGCATAAATTTAGAGAGTGTTAGAAATGTCAAATCCTACAAAACTAAAATGGCTATACATTAAAAATGTTGGAAAAAGAAACCCAACTACAGTGGGAAAATAATGAAAACATGCACAACTGAAAGGAGACAAACACAAGGAGACAAAAATATTCATATATATTCGATTTTATATTTCATCAAAAGGAATACATTCAAAAATTTACTGATAGAAAACTCAGAGCTAAAGCTTTGTACATTCTCATACAAAAATTGTGCTAGTTCTGGTGTATCTTCCTTCTGTGTGTTGTTGCATGTTGGAGACATTTTGGAGCACTAGAGCACTACCAATGTTCTCTGCTGCTGCAGGTTCTCCTAAACTTCTACTTTCTATAGTTGTGTGTTCTATTGAACATTCCCTTGTTTGCTTCTGCGAAAACTTCCTGTCACCATCTCCTTTTTTTTTCTACAGGATAAAAAACATTCTATTCTTTTGTCTTTTGTTTCCTTTCCAAAATTTGGCACCCAATTCAAATTCAACCACCACAATTAATTTGCTGCCAAATATTAACTGGCTAGCATGGTGGTCGGACACGACAAGGAGGGGATAGTCCAAATTTGATTTCATCTGATGGGGCATTTAATGCATTTTCCCGTTGCAACTCAGGATTATAAATTCCAACACTTTCCCTTAATCTTGAGCCATTATGCTCTTCATTATATCATTTGAAACTTTTGGCGCAAAACTTCTGGAGAAAATTTTCGGACGCAAGAGTTTATGTTTTTCATCACTCTGCAAAACTTCCAGAGCAACGGACCAAACCTTTTGGAGCACTGGCGCAAAGTTTCTGGAGCAAACCTGTATGCATCTATTTTGCATTCTAGAGCTATCTTCTGAAGTTTCAGAGCACCTATACTTTTCTGTGTCTTCCAGAACCAAAGTGCTGGAGCATATGTACTTTTCTATGCTACGTTTTTCTGTGTTTTCAAGAACCAAAGTTCTGGAGCATATACACTTTTCTTAGTTTTCCAAAACCAAAGTTTTGGAGCATTCTTGCATACCAAGCCTATTCCTTATGCATTCAAAGGATTCTTTTGACAATGCCTTTGTAAAAATATCAATGAGCGGCTGCTCAGATTTGCAATATTGAAGTTGAATCTCTCCATGCTCCACCAACGCTCTTATGAAATGATATCGAATTTTGATATGCTTGCTTCGTCCATGAAAGAAGGGATTCTTCGTCAATGCAATAGAAGACACATTGTCACAAAATATGGTTGTACCATCTTCTTGCTGCTCTTTCAAATCAATAAGGATTCTTCTAAGCCAAATAGCCTGACATGTTGCTGCATTTGTTGCTATGTATTCTGTTTTGGCTATGGAGAGAGAGACTATGGGCTGCTTCTTTGATGCCCATGATATTGCTCTTGAACCCATGTGGAATAAGTATCCCAAAGTACTCTTGTCATCTACATTTCTTGCCCAATCACTATCTATGTACCCAACTAGCTGAAACTCATTGGAGGTGGTGTACATAATGCAATAGCCTTTCATGCCATTGACATAGCTTAGAATTCTTTTTCCTAATTGCCAGTGTGTGTCCTTAGGTTGCTCCAAGAACCTAGAAATCAGGCTTACCATGTACATCAAATTTGGGCTTGTTGTTGTCAAATACATGAGGCTTCCAACCATTGTCTTGTACAGGGCTGGGTTAACATTATTGCTACTATCATCTTTGCTTAATTTCAGACTTGTAGCTATTGGGGTTGAGGCTGGTTTGTTGTCCAACATTCTAAATCTTTTCAAGATTTTTTTAGCATAATTTGTTTGTGAAATAAAGATGCCATGATCTATTTGTTGGTCCTCTATGCCTAAGAAATATTTTAGCAAACCTAGGTCTGTCATTTGAAACTCATTTTTCATTGCTTCTTTGAAATCAACAATGAAAAGATTACTATTCCCTATAAAAATTAAATCATCTACATACAAAACAGCAATAAGAATCTCACCATTGGCTACCTTGATGTAGAGTGTGGGCTCACAACCGCTTTTTCTAAAGCCATTGCTCATAAGGTACAAATCAATTTTGTTGTACCATGCCCGTGGTGCTTGTTTCAACCCATAAAGAGATTTTTGGAGCATGTAGACCTTATCTTCTTTCCTTGGAATTCTGTAGCTAGGTGGCTTTTCCACATACACCTCTTCTTTCAACACTCCATTTAAGAAGGTTGATTTCATGTCTATTTGTAATACTTTCCATTTGTGTTGGGCTGCAATTGCTAAGACTGCCCGCAATGTTTCCAGCCTTGCAACTGGTGCATATGTTTCATCATAGTCTCTTCCAAGCTATTTTTTGTATCCCTTAACAACTAGCCTTGATTTATGCCTTTCAATCTTACCATCAACAATGCATTTGGTCTTGTAGACCCACTTAACTCCAATGACTGATTTCCCTTTGGGTAAATCAGTGAGCTCCCATGTTTTTTTTCTCACTATAGTATCCATTTCTTCATTAATGGAATTGCACCATTTTTTCTCCTTCACGACTTCTTCAAAATACATTGGATCACTATAAGAAAATGTAGCAAAATCTGAATTCTCATCAAACTCATCATACCTCTCGCTGTCATAAATTTCCATCGGGCTTCTTGTCTTCCGTGGCATCAATGATGCAAGCGTAGGATCAAAATTTATAGAGCTACTTGAATGTTGGATTGATGAACAAGACTGTTGTTGTGAACTTCCAAAGCATCTACAATGCTGGAAGTTTCCGGAGCAACTTCCCTGTTGAAAGTTTCCAGAGCTGTTGCTGCTATTTTCTGAACTGTTACCTTGTTGTAAGGTTTTGGAGCATCTCCCTTCTACAACTTCTTCATCTTCAAAGGGTATTGAGACTGAAATACCCATATTGTTATCAACCGTTCCATCCCATGACTCATTTTCAATGAATTCAACTTCCCTACTAATCACTACTTTCTTAGTGATGTGATTATACAATCTATAGGCTTTGGATTCTTCACTATAGCTTATGAAAATACATTTTTCACCTTTGTCATCCAATTTATGCCTTTTCTCTTTTGGCATGAGTGCATATGCCACACATCCAAATATTCTCAAATGTTCAACACTCCATTTTCATTTCGTCCACACTTCTTGTGGGATCCTATCACGAACGACCTTTGTGGGGCACCTATTCAAGATGTAGACTATTGTTTCTATAGCATCACCCCAAAACTCATTAGACAAACCTTTTTCCTTCAACATGCTTACTGCCATCTCCATGATGGTTCTATTCTTTCTTTCATCCACTCCATTTAGATGTAGGATTAGATTTGAGAAGAGTGGAATTGAATGTATTTGTTTGTAGAGGTTGAAAGATGTTGGATGATGGGGCATGCACATATGTCTGATATTTTTTAACACTTCTAGTCCTGTGAGATTAGTTAAGATAAGGTTACCATACAAATCTATCAAGTTAGAGGGGACTAGAACTATATCAACACTGATTGCATTCTTGATCTCTTGTAGTTGAGATGTGATAACTTGATCTCCTATGTATAACTAGGATTCTTGGTCAAAGTTGTCTATGACAAAGAAAGAAGGGCATGTTATCTGCAACAAATATGAAATAGGTAGATGAGGGTCTGGCAGTGGATGGGTTTAAATGAGTTCACCAATGGGATATGGCCCTAACTAGGGTCATAGTCTTTGAAAAGAATAGAGTGGGGCCATGAATTAAGATAGCAATTGAATGTAAAGGAAAAGAAAAACATTGTGCAAGAGACAATGCACACAACAATTCTTCTAACTAATGAAAATACAAAAGATGAATGTGCAAGTAATGATCTTTCAAACATAGCAGGAGGATGTAAAGTATGTAAGTTAGAGGTTAACTGAAATGAAAGAATAAAAGAGATGTATCATTTTTCTATGATAACACCTAACAACAAGAGCTAAGTCTAACTATTGTGTAGATATGTACACACAAGAAGCAATAAAGATTTTCTGAGACAACTACTCAACAAATGAACTATCTGAGAATCTCTTATTTCATAAGAAAGTAAACATATAGACACCAAATACCCGATATCCAAAGACCAATATGCAGACATCTTTATCAAACCATTGAGAAAGTAAAGCTTTGAGTATCTAATAGATTGTTTAGGCATCCTTGATAATGGTAGTTGTGATTAAGGGAGGGAGTTGTTAAATGTAATACCAAACCACCATAATTTAGTTTTGGTCCTATTTATCCTTGAGCATATAATATCTCATCATGACGCCACTTCCTCAATTAATTGAGATGACTTTATAACGTGCAGCTTTGGCCTCCCCTGCCCCAGTCCTGTTCTACTGCATTAATATTAATGTCATAGTCCACAACAAACAGGACTTAAATCTTATATAAGACCAAATTGCTGAATTACGTATCTCCTTTACGTATTTCCCGTGAATAATATTATAAGATGCACCAACAAACCAGTTCCAAAGATTTCCTTTGTTTTTTTATCACAAAGTCAGCTAGCGGAGTAGGTTTGGCATAAAATAATATATACATACATTTTTTAAATTGTAGGGAACAACTAGTGGGTAGTTTAGCAGAAGCGTATCGAATGAAAGCATGTGAAGAGCTGTCCAAAGATGCTCAATTGTTTGTCGCAATGTGTCGGCGAGAAAGGATGGGAAAAAAACAAACCCTAAGGACTAAACGACTCCTTAATTTTATTTTATTTTATTCGTGATTCACGGAGTATAATTTTCATTTTTCTAACACATTGTGTTGTCTAGTTTATTATTATTTTGTATTGAACTCAGATAAAGATCATGAAATTGAATTACTTTTCGTTATAATTAAAGTTTGTTATAGAAATTGTTACTGTGATTTCAATAAGTTATTAAGTGTGTGAAGGTTTTAATTAATGCAATTGTTTTTATTTTTTTATTAGTAAATCAATTAGTTGTTTTATGGAACATATAGCAAGTTGCAAACTTGAATTAATAAACAAAGAGTTTGATATGAGTTCATATATCCTAATAAGAGTGATATAAAACCATACATTTTAATCAAATATTATATCAGAGTTTGATATGAACTCATATATTCTTATCAAGTATTATGGTAGCATAAATGCTTAGATTCATAGGTCAATACTTATCAAGTATTATGGTAGCATGAATGCTTAGATTTATAGGTCAATATAGAATTAGGGCAGGTCCCTATTGGGCTGCTTAGCTTATTTTGGCTAGCAGCCACTGCTCCACTTATTTAAGAATTATTTGTGGAGCTAGCGGCCCCATGAATATTAGATTTTTCTACTTATATTAAGCAGCCATCTCAAATTTGTTTCTATAGTATTAATAATGATTTGTGGAGTTAAAAAAGGGGAAAATTTTGAAAGCAAATATTAAATAAAAGGGAAATAAATTTGTGGAGCTAGGTGGATTTTTAGCGATATACAGTTGCTACTTATTTTCAGTGCCCTTTCTTTCCCACAACTTATTTTCAATTCCTAAGTAGTAGATGCTCCATGAAAATAGGAAAAGATTCCAAATTTTATCCCATTTTCATAAATATAAAATTTCATGGAGAAAATAGACTTAAGCAACCACATGGAGACAAGGGGTTAGTGTGGTTGTCTAAATGACATAGAACTTCATTATATTCAAGCCATTTTTGTAAGAAATAGGGAAGTTGGTGGAGTTGGATAACAAATATTTAGATGGAGACATTTATTGAGAAGAGTCAATACAAATTAGAGCATGTAGTAATAACACAACATAATAGCTGGGAATGGTAATTGTTGACAAGTTGCATATGTATATATAGGCATGCCTTGATTGTTCTTTTCCCTTTTAAAAATATCTTATTTAAAAATATCTTATTGATAAATTCAAAGTACTTTCTATCAAGTTTATAGATTTATTTTCTCCTTGCATACACATTTGTTGCTTAGTTTTATAAAGAGATTTTTTTCTACTTTCATATATATATATATATATATATATATTTTTCATATATATATATATATAAACAACCTAAGAAGTAATTTATGTCTATCATGTAATTGAATTGATGTGTGTCAATTGAATATAGAGTCTCCTACATTATATAGAAATGGTTTTATTTAAAAAAACCGTATTGTTTACAATGCTTGATTGATGTTGAATTTTTTTTTCTAAATTATTTAATCTCTTTTCCTTTACATATTTGTCATAGTTCAAATAATCAAATAAAAATATGTGAGGAGGCTCATTTACTCATTATCTAAGCATCAAGTTGATGCTCATTGAACATGTTTTCTTTTTTACTTTGCATATATTTGGTTAATGATAGTAGATATTTTTTTTAGTTTTCATTTTATAAAATCACATTTTAAATCTTTTTTATCCAATCTTGAGAAGTATTAAACTTTGTGAACCATATTATTAAATCCAGTGTTTCGTAATTATAAGTATATTGAATAAATAATATAATTCTTATTATAGGACAATGATAATATTTTTGCATACCAATGTACTATTTCAAATAGAAGGTCTTATAGGATTATTTACAAGAATTAATAGAAATATTAATAATGTTAAATACAAAAAAATTAACTAAAATATACCTAGATTTCAACCACCACATCACATAAAAGTAATCATTTGATTTTGTCTCGTCACATAGATCTTATTCTTAGATACCTTGAATCACTCATTCACATAAAGTTGACACCTATATTAGAAAATCAAGGTTAACTATTTCTAAACTAAAAGAATTCACTGAAAATAGTAATGTATATATTAACAACTATTTTAAAGAAAGTGAAGATAAAAATTAAATTACATATATTATCATAAATAGTGTTAAAAAATTATAGAATATATGAAAAAATTAAAATTTAAAGTTGTGTGGGGAATCAAGGTATGTGGAAACAACTTCCTATTCTAATCATGAGAGGTGTGATGTATAAAAATATTTAGAATATAATACAAACATTTTATAAAAAATAGAGAAATATAATCTAAGTAATTAAATTTTTGTACCATAACATAATGAGTTACATAGGGAAAACTATTTTAGAAGAAAAACCCCACACTATAAAACATGGATATTAGTGTATTATCAAATATGTAGATGATTGTAATACACTTGTAATGTGTCTTTATGGTAGAATTTTAGTAGCAATAAACATGAAATAACTTTAGTAGCATTCTAATAGCACATATGTACTTATCAATAACTCATATGAAATCACTTCCTTAAATTCCAATTTATAGACTAATGAACAAGTTGGAAAACAAAATTAGTTTTCAAAAACATGTTCCAAAACATGCAAAAGGTAGCACCAAATTTGGGTGTAATTTATATTGCAACTAAAAAAGGGTGTTCAAATCAAGGTATGCAAGCATGATACAAGAAGAACTGAGATTCAATGTTATCAAGAGGGACACTCATTTGAAAAAAGTGTAATGAAAAAATCTAAGGAACTACACACCCCTTTATAGCACTTTATAATACAATATAAGTACAAAATATGTCTAAATATGATTTATAAAATCTCAAAAAATCATGTACAACAATGACACTTTATTTCAGAGCATCTACAAATATAAAGTGTATTCAAAACATGCCATAATGATTAAAATGGACATAATGTTGCAAATACATGTAAAACAACTAAAAAGAATTCATCCTTCACAAACAAATTTCTAAGTGTCAAAACTTCAAAGTAACGAACTAGAATGCGTGGAAAAAGATAAATAAAGAATCTAGAAAAGGGTCATAGATAGCTATGACAATTCCTAAGAAATCTTTTTAATGACACAAGAATAACATAAAATCGAGGGATTGGTCAAAAGGTAAGAGTTGAAGAGTTGAAAATAACATTTGAATTCAACAAGAAATGAAATGTGTGAGAAAAAAAATTAAGAAATAACATCTACACCATTGGAAAGTGATAAAAATTAGTTTTCCCATTATATATTGTTTGTCAATATATGAACAATATGCCGAAGCTATGTAGAAAAAGAAAAAAATAGCTCCTTTAAAGAAAAACTACAATAAGGGGAAAGTCAAATGGGTAGTTTGTATTGTTCACATCATGTTGAATTTAGTAGATGTAATATGCTACTAAGCTCAAAATATTCCTTGCATGCCAATAAAATATTCTTCTGCCTTGACATAATATTCCTTAGTAGGTCAAAAAATGTCAACTATCCAAAAAAATTATCACAACAAAATATATTTTTTGTACTTGAAATATCCCAAGGATTTTTGGAAAGAGTTTATGAAAAGGTCGGAGTCGGAAAGAGTTTGGGATGACATTGAGTGAGATGAAAGTTGGTAGTCATGTAAATAAACCATTATTGGAAGGGAGTATATAACCAACATGAGAATAAGTCTCCCATCACATATGGTCAAAAAAATAAAATTCCCACATTAAGCAATGTGACTCCCTTCAGAAAGACAATGCCAACAAAGTTAATGATCATTTTGGTAGGGTAAATGATTACCAATTACAAATAATAGGATAGGAAATAGAAACCCTTGTATGAAGCTTAATAACACAAGCATAAAAACACTTAAATAAAAGACTACTAGAAATAACCAGTGGTTGCAATTAACTTACAAGGGGCTTGGAAGAATCCACTAGGACTATGCATAGGACAAGTTTAATAAATGTTGGGAATTAAACACAAATAAATGACTAAGGATACATGATTATTTTCATCGCATGTTAGACGGGTTGTCAATGATAGTGTGCATAATTGGGAAGGGGTTTGCGATGTTGGTGGGAGTGATGAGAATAACAATGCAAAAGAAACCTAAAATCATCCATTGAAAAAAATCTCTATTGGCCACCCAAACAAAAAAATAGGCAGCATTGCTTGAGTGTTCCAAATGAAAATGCCACTCCTCAAGAAGGGTAAAATTCAATTAGAGAAATCACAAAGACCTATAAAATGAAAAATATATCATCATAAGAGAACCGACCACTATAAATACATCAAAAACTGCACATTGTAATCCCCAAAAAGGGAAAATATATATATAGTGGCCCAAATATTTCATGTACAAAGCCATATTACTATGTCATTCAATGTATACAAATTTTGTATGATTGTAAGGATTTTTACATTGTATGGAATTATCAACCCTCAAAATTTTTGCCCACCTAAAAAATACTTCAAAACATTTAGACCTTCAATAATGATTAAATGATAATCAATCTTAAGGTTTTTGAGGCTTCTAGATGTAATGATGAGGTTCCTTTGGGTCCATAATGGACCAAAAATATCAAAGTCTAGATCTCTCAAAAAATAAAGAAAGAATTGCAAGTTTAGATATCTAATACCATGTTGGAGTTGATCACTCAATCCCCTAAATCACAAGGATTATTTGCAATCAAACACCCAACACACAAAAAGAGAAGCACTTGACTATGGAGGCTAAAAGCTAATTGATCCATAAACATGAATCATCATTAATGTATGAACCTCATAACTAGATGAGTGAATAATGACACAATTATCCTTATAAAAAAGTAAACCTAAAGAAACCCTAGGGGTGGGTGCATGAAGTTGGTCGCACTTTTGTGGCCAAATGGGAAAAAAATGGGGAAACACATAACGTGCTCGTGTTATAAAACGAGCGCGTTATGTGCTTTAAAAAGAAAAAAAAAGTGAAATGTGTGTCATTTGCTTTTCACTATTTCTCAACTCTTCCTGTAGCCAAAAACCCTCATTTCGCACTCGTGTTCTAGGAGGAAGGACTTGTGCAAATTTCATCAAGAATAGTTGGATTTTGTCTGCAAATATGGCACCATGATGACAAAGAGATGCAGGAGGTAAGTATTGTTTACTATTTGTTTTGAAATTGTTAGTTTGAAATTGATTTTGTTTGTTTTAGGTTAGATTTGATTGTTTTTTTTTAAATCTATAGGAAATCCTGTAAATCCTCAAAAAGAAGAGGAGGTAAATCCTCAACAACAAAATCCTCAACAAAATCAACCTCAACAACAAAATCAACCTCCCCCACCATTCTCTCAATTCCCTCTTGGCACTCAAGAAAATTTGAGGAGTGAAATTGAGACCAATAGAAAACAACTTGAGGATCTTATCAGTAGGTTGAGTGATCCAAATGCTTCAACCACAGAAAGAATGCTTCTAGCAAATTCACTGAAAGACATGTTAAAAAATGTAGATTCAATCACCCAACAAATATCTGGATGGCAAGATAGGAGGCAGATAGCTAGGGCATATTATGCAAAAAAATTATCATATAAACAAGTAAAAGATTTGAAAATTACTAAAGGTGATTTGTGCTCTCTATTCACTGTCCCTAAAACAAATCAAAATCTTACCCTCAATGCAAAGAGGTTTCCTATTCATTGGTGCCACCACCAAGAGATTAAGAACCATTTTTATGAAAGATGGTATATGGTCTTTGATTACCCACCATGCAATAATTGTGAAGTCCCCCAATATTTTCTTAGGAGACTATACAGTGAGTTTGTATTGAACCAAATCCAAAATTATTTTGATATGAGGGAGTTCTAGGGGAGAGGTGGGGGGTCAGCTCAAGATAGGCCCAATGCACAAATGGATCCTATGTGGCAAGGGAGACGACCTCTCGCTAGGCCGCCTCACGAGCAGATTGTGATGCCTGCCATTGCGAAGGAGAGTGCCAACATAGAGACATTGTAGGCGATCACAACTTTGACCTGGAGTGTCATCCATGACACTAGCCCTATTGTACAACGCCATCCAGGGGAGTCTTCAGGTGGTGGCCTTCGAACCCATGTGTGTAAATATTGCGAGATGACTTGTTCATATGACCCTACCAACACTCAAAAGGGTGTTACGCAGGATCCATATGCTACTACACAACCTGATCCGTATGCATCTACGGGGATGGAGAGGACGACTGACATTTTGCATGATGCATATGGCATTGACACTCAGGTAAAATTCGGCATGTTCATTAAATTTAATTTATTAAATTTTGATTGTGAAATTCAAGATTAACTAATTTAGTTTTATTATTTTAATAAAATTGTAGGGTTATAGTGTAGAGACTGGATACACCAGTCATCCACCTACTTATTTTTGCAATACACCTATCGATGGGGTATGTAAAGTTAGTAAACAATTATAAATTTATTACATGTGTTAATAGCATTGTTTTACGAATGGTATTTTAATATGTGATTTTGGATATTGAACAGGGTACTGTTGGAGGTTTCAAGGAAACACCTCCGAGTGCTAGTAGATTTGATCAAACGTTCATGGAGGTAATATAGAATTTAAAGAGAACTTAAGTAATGAATTCTAAGTTTAATAGATTTGTGTAGTTTATATTCATATTGTTGACTTTACATTGCATTACATAGATCATTCAAAATCAAAGCATTACTTCAAATTTGATAACTAATAATCATAAATATATGTGTTTAATACTTGTACTCAAAATTTTGTTCATTAGATCTCATACATTATAAGTCATCACATGGATCGCTATTGTAACTTTTTTGTGATTGAATAATTTGTTGTTTTATTTTCAGATGTTGGTGACAGAAACACCGCCAAACGTTACGAGGGCAATGGATATTGGTGTTTCCTTTGCTATACAATCCTCAATGGCTCTGATAGGGGAGGTATGAGGCAAATTACTAAATTTCAATTTACATTCATTGTTATAGATGAACTAGTTCTAGTGAAAAATCAAACCATTATTGATTCGTAGTTTAATTCCTATTTGGATGGTTTATACAGGACTTGAGCATGCTTGAGCATCAATGTGCAAATATTTCCATCGAGGAGAGTGATCGTGAGATGGCCATAAGTGATTATTTTGTTAAATATATTACTTTTTATAATGTAATTTCTATATATTAATGTCTTTACTTCTTATTGTAACAGTTGAAACTTCACCAGGAGGTAAACCCTAGGAGGAGTAGCAGGAGCACTCCTCAAGCATAGCAGAAACTGGTGACAAAATTATCACCATTGGATCGCACAGCAAAGGGAAAGAAAATTGTATTTGAACCAGAGCATGGAGAGAAATGAATTTTGAATGCACAGAGCCCTTTGTTGTATGCCTACATGGCAATTTTGTACATATTTTGTGTTGGATATATTTGACATTGTATGCCTATATGGAATTCTTGTAAGCCTATATGGCTATTTTGTAACTATATTTTATACTTATATCGACATATATTGATTTATGCATACATGGCTATTTGCTTAATACAAATCTTTTTTATCGATGGTGTCCATATTTGCAAATTATAAATTCATGGTTCAATAGATATGAGTTACATGTATTCAAGTGTATACTTTACAACTTACACACATATACTTTTTGACTTACGTGTGAACATCAAAAAGTGTGAAAATTTTTGTGTTTGGAAGTCAAATGTAAGCCAATTTTGCAATTCTCAGTTCTTGCATACTCGATCTTATGGACTTATTCCTTCCTAGCACATATTGTGAATATTTCTCATTTGGTGCAGAAGACATATTCCTCATTTTTGAACCACTCATAGCAAAGAGATTCACAATAAGAATTTAGCATTGGAACACTACTCCATACTTCTCTTGTCTAGACCATAAAGGATTGAAAATTCTTAATTTGATGCAATGATAGTCGTGAGATGAGAATTTATATAACCATGCCTATTTTGAAACTTCGCATCTAATACTGCATCAACAAGAACTTAAGAAGTGTTGCATAAGAGTGTTAGGTTTGATAGGCCTTCTCTCCCTAAGGGAGGAGAGCCTACATCTTGAATTTTGAACAAAATTTTAAGCAGACATTTTACCTAAAAGCTTCAAACCTAGATGACATATTTGGCTAAGTCTATCTTGAAAATTATCAATGTGTTCAAAATCCAAAGGAGATTCTCCCTGAAAAGAAAACTTTACCCTTTTTCCCAAGGAAAGAAATTGTAACAAGTTGTATGTGATTTATCTTATTTCTTACTCACAGCTCCCGGTCAATCACTCATGGCTCAGGATAGTTCTGTTCCAAGGCAAGGACACCCAAAAAATCACTGAGATTCTTCTACGATCTGCAAGAAAAAAATTTTGGCTCTTTCACAATGTAAATAATTATGTAACACTGTTTTCTTGTTTTCCTTCCACACAAAAAAATGTTCACACTTTTTAGATTGATCAATGATCAATAATGGCTGATTGTAAACACTTGACATTTTTATATTTGAACTTTAATTTTGTAATTTTGGAAAATGACATTTGAGTAGATCACTAATATTTTAATATTTCACTATGAAAGTGGTGGTGTATTTTTGCTATGTTATTTGACTATTAATATGGTGGTGTATTATGAACTTGATTACTACTGCAAATATGTATATATTTCTGATTTTTATATGTTTTTGTATGACTGAACCCAAAACGAACCCAACCCCAAAAAAAAATTTCCCGAACCGGCGAAGCGGGTTCTCGAACCCGATCCCAAACCCAAAACTGAACCGATAACTTAGTAAAAAATAGATTTTTGTAGTTTATATTCGTAACGTTGATTATATTGCATTGCACATCTTTCAAACTGAAAGCATTGCTTCAGGTTTCATAACTAATAACTAGATGCTGATAGATGACAAAATTTCAATTACAATATAGTTTTTACAAAGTCAACCTAAGCAGTTATGCAATTACTTCACATTGCATAACAAATAACTAGGAGTAGCTACCAATTGCATTTGGTTGTCATGGCATTCTATGAGACCACATTTCTTTAAGGCATTTTTTCAAACAGTTCACTGCCTTTTCTATACTACCACATTTTTCATACATGTCTACCAAAGAATTTTGTCAAATAGTTCAACTGTTTCCTTGTTGCTATGGCTGAAAGCCTAAAACAAGTGCTTTCAAACAAGCTATGGATGCTTGGAAAAAATCTATCAAAAGCATAATAGTAAGCAATATCATAGACAAGGCAGTGAACTCTTTGAAAAAATGCCTCAAAGAAATGAGGTCTCATGGTGATGGAATGCCATGACAATCAAATGTTTTTGATTGTCATGGCATTCCATCACCATGAGACCTCATTTCTTTGAGGCATTTTTTCAAAGAGTTCACTGCCTTGTCTATGCTAACACATTTTTCATACATGTCTATCAAAGCATTTAGCCAAATAGTTCATTTCCTTGCTGCTATGGCTAAAAGCCTAAAGACAAACTTCGAACAAGCTATGGATGCTTAGAAAAAAAATCTATCATAGCATAATAGTAAGCAATAGCATAGACAAGGAATGAAGCTGTTTGAAAAATGCCTCAAAGAAATGTGGTCTCTCCATGATTGGTGGAATGCCATGACAAGCAAATTGTTGTGGATTGTCATGGCATTCCATCATCATGAGACCACATTTCAGGCATTTTTTTTTCAAAATGGTTAAGCACCATGTCTATGCTACTACATTTATCATACATGTTTACCAAAGCATTTTATCAAATAGTTCGCTTCCTTGTTGCTATGGCTAAAAGCCTAAAATAGGTGCTTCCAAAAAATCTATGGATGCTTGTGGAAAAAATATATCAAGCATACTAATAAGCAATAGCATAGAAAAGGAAACAAATTGTTTGAAAAAAAGCCTTAAAGAAATGTGGTCTCAATGGTGATGGAATGCCATGACAATCCATAGCAATTTTCTTGTCATGGCATTCATCATGCCATCCCATCACCATGAGACCTCATTTCTTTGAGGCATTTTTTCAAAGAGTTCACTGCCTTGTCTATGCTAACACATTTTTCATACTTTCTATCAAAGAATTTAGCCAAGCAGTTTCGCCTTGCGCTATGGCTAAAAGCCTAAAACATTGCTTCGAACAAGCTATGGATGCTTAGAAAAAATCTATCATAGCATAATAGTAAGCAATGCATAGACAAAGGGAATGAACTATTTGAAAAATGCCTCAAAGAAATGTGGTCTCATGGTGGTGGAATGCCATGATGGTGCAGGAGCACCCAAGCTCCTTGAGGATCATTTGGAGAGTCATGAGATGGCAGGGGTCTTGAAGGCCTATAAACCTTTCCAGAGCATCAATTATAGCATTTTGAAGCCTATAATGGCATTTGGCATGGATGAGTGTAACAGGAAGATCAAAAGTCCTAATGGTCCTAATAAGGACCATAGGACCAAATTGACTTGTAAATGGAACAATGATTTTCTAGGAGTTTAAATAGGTATATGATGTTTTAATTAGGTTAATTAAGGTTTAATGATCATATGTAATAGTTTTGGAAGCTTTATAGTTAATAGGAGTTAATAAATTGCAATGTTGGAAATTCAAATTTTTTAAATCCAACTTTGGGTGGAAAAGTGAGTTTTAGGAGTTTTAATCACAATAATGTAATAAAATAAATTCTAATCACTTGGGAAAGTTGTAGGATGAGTTTATAAGCCTGGAGAAAGAATTTGTACGGAGGGTTGGCTGATATTGCAAGTGTTGTACGGACTGCTACATAAAATCAATAAAAACTTAAATCTTTTTGCATTTTCTTGAGTTTTTTTTATGAATCTTTGATTCCTCTTGGTTTCATGCTCATTTGGATGGTTTAAGAACTTTTATTTACATGCATTTAACCTTTTGAATGACCTGAATAATGGTGGGAATCAGTTTCTTGTGTTATATTTTTTATCGTCCTCAAAAAGTATAGATTTTTCACTAGTTTTGAGAGTCTTCATGAATAAATGATCCATTTCATGGGAGAGTGTGACTAAAAACTTGTGAAATGGATCATATCTAACTTTTATTATACAGATCTAACAAGTTATTGTGCAGGAAAGAGTGATTCTTGGGTGTACACTGAGTTTTAGCAAGGAAAAGGGCATGAAAATGGTGCCTAAAGTGTAGCAGCGGGAGATCTACCTTAATAAGGGGTATATTTCTAAGTTGAAGGTGTTTAGATATGTTGAGTTATTGGTGAAAAGTCCAAGAGAAGGTTCTGGAAGTGTTGGGAAAGCTAATTTTCAAGAGGCCCTAGTTTTGGAGCAATTTATTGAGGGTTTTGTGATTTAGGGTGTTGAGGGTGTCAAAGAAGACTAATACCTTGAAAATATTTGGTTTGGGAACATTTTAAAACATTTTTGAAAGATTCATAGTCAGGGGATAAGTTTAGAGAGGGGTTGCTTTGAAAAAGTGGGCTAATTAGGCCTTAAATTTGAGGAAACAACATATTTTGGTAGGTTTGATCCAGAACAAGTGCCATAAATGAATTGATATGTTGTGTATCATCATGAATCAAATCTGAATCAGTCATTATATTGAGGATACCTTTGAGGAAGTTGAGTGAAAAGTCAAAAAACCATCGCTAGAAGCCTAGTTGGGCTAGAAGCCTAGTCAAGGTGCAAAAACTGAGTTTGTCTAAGACAGAGGTTTGGGGCTTTAAAACCATTCAAGACAAGTTTTTTTGAGTTCCTTGAGATCACTCCAAGGGTTTGGGTCCATTAGGAAATCATCTAAGTTATAAGTGCACTATTGCAAGGCTTGTCTCCATCAGGGTGCCTGGAAGAGTGTTTGAGATTGCATCATTGTAATCATTGAAACTTTGAGTTTTGACTAAAGTCCCATCCCCTCTGCATCACATGACAAGAAAATTGTTGTGTATTTTCAAGGCATTCCATCACCATGAGACCACATTTCTTTAAGGAATTTTTTCAAATAGTTCGCTGCCTTCTCTATGCTAGTACATTTATCATACATGTTTACCAAAGCATTCTATCAAACAGCTCGCTTCCTTGTTGCTATGGCTAAAATCCTAAAATAGGTGCTTCAAAAAAAGCTATGGATGCTTGGAAAAAATCTATCAAAGCATACTAATAAGCAATAGTATAGAAAAGGTAGCAAACTGTTTGAAAAAAACCCTCAAAGAAATGTGGTCTCAATGGTGATGGAATGCCATGACAATCCACAACAATTTGCTTGTCATGGCATTCGTCAGGCCATTCCATCACCATGAGACCACATTTCTTTGAGGCATTTCTTCAAAGAGTTCACTGCCTTTTCTATGCTCTTATGAATAGAATTTATTGAAATTCAAGATGCTCTTATAATGTCTACGTCATAGGTGGTCATGATAAGGTTAAATTCAAATGAATAACTTGAAATTTCCTCATCAAGCTTCACACACACTTTTAAAATGGATTAAAATCATAATTGCGATTTGTCAAGATCATCAAAATAAGGATGTTGCATTGCTTTTCTGCTTGAGATTCTCTTGGATGGCTCATAAATCTGCATTTTATGCAAGGGGACACCAATCAATGTTTGCTTGGTTACATACAGATACACAAAGTAAAATAAGATGATAGCATTGGCATCAACCAAAATGACATGGATACAAGTATAAATTAATAAGAACCGTTGTTCATATACTTAAAAATTAATCCAATGAACCATTTGGGTCGGCTCTACTCTTTATTGTGTCAAGTATTGCCTCATGGTCAGACTCATGGACCTTCCACAAGGTCTTTTTCAAAGGTCTACCCCCATATTTTCTCAAAAGAACATTGGATGCCACGACAAGTTTTGAGTAATGAAGAATCTTATGATGTGTGTCAAATTACTCAAACAACCAATGTTTAACACTCTTATGTGGGTACCTTCTCAGCCACGTTCTAGTAACAACAGTTGAGCCTGTAGGGTATTTAATGTTTTCTCCATCTATAATTGTGGCTTCCAATTTCTTTTTTGCCTCAACATAATGACACAAGTAATAGTCTGTACCCTCTTCATTGTCTTCATCTACAATAACTGCATAAACATGCCTTGCATTTATATGTGCGACATATCTCTTGAAATTTCTCGACATTATGAATACAGTACAAAGTAAGATAACAATATGGAATTTCAAATACTAAGAAAGTAGATATATTACCTAGTTGAACTAGATCCAATACATGGTCAAAGTCTACCGATGATTCCATCCGTGTTAGTTCCAATGCCATCAGAGGGAGATATGTGTGAAGTGGGCTAAGATAACTTGTCGACCATTTTTCAACCCACTCCCCTAACTCACAATCATTCTAGGCTTGCATTGTACATGAAGAACAAAAGCATGCCATCTTACGTGTATCGATACTCCATGAACCTGCATTTGAGCTAAGGAAAGAGTGCAAATCACTTGATCATGTTAGTGTACAACAATCCTCATATGGTGCAATGTTAGTATCATCCATCAACCAAAAAAATCTACGAACTAAAGACATACCTTCATTACCTGGACCCATCGAACCATTACACCACTCGACGATTGACCTTGCATCTATCAACTGTGCACTATCTTTATACTTTAACTCTTCTCATGCTAATGCTCGTTTCATGCATGCTCCTACACCGTCATGCTCTCCCTTTCCATGTTTGGCCTCACAAAAGTTTCGCATATGTTGAACACGTGTAGTGAGATGCATCCTGCACAACCAGTAGAACATGCACGCATTCTTGAATTGTGCTGCACAGTTATCTGACCATATTATATGTCGATCGTATGATATTCCCCTCTGAGCTAAATGGTTGTAGAACATTTGGAAGCAACCTTGCATGAACTCTGGAGAATGCATGCGATCATCACTAATATAAAAGTGATACTCCCTCAATACCTTCCTTTCATTCTCTATACTTTCAACTACATGTATGAATGCTATGTGCACAAATATCAAAACCTGTGTGGAGTTCTAATATTGTGACTACACCTCACGCTGTGGTTGTAGAGTGTAGTTCTCTTCAAATTCAACCACTGATACTATGTTACCAAGTGGAAAGGTGTCCTTGCATAGCTTGAATTGTGTGTCCAACCATCGGGCTCTATGGGTATGCCATGCATACTCATACACTAGATTCTCACAAAACATGGACATGAACTGATACACTAGAATCTTCTAAATAACCAACTCACACCTTTTTGCTTCAGACCCATCTTTTGTAGCATATGCCATAGTTTTATACTTCCCGAACTCTACAAGTTATTGTCCCGCCTCATATGTGCTTTCCATATGTTGACATACTAGCATTCGTTGCAAGCCACTGCAATGCTCGCATGAACCATCCAAGCATGTTGTCCTATAGAATATTTAGCCATCCTCTATTTCACATAAATTTTTTGATAAGAACTTTCTTGAAGATTTTGGTGGGGCTTCTATGCCACAATCCTGCAAAACATCGTTAGTATACAAATGTAAACATATAGAACGGTAAACATCATAATGGTTAGAGAATTCAATATGTAGTTTACAGCAACAAGTAGTGCATGTGTGATTTATCTTGACATAAAAAGGTTTAATCATTTCAAAAAAACTTTGAGAAATACTAATTTTAGGATAAGAATTTTTAAATTTATGAACAAATTGGGTTTGAGTCGTATCCAAAAAATGCTTTGGATGTGGCTCATGGTTTCGACTATTG
The DNA here is from genome assembly GCA_007258455.2 of Sequoia sempervirens. Lineage (NCBI taxonomy): Eukaryota > Viridiplantae > Streptophyta > Pinopsida > Cupressales > Cupressaceae > Sequoia > Sequoia sempervirens. The sequence goes on from VDFB02193867.1 coordinate 432,139,664, forward strand.
ATTCTCCTTCTTACGACATCCCTTTGATTCGGAGATGGCCTTGTATTATTCTTCCAATAATATTCAATTAGTGTTCTCAATGCTTCAATTTTTTTATCTTTGTGTGGCAGTCTCCCCGAGAATGCCCATAATTCATTTGAATCGGTGCCCTCAATTATTTGCCGTTTTTGAATGGCATTTGATAAAGTTTTTCTACTAATTCCCATTTGTTCACTTGCCTTTTTAATGAGGCGAGATCTCTTTGTTTGATAGCTTACCAAAGTCAACATAATGACACGTTGGGTGACAGTACTATCCTTTGAGCATGAGGTCTTACCCACACTGTCATAAGCATCCATTAGATTCTTCACAATAGTGTTTTCACTTGATGCATTCAATGTTCTCAACCCAACAGTCTTCATGATGTTTTGGTACTTTAAACTCCACATCATTTGAACAAATAGTTGACATCTTGCAGACTCATTTATCCTTTCAAAGAACATTTGCCAAATCTTATCAGCATATCTTCTACAAGTGCGTTTTGGAATCTTACCTTCCATGTGCTGCAAAATATCCTCATCAATATTAATCAAAAACTTTGGCTTTATACACAAAATTCTAGGTGGTGTTCTCTTAGGTACATACATCTCAACATTAGCAATCTCATCAATATTTAATTGAGGTGGGCTAGATTGCATACCTTCGATCGAGGGTGGAATAGAAGACATACCTTGAGGTTCACGTGGGGATGATGGCATACCTTGTTCCTCAACTTTGAGTGATGATGTACTCTCAACTTCAGATGTGGTGGATGGTGTCCAACCATACTCACTTGTGGTAGATGGTGTCCCTCCATATTCACTTGTGCTTAATGGTGTCCCTTTGTATTCACTTGCGGTAGATGGTGTGTCTCCAACTACGGTATCTACATCTCCCCTAGCACGACTCTTTCATATTCATGCCCTTTGTGTTGCCAATTTATTTTCTCTTTTTGACAATTGAGGTTCCTCTTCAATTGGCTTGTTTTCATCAATTGTTCCCAATTTCTACTTTTCACAAAATTCCCTCATCCATTTTTTCTCTTTATCTTTGATGGCTTGGAGCTGATCATCTGTTAGTTTTTTACTTTTAATAGTTCATTTCTTCGGCATGACGAATAATTTTACTTGTGCAAAAAGTGCTAAGTTGTCAAATTAACTAATTGAAAGCTTTGGAAGCATACACAAAGAAAGTCAGTGAAAGCTGGTTTGTATAACTATTTGACAAAATAACTCAATGATAGCTTTGGAAGCATACACAAAGAAAGTCAATTATTAAATTTAACAAAATGCCTCAAAGAGATGTGGTTTAAAAATGTAATAGTAACATGTATCGAATTGTGTGATTTAAAATGTCCATTGACAACGTAATGTTGTAACATGACAAACTGGTGCAGGAGCACCTAGGTCATGAAATTCCTTCAAAAGGCTAATTTGTTCAATTTGCAATGTTCAAGTAAATATGATGAGTGAAGGTCATTAAATGATGAATTTCAATGTATTTGCACCATGAAATAGGTCACTAGGTGATATTATTGAAAAGTTGCTTTTTATAACAAAAGTTGTCAGTTATTGTAAAAATGTAAAATTGCACAAAAGAGGAAGGTGAAAAGTCTTTTTAAGGGCTTTTACCAGTAGACAGAATGTTGGTTCTACTCTATTTTGTGAAATAAGTGTATAAAATTTTATAATATGTTGAAAAGGATCAAAATAGGCCTAAGAATCTATATTGGGATTGTGTAAATGCATTATGATAGAAAAGGAATCACCCAATTAGATGGAATGTTGGCCTCTTAGAGATATTTGGCATTGTTTGCTAAAAACAGAGAATATGTAGAAACAACGAAAGGAATGTTGTTAAGTGCTTGGGAGCAGTCTCATTTGTGATGCCACAGTTGTGTCTATGCTCGGTAATGTTTTGAAGGTAGATTGTGAAAGATTTGATGATTTGGGCATATGTTTCCAATATATGGCAATGGTTTCTTAAATGCAAAGTAGTGAGAGTGTTTCTATACTCATATATTGGAATATTACAATCCAAACATGATGAAATTGGTATCTTAAAGGTCTGGTCACAGTGTTAAACTAATGTTGCTTGTTGTTGTTACAAATGGTGTTTAAGTGAGGATAGGATGATGGATGTGTTGATTTGAGCAAAGATGTCTTAAATGGCTGGGATGATGTTTGATTGCAGGTCTAAGGAACAGAGGTGTTTGATTGCTTTTTCCTTGAAGGGGTAAGTTGAGTTGATGAGTGATTGTTGTATTGTTTATGACAAGAACAAAGTTGAAAGTTGATTCTGAAAATGGTTTGCTATATGGAGATGGTGAATTGGCTACTGATAGCCTTATAACTTGAAATGAAATAAATGGATTTTGGTTGAATGAAAAGTAGTTTTGGATGAATTTGAAAAAGTTTGTATAAATTGATCTTTTACTCTTTATTTATTTGGGAAGGAAGTTCCCTAAAGAAATGATGTTGTTGAGTGGCTTGGCAATCTGATATTGTATCACAAACAAACAATTTGATCAATGTGGAATAAGCTAAAAAACAAAAATGAAAGCAAGCCATAATAGAATGAAAGAAAATGTACAAAGATTTCACATACCTAAAAAAGCAAAGTTTCAAATAGAGGAGTTCTACCCAATTATGCAGCCTTTGCTTCTTCTTTCCTCAAACTCCTCAAAAATTTGACTTCTTCAAAAGCTTGTTCCCCTCCAAATTTCAATTGTATATCAATTATCACTATAATTCAAACTTGAATTGATATTATATGCCTCTCAACGTGAAAACTTTGCTATTTCATGCAAAGGTGATTGAATCTCAAAATCATGCATGCACACTTCACT